>JALMQS010000078.1:2233652-2335163 GCA_024734495.1 Forficula auricularia
GAATTCTTCTAACTTTTTTCTACCCTGACTATCAGTTGGCTCAACCAACATGCTTGGCTTGGCCCATGGAGCATTTAATTAATTTGAAAAATAGAGGAAAAAGTTAATGCTTTTTCACTACTAGGTATACTGTCTTTTATCTATACCTATAGATATACTATGTCACTAGTTGATTTGCCTGCTGGTGCTGACTCTGGGTTGGGAGGTGTTGGCCTTGTTATGATTATATGTTGAGAGAGACTTGATCATTTATATGTTAATTATTTCGGTATTTCTTTTTATTTCTGCTCTACGAGGTATCCACCTCAGAGCATTATTTTATAATAAATAAATAAATAATGAGATGGTTTTACAATTTCAATAAAACTATAGTTATGAAAAAATTACGTTTTCTGCATTTTTGTACCGGAAGCTCTAAAGATAGAAAGTCTAAAATCTAATAAGTTGTCAATTTTAAAAATTGAAATATTTTTGCACAAAAACTAACTTTCGAAGACTTTTTTTTAGTTATCGTGAGTATCGGAATCCGGCCACACCGACAAACCGACACACATACTGATAAAATAATTTCTTCACGTTTCAGACATTTATAATCACAATGAATATTTTTTTAATTGTATGTCGCGAGCAAGTATTTTTGATTGGTACAAACTGTTCAAAGAGGGTCGAGAATGCGTTGACGACGAACAAGTCAAAAATCAAGGTCCTGTTGCCAGTTTTCTTCGATTATCGAGGTGTGGTGCACTCCGAATTCCTTCCGACTGGCCAAACTGTCAACAAGGAATACTATTTGAGTGTTATGCGTCGTTTGCGCGAAGCTATTCGTAAAAAGAGGCCGGAATTATGGGCCGACAACTCTTGGTTTTTGCACCACGATAATGCACCTTCGCATACTACATTGATTATTTGTGAGTTTTTCGACAAAAATTCAATCAATATCGTTCCACAACCACCGTATTCGCCTGATTTAGCTCCTTGTGACTTCTGGCTGTTCAGCAAACTCAAACGACCGCTCCGGGGAAACCGTTTTGAGTCAATTGAAGATATTAAACGCGAATCGCTACGCGCATTGAAGGCTATTCCGGAAATTGGCTTTAACAACTGTTTCGAGGATTGGAAAAAACGTTGGCGCAAGTGTGTTGAGGCCGGGGGGGGGGGGGGGGGATTACTTTGAGGGGGACGAAATAGATTTGGAAGAATAAATAAAGAATTTTAAAATTAAGAACAAAGTCTTACTATTTATTGCCCACAGTAGTATATGTGAAAATTGATGAAGAAATGGGATTTTTTTCTTGCAATCCAATGGAATTGTTTGGAGTGTTTAAAAAGGGTTACTTAACATTGCGATCCTCTATTTTTACTAGAATCGCAACGGCTAAAACTATTAACGCAATTGCGCATTACTATTATAGAAACTAAATTAAATTGAAAGTTTCTTTTTGCCGAGAGTAACAGAATTTTTATAAATTGCAGGAGACAATAAAAGATTGAGTCTTCTGCTGGAAAAATTAATTTTTAATTTATTTATAACGTTCGGGATAAACAAATTGAGAATTTATTTTTCCAGCAGAAGACTCACTCTTTTATTGTCTCCTACAAATTATAGAAACTGACCAAAATACAGTTCAAACTATAACTAATTTGTATAAAGTTATATTATTATTATAAAAAAAACAATCAATAAAACATTATGGACAAAAGGGAGATAGAAAAATATGTAACAACTACAGGGTTATAAGTGTAACGAGTACAATTGGTAGGCTGTACGGACGAATACTAAAGGAAAGAATAGAAAAGAAATGGAACCGACATTGAAGAACAGAGCGGCTTTAGAGCTGGAAGATCGTGCACGGATAACATATTCTGTCTACGAAACCTCATTGAAAAACGACATGCAAGAAACCTAGAAACCCACCTCATTTTCTCCAAACTGTGAGAGGGATATTAAAAATAAAATCTGTCAAGGTCGAAGAGCTATTGGGCAACTGAATGGGGTCTCGTGGAGCAAAGGGATCCAACAGGACACAAAATATATATATATCGGTCCATAGTGAAAGGCATAGCTCTATATAATTCAGAAACATGGGACATGAATAAGAAAAACGAAAAGAAATTACAAGCGCTCGAAATGGGTGCGATGAGAAGGAGTTGCAGAGTGTCGAGATTGGAGCATATCCCAAATACAACTATAAGGGACAAAATGAAAATGGAAAATGACATAATAGATAGAATAGAAAGAAAGAGATCAATATGGTATGGACACCTCAATAGAATGCCGGAAGATAGGTGGCCTCATAAAATATGGACCTGGATGCCCATGGAAAGACGGAGGAGAAGAGGAAGACCGAGACGAACGTGGAAGCAGAGAGTAGATGAGGCAATGACCAGTAGGCAACTACAAGAGCAAGACATTCTGGATAGAGAGAATTGGCGTGTTGGATGCGGAAAACGGCGCATGCTGTAGAACAAACCGCTTTATTAAAAATTAACAAAATATTTTGTGAAATAATATCTAAGTTGCTAAAATTCAATTATCCGAGTCCAAAATTTAAAGCTAAAGCTTAGGAGAGATTACAGGTAGGTAAATGAATTGAAAATGGTTTAGAATTAACGCTTCATTAATCTTAATTGAAATTATTTGTATCTTTCTAAAAGATCTAATTTCTCTTTATATATGCATTATTCTTTTTTAAGACCGAAACTCTGCTACACTCAGCAATTTTTTTTTTTTTTAATTTAAGGCATTACTTTTTTTCTAAAAAAAAAGAGTGAGAGAGAAATAATGAAATTAAGTCAATATAATCTCTTCTAAAGCCTTAATTACGCACAAAGAACAATACCCCTTTGCAGTTAAATTAGAAATAAATAGAATAAAACGTATTCGGAAACCCAACGTCTCATTATAGAACCACTTCAGCCCTCTCTCATTTTGCATTCTGGGAAAGTATTGTAAACATGAGAAAATTTTGATGTTTTTGCTCATTTATTTATTTATTTATTTTTTTAATTAAGCCTCATATAGGAAAAATAAAAAAAATGGGGATTTGTGAGATATCTGAGATCTTTTCCCCGTATGTTTCTCCATTAGGTTCCAAATATTTTGTTAGATCTAACTAAAAAACCAACAAAAAATCAAGACTGAATTACATATTTAGTAGTTTTATATTATTAAGCTTGAAAGCTAATTAGATTTTGGTGGATGTCGGAACAGCCATACATACGATTGACATAAAAAACAACAACAAAAATTACTAAGACATAATTTTCGCATTATTTACTAAAGAAAGTTTTTTTTGTAGACATTCAGGTCTTGATTTCGCTTATATTTTTATCACAATTATTAAAGTAAAGTGAGATATTTCACAAAATTGATAAAAACACGTTTATAATATTACAATATTATATAATAGAAATAGATTCATATAAATATAAATGGCATCAGGGAGCGGACTAGAATGGTCTTTACTTTTAATAAAACAATCCTGACCAAAATCAAATTGAATGGGCACCATTCACCTGTGCTCCACCAAAGTAAAAGTTGAAAAATAAATATATTTTTTCAATATTTTTTGCTAATCATTTTATAAAATTACTTTACCCACGCTTCGCATTGGATAAAGTAAAAATTATAATATACAAATTGAAATACTAAATTTGAGTTTAAAGTGTATTTATTTATTTTACAAGGAAATAAATTTTCATTATACCTAGCTTAGAGTATCTATCATAAATTCGTATGGAATCGCGTATAGGTAGCTGTCACACTTGCTTAATTTATGAATATGAACAAACAGAATCTGTCAAGCCTAGTTCTGACAATCACTGCGTGTTTCAGTAAAATCAAAATGACTTGAATAACAAGCAGTTTAAAACTACGTGAGTTAGGAGTCGAAACGTTCAGTAAGTTGTGGGGAGATATAATAATTTTAATTCGGGCTTCCACACGCCCTTTAACCCTAGAACTCATAAGCTTTTTCACAAACACAAAGTCACGACGTGTGTCCATCAGGCCCACTATATGTGTAATTGGTTTATAACACATTTTTCAATAATTATTATCATTTTTTTAAAATTAATTTATATCAAAATTTATAAAAATAAATAATAAATCAATTCTTTTTTAATGTTTTTATTGTTTTCATAAACAGAAAAAACCCAGGCCCCGAGAGGCCCTACTTATGACTTATGAATTTGTAAAATGGTTCCAAGGAAAAATTAGGTGTATAATTTTTTTTTTGGAAAAACTCTTTAAAAATACTTTTATTATATTATATTAATGAAAGAATTTTAAAAACTTGAAATTTATGGGACCCCTTTTCTGAAAGTTATTGAAAATAAAAGGCTTGACCGAGGCTGACAGGCCCGGGTTTGCATTTTATGGTTTATGGTACATGTCCGCTAATTTAATCATTATTTCCCATTTTTGATACCTTTTACAATTTCTTATATTTGGAATTTACTATTTTTGAGATATGGTTACTTATTTGTCAGTGAGGTGTGAACCGCGACCTAATATCACAGTGTACACCTACTTCCACTTTCATTTCCAAGTAGAGACAATATCTAATCAAAATAATTCCACATAATTCCAAAGATGGTGTATACCTAATTCCATTCGCAGTTCACCCCTCATTTGTCAGTAAAAATTAGGATTTCATCTCTCTTTCAGTAGTTTAGGCTAACATTTTTAAATTGTCGATTTTTCCCATGCGTTTGATGCCAGTAAACAAGCACTAGTATTTTTAATTTCATATTTCTAGCTTACCTAGATGTGACAACTCACAATTCCTTCCTTAGGTTGATGGATAAATTTGTAAAATTGTTACTTAAAATGTTGTTTTTTTCTAATTTTATTTGCGATAAGCAGAAAGCAAAAAACAAATTGTTAAAATGTTCTGCATTATCTATAACCTTCTGCCAACGCTGTTTTTTAACTCCTCACCTAAAGAAATATATTGTTTTCTGGAGTTAAAGTCGTTAAAAAGCTTATTCGTTATTAAAAGTGTTTCTATGAGGATTATTGGTTAGAGCACTGGTTCTTAAACAATGGGTCGTAACTCACAACCCAAAATAATATTCGGGTCGCGCAGAGTCGTTAATTAAATATTTTACTACAATTTATTTTCAATAACTTTAAAAATATATTTTAATTTATTAAATACCTACTCTTGAAATTAAAAATATTAAAATCAAGTATTTTTTCGTTAAATTTTTATTGGATCGAAAAGTAACTTTGTTTAAATATATCTTAATTGTTAAAAAAATTATATCTGAATAAAAAAAAGGTCATATTTGTAAAATTAAAGAAAATTCCCTAAGTATGATCTAAAACAGGCGTCGGTGATCGCGCCAAGTGACCCATTTGATAATTTCAAGTGACCCACTTGAGTTCGGTGAAAAAAACACCCTTAATATTTCAAAAATTTTCAATAATTGTGTTATCATTTATACATACATATTTTGATTTACTAGAAAACAAAATAAATTTTTAAAGAGTCTTGTTACTAGCCATAATAATTACGCTACATATACCAGTTTTGTTGCAACTGTTAGCAAGCCAAAACCGCTTAAAGATGGCAAATTTTTGAAAAATTCATTCATAAATTGTCCCAAAAATTTATTTAATGACATCCCAAATAAAAAAAAAATTGACAGGATTAATTAAATGTCACTATCAACCAGAACAGTTCATCTTCGCATTGAAGATATGTATACAATTATTGACCCCCAAGTCAAAAATGATATTTTAATGACGTAATTAGCCTTGCAATCAATGAAAGTACAGATGTCAATGGCTAAACTGAGATTTATTATAAAAATAAATATAATTACATTTATGTTTTATTTAAGCAAAATTGCTCATATATGTACCTACATATAATACAAATTGTTTTTATATATTTAATAGAATTTATCTTAAGACTGTTTTCACATTTTGGTTGATTTTGACCCGTTGCCAAAAAAGGTTACCGACACCTCATCTAAAATATGGTAGTGGAAAAATTTGGCTTTTTTTCGGTCGCTGCATGAACATATCAAATTTGAGTCGGGGCTTAAAAATGTTTAGAACCACTCGGTTAGAGATTGGACAATTTAAATTACATTTACTTGCTTGGGTCAACCATCCTTAGGACTGTATACTCAATGATGATGAAGATTACTTGTATATATTTATACATATTTAACAAATGTTTATTCCAATAAGAAAATAAATCACATGTATAATATATAAAAAATTCTTAAAAGGGAATTTTTATAATACATGTATCATTTTAGAGTTTACAATTTATTAGATTAGATTTAGTTTTATTAGAGAGAGAGATTCGAAAACAAGTTCAGTCTTGTTTGATCAAATTGAATTAAATTTATCTAAAGAAGATACTTATAAGATTTCCCTTTTAGCTATTAGTTGGTAAATACAATAACTCTTACTATCTATTGCAGGGTTCAAGGTCCACTTCCCACTACAACCCTATGCTTCCTTGGGCCCGTGTGACTGAACGTGTGAACCCCACCAGTCCCCAAAACGACATTATCCAACAAAGGCTCGCGTCAGTGAGGATGTCCCAATCACTCCGCTAACACCCATGCGTATTCCAGGTTAGATTCTTCCCATTCTATTTTGAATTTTCATTATTCTACTCATCCTTTATTTCATCATCATCATCATCATTTGCAAACAAGTATTAGGCCGTTAAGCCTGTTCCGGCTAAGACATTCTTCTTCCAACGTCCTCTAGGACTCTTTTTCCTTTGGGTTTATAGTTCAGGGCATATTTTAGCAGTCTTGAGTCTTCCATCCTTTCGAGGTGGTCAACCCAATTTTGTTTATATTTATCCCTGACACTATCTATCCCTGATATTTGTAGTTCTTTTCTTATTTGACTATTTCTTATTTTATCTAGTCTTCTATATCCTTTGACGCCTCTAAGGAAACGCATCTCCGCAACTGGTCCTCCAAGGATGGGGGTTGTGCGGATAGGCTGGAAACCCTCCCATATAAAAACGAAAATCACTCGTAAGCTAAGACGATCAGTCTCGGATATCGATGGATCTAAAAAAACACGACCCTTTATTTATACATTTATATTAAAGTTTAAAAAAACAACTTTATATTTCAATTAAATACTATATTTCAACTTTGCAACTCTCCTTTTTTTTCAAAAATATAACTGAATCGGTCATTTCAAAAACCACATAAGTCAAGATTTTTCCAAACATGCATTTTTGTTGCGAACTCTTTCTTAAAGGTAAACTCATAATCTGAGTAAAAACAAGCACGTCAGTACATCCCTTCCTCTTCAAACAGTACTCCGAAGTCGTCGTTCATTGCTTAAACGACACAAGTCATAGTATGATTGTTTTGTTCGAATTTAATACCACCTAACCCTGTTTCTTGGTAAAAAAACATAAATCAAGAATAGTTTTTCCTGTTTTTTTGTTTAAATTTATTATTTATTTATAAAGATTATTTGATATTCACAAACTTTCAAGTCCAAACACTAGATTCAGACCAAACATTCCTTGAAAATTCGTTTACTTGTGAATTACACAGTTTTTATCAGACCATGATAGTATCTATAGTACAGGGAAAGGGCAGAAACAGCTCTACAGTTAGCCAGGGAGTAGAGTGAGTTAGTTAAGGCCGGGTCTCCTATTAGTTTAATTGCTCGCTTCTGAATTGCATGGCAAGTGAATGTTGAATGTTGTTCTTCTGTGATTATTTTCACTAGCTTGGGAGATTCATATATTCTAGATGTATTGTAATTTTCTTAGTCACAAAGTGACAAAATGTTAACGATAACCGAGATATTAAATTAAAAAATTGAAATGGTATTGTTTGGTTGAAAGAAAAGGGAAACCTTTACAAATCTCTGTACACCAACCAAAAATTGTAGTAGTTTTTTTGATTGGATTGCAATTAAAAGTTCTGATTGTGTGAGTTAAGTGGATTGTGAAATGACCGATTCAACTTTATGATTTACTAAATGGAGCTATTAATATCACTCAAAAATGTTGTTTTTTCACTAAATATTTTATATCTCTAGAAAACTTTGACCAACTGAGTTGAAATTTTGCTCGGAACTCCGCGATGTGAAGAAGTAGTTTGGAAAATAATATCAATTTGATCCAATTATCCATTTCAAAATGGTGGCTATATATTTAAAAATTTTAAACGAAAATGATTCAAAAACTGTAAAATTTTAAATTTCCGTTTTTTTTTTTTTTTTTTTAATTTTCAAAAATATTATATTCAATTTATTTGCACAAAATTTTCTCTGGAGAGAGACGGACAACCCAAGCCCAGATAGCCACGCTTTGATAGTGCGACCATTTGAGAGACTACTTTCGAAGATAATTATTCTGATTTCTATTAAATAAATATTTTAGATATCAAATGAACAAATCTGTTTTCTAATTTGAAATTGTTCTACTTTCAATATTTCCAGCACTATTCGGAAATATTTTCCTGTCTAATATTTAAAATTAAATAAAAGAATAAATACTTTTAATTGAAAGTAATGGAAGGAAGCCCAGGGGTAGTGAGGAAAGAAAAAATTAACACATATCAAATGAAGTGTAATTTATTTGGATCCTTCCTCCTTTCCTTTCAAACCGACGTTTCGAAGGATTCTTCACTCCTTCTTCAGGGTTTCAAGAGGTCAATGAAGGAAACAAATAAAATGTTTCCTTCCTCTCTCCACAAGTTTTTAAAAAATTTTCTTCGTTAGCAGAAGCATAGAAAAACAATTTTTTTTCCTTTTTATAATTAAGAAAAAGAAGGAAAAAAATATTTTTTCTATGTTTCTGCTATGAAGGAAATTTTTTTTAAACACTTCTGTGGAGAGAGGAAGGAAGCATTTTATTTGTTTCCCTTGAAACCCTGAAGAAGGAGGGAAGAATCCTCCGAAACGTCGGTTTGAAATGAAAGGAGGAAGGAATCCAATAAATTACACTTTATTTGATATGTGTTAATTTTTTCTTTCCTCACTACCCCCGGGCTGCCTTCCATTACTTTCAATTAAAAGTATTTATTCTTTTATTTAATTTTAAATATTAGACAGGAAAATATTTCCGAATAGTGCTGGAAATATTGAAATTTGGATATGTGTTAATTTTTTCTTTCCTCACTACTCCTGGGCTGCCTTCCATTACTTTCAATTAAAATTATATTCAATTATAATTCTAAGCAAATTCTAGCATAAAATAATGTATTCTGAAAGGTTGTGTCATGTCAGAAATTATTAACACACTGCTTCATTTTGTCAGATTACCATCATAACAAGGAGGATTTTGCATTCTGTACTTATTATACAAAATAATAATTTAGTAATACAAAATTTGTTTCATTTTCTTAAATGTTTTATAGCAAATTCGTTATTCAGATAATTTCGTTTTTTGGCCAAATTTGATTCAACGAATAAAATTGCTAGGGAAGAAAATTGTTTTTGACTAATCATTGATCTTAAAATTTTTTTATTTTCGTTAACCAATAAATAGAATCGGTCATTCTTTTAGCATTATTAGAAATAATATTTTTGTGAAAAAATTAGTTACTTCTTTTACAGATATTTAGGTTTCATAGTCCATAAAAGTGGGTTTTAGAAAATTTCTATTCGTCATTGTCTCAATTTTAATTATTGTTCTCATTTTAAAATAATTAAAAGTTTGAATGGGGGGTCGGGTAGGCTAGGCGGTAGCATGTCAGCCAGCTAACCAAGAGGACCCGAGTTCGAATCCGATTCGAGGCATCCGGCTAAAATCTGACCCCCGAGGTAGAGACAAATTTAAATAAAATAATTAGTATCGTAAATGGCTTATGGCTAGAAAGGCCGAAAAGCCAAGAAAAAAAAAAAAAAAAAAAGTTTGAATAAAGAGAAGGCCTCACAGGCTGGCAAAATCTTATACTAAGACTTTTCGTAAAAATAATACATACAAATGATTAATGAGAGTTTATAATGGGAATTAAGGACACGTTTTTGTGTGATTTTTTTCATTTTTTCACCAACGGTTCGTCGACTTTGCTGACTTCTTCAGGGTTTCAAATAGTTACATCACACATTTGTCTAAAATATATTTTTTATTTATCTCTCTTACCAATGAGCATTAGAAATTCAAAAAATTTGGCACATTCACAATGATCGAAATATCAATTATTTTGCACAATTATGACGCTGCAAATTTTTGTTGGATATGCTCAAGGATCTCTATAAAATTGAAAATAATAAAAATGTTGTCGCTAATAAGAGATGAATTTCTTTTTTGAACGTATTTTGGATCTTATTGTTTAAGGAAATTTACCAGATAAAACAAATAGATGATTATATCATCCAAAATGGATATTCTGTAATGGAAATTCGTCTTTTGTTAGGGACCACATTTTTAACAACTACTTACATAAATAAAATTTTGATTTAGAAATAGTGGATCTTGATCTATGAAATTTTACTACTCATTCAGACAGATTCACCATTTCGGTGGAATAATGTAAAATTCATTAGTACCTATACTTTCAAGTGAAACTGCTTCTTATTGATTTTTGAGCTAGACATTACAAAATTTATTTACCCACGAGCATTAAAAAAACGACAATTCTTTTTTCATTCTCGATGGTCTGCGAAATATATAGATTGCCTACTAATTTTGGTAAAATATGAATGAAATATATATTAGCTATATCTACCATTTATAGCCCTTATATAATACTTCTTAAATAAATAAGATTCATACAACTCAAAAAGAAAATTATTTATTAAAAATTATCATGTTTGAATTTTTGGATAATTTGCTTTAAAACAAATGGGAAAGAGAGGAAATAATAAATGTTCTCTTAGGAAAAGACAAATAATGTTTGCAAGTGAATATCAAATTTGTTTAATATCACTCTCTATCCCTTGAAATTTTATTTGTTTTTCTCTTTTAAATTCATCATAGGGGAATAATTTGGTTAAAGATATACCTAACCAGAGAGATAAAAGTTTGCATTAATACCCTTTTTAAATTGCTTAGACTTTTAATTAATTAATCCATTTTCTTAATCAAATGTGCTCTCAAAAATGAAAATTTATGACAATAAATCTTTGACAAACAAGACATTCACTTTTAGCAGGTCTCTTTCTTGCAAAGGGGCTTTGCCCCCTGGACTTTAAATTCGTAATTATTTTAAGATTTAATTATTGATTAAATTGAATTTTGTATAAGAACCAGTTGTAATTCAGGCAAAACTGTTATGTTTTTTTTAATCCCCTTCAAGAGTTTTGGCCCATTTTGGTCTTTGAGTCTTGGCGTGTGTGTTTGAGGAAGTGTGTGTAGGGATCAGATTATAGCTGGTAAAATATTTGCAGCGAGTCGGGCTTGAAACCCCACTGCCTTAGTTAGAAAGCATGCTCTACCATATAAGCACTCGGCCAACCTGAGCCTCCCTATATTATGTTATGACTGGTAAATAATTTTTTTCGAAATAGAGAAAAAAAATGTTTAGAACAAATGAAAATAATCGTCTTTTTTCTAACATAATGGATATACTATACTATAAATTATACATATTATATTTTATTTCATGTATCTTAAAAGTAATAACAACTACAAGCTGCCAAATATCGGGTCTCGAACTTTAATACCTTACTCTAGTGCTAAAGGCAACTGAGACCTCCAACTGATCGGAAAGTAGTAGCTCATAGCCATTTCATCCTGGCGCTAATACATTTTCTGTTTTTGTCTTAAGAAACCCATTCTAACTTTCTCACAGATTAGAAATCTTATGTAGTAAATACTCAAAGTTTCTTTATCCATGCCGTTAAGAGATAATATTAATACCGGGACTCTATTCTGAGCCTACGAAATTATTTATTACGCTCGGAAGCAAGCTTTTCATTTTCTATTTAAAGAACATCCGATTCAAAAATTTAGATTATCAGAAAAAAAGAATTTATATATTAATAAACTGCACCTCTCTAGGATCAATGTTCTAACTTATACTGTTTGCTAGCAAAAAAATTCCAAATCACTAAAATACGCGAAAAGTGAACCGAGTAATGAAAAGTTTTCACTTTTTCTTGAAATTTCATTTCAAAATTCAATCAAAAAATATCTCAATCCGATTGTCTTTCATACGATATTATGCTCCACATGTTTTCGCATTGCACCATTATTCATCTAGCCTGTACAATTTATCTATCTATTTGTTTGGATTATTTTACTCGTATTTTTTTTAAATTTTATCGATTTTTCGCTCTGAAAACCTCTGTTGTCATAAAATTTAAATGATTCGGAAATAATGTCAGATATCCTTAGATTTGCACGTTTCTTAAATTCGATTATTGGCAATTTGAAAACCGAGTTTTTTCTTTTTCTGGATTTTCAATTTTTGCAAAAAAATTTTAATCAAATAGAAAAAACAATTTTTATTATACCAAATACTCGTATCTGGGTCAGTTGATAATTATAATCGGAGTACTTTACATTGCTGACAATATAGTTTAAAACCGAGCTTGGCGTCTTTCGATTATGTGTAGTTTTTTATATTTTTCAAACCATCCCTTTATTTCAATATCCCTTCATATATACCATAATTGCATGCATCCTGATTATTTCATTCGCCCAGGCTGGGAAAATGTTTATTTCTTCAGCTTTGGATCGAGTTCCATATAGGTGTCGTCTTTGGAGAAAGGTATTCCTTTATTAAAATATTTGGACATATAGTATATATAAATAATATAAGAAAAATAATGATGTAGTGAAATAAATTATTCTTTAAATTTTTAAAAGTCTTTCTGTAAAGACGACACCTTAATCCCTCAAAAGAATTCAACTAGAGACTGGAGAAATAAACATTTTACCAGTGTTCGGATAAATGGGCTTACGTGAAATTAATATAACTATATTCTTCTCTAAATATTATATATATTCATACAAAATATTTTGCTGAGCTCGATTAATAAATACTTGCTAGGACTTTAAAATTTTTTAAAATATATTTGTTTTAAATTAAAACTATTATAGTTCTTGAAAAATAAAAAATAAATAAAAAAATAAAAACTGATCGTTGCTAGACTTTATCCAGTGATTTGAAATATTAATATGTTTATTCCTTTATTATTAATCAGATATCACTGGCTAATTGAAGTCCATTTTGACTTAAAAAATAACGATCGATTCTTAAATTGAACGTTTTTGTGCCGAGGGCAGCAGAATTCTTATCGATTCTTATGTAACAAAAACTAATTAGCGCTTCATTTTGTTAAAGTACTGGTAGGTTTTCAATTTGATTTCAATCGATTTGACGGTGTATAAAAAATTGCCGACAAAATAAAAAGAGTAACATCCATAGCAGCGGATAGCACGGACTAAATGTAAAAATCGAACTTTTTGAACTCTGGACGCGATCCCATGTAATTTTTGACAAAATGGTCAAGTGCTGAAATTCAAACTAAATGAATACTTTACAATTTGTCACTTTGATTGGGACCATAGGTTCCGTAGTCATTATCTGAGACCCTTTGAAGTCGCGCTTGGTGCGAAACCGATTCCTAATCATTACCCATGCTTCGCATTGGATAAAGTAAAAGGCAAAATCACATTAATAAAATTGAACTGAAGCACCAACTCTGGAAAATTTAAATGTTTATATTATATTAAACTCTACCTTTTCTATTTTCTATATATTTAAAACTTATGGGAAAATTATCCTTTAATACATATATGATGGCTTAATTGCTATTAGTTCTAGACTCGCCTAGCTCATACGCAGCTTTCACTCTGCTGCGCGGAAATTGTTGCCTAAATACAGGCGCATCATAAGTCAAGTTCAAATTCAGACTACACATTGAGGATGGATGTTCCAAACTAGACTATGAATGAACTGAAGTGTACAATGACAATCGGGCCAGCCAGTATAATTTTTCACTCGATTTATTTTTCCTCATCATGTTTAAAACTGTTAAGCAATATGTTTCCTTTGTATCTTCCTGGATTTAGATAGCATTAAAAATAAAATACATAGAAAGCTGCTTCGTCTGCCAAAATGTTTATCTATCAATAACTAAGAACTGATTAAATTTTAGAATCTCTAGATCAGGGCTGTCCAACGAGTGGCCCGCGGACCGCATGCGGCCCAGCACTGCAATGAATGTGGCCCAACATAAAATCATAGAGATATATCATAAAGAAACGCGGTTTTCGTACGCTCAGCACCCCTTCGCTGTCAAATTGAATAAAAGTCGAACCAGTGCTTATGCCAACTCTTTTATACTTATGACCTTCAGAGACTGGAACTTTTATAATGAAATTTATCTGAGAATGAGCTACACCAAAAAGGTGCAGCCCCTAATGCCTGGGTTCCCCTCCACAGTGTAATGAAGAAGAAGGCGAGATTTTATGGTGTTATAAATTAAAGGGTTTTTTAGTAACATAATAAATAAATACAGCATCCTGTAAGAAGTTTTTTCTAATTGGTATTAATATTAAATACAGTAAGTTTAATCAATTATTATCATTTATTTGATTGATTTACCAGACAGTTCCAGTCACCTCTGGTTGACCATCTTCAGTAATAAATTTGAAATTTGTCACTGCATATATAACTCATTCTTAACTGAGTAATATGGATATTTCCAAAATGTATAAACATGTCATTTTGAACTGATTTTTTATTTTTTTAATGATAATGATGAGAGAAGGAGTTACACCAAAAAGGTGCAACCCCTAAAGGCCTGGGTTGGCTCCTCCATCGTGAAAAGAAGAAGAAGAAGAAGGGTTTTTATGGGCTGGGTAGGAGTCGAAGGTATCTCTGGGTACGGGTCTTAAACAGCTGAAGGTTATAAGTCACGGGGAAGACGGTAGCTGGGAGCGAGTTCCAGTCTCTGGAGGTCATAGGAATAAAAGAGTTGGCGAAAGCGCTTGTTTGATTTTTATCCAATTTGACAGCGAATGGGCGCTGAGCGTTGGAAAACCGCGTATTTCTTTTAAAGAGGGCTTTAGGGGGGATAATTTATTTCAGCTCGACTGAACAGACACCATGATAGTATCTGTAATACAGGGAAAGTGCAGAAACGTTTCTTCAGTGAGCCAGGGTATCGAGTGAGTTAGTTAGGGCCGGGTCTCCTATTAGTTTAATTGTTCGCTTCTGAATTGAATCCAGTATGGCAAGATAATGCTTGGAGGCCGCTCTCCACAGATGAGCTATATTCGGACTAAAAAACACTTTAATTTATAAAACCATAAAATCTCCTCTTCTTCTTCATTCCACAATGGAGGGGCCTTTAGGAGCTGTCCTTTTTGGTAATAGTAAAAGTATCGATTCTATTTTTGTAATTTTTTTAATAAAATTTATGTTAGACTCCTTCTCATATCAATTTCAATAAAAAAGAAAGAAATACAAAAATAGAATCGACAGTTTTACTATTTCTTTTTTTTTCTTTCTGATTTCATCGCAGCTACAAATTTAAATTATTCCTTTAACTAAAAGGTAAAAATAAATGTAAACCGTTTTCTACAGTGCTAAAATTGATAGATACAAAGGAAAAGAGCAGTGAGCGTCCACAGTATGCTTCGCACCCTCCTCCCTTGCGCACCCCGATATTCGCGCGTTTGTTAACAAGTTAAATATTTGGAATCCAAATATATCGACCAAAATAAAAAATAAAAATAAATTGCTTTGAAATCTTTTCTCTCATTTGGCCCGAAATTCATATTCGATTTAAATCCACGCACCATTTGTTGTCTGTTCTGAACTAAATAGGTCGAACAGTTGAATTCATTTTATCTTGAATGCTTTTTCTTTTCGATAAATAAAAATAATATCAAATAATAATAAGAAGAAGAAAAAAATGAATTAAATTGCCAAAGTTTGGAAATTTATAGAGATGCTTTTTAAAACTAAATTTTACAATAAACATTATCCCTATATTTTTTATTTATATTAACAAATAGGATATATTTTCTTCTACCTGAAAAATATAAACATCTGTAAAACAATTTTTATTTTAAGGAAATTTGATCAGGATAGAAATTCGAAATAATATCCCAAATAGTCATTTGTGTTTTGTAAAATATATTTAAATTTCAACAGACCGTTCCTTTTTTTTTTAATGCAAACGAATGCAAGAAGGGGTGCACCAGTAAAGATGCAGCCCCTATTGATCTCGAAAGACCCTTGCATTACCGAAGAGAAGGAAAAGTTGACTAAATGAGAAGGTGTAGACGTAGGTGTCTATGCACTAGGGTTTTGAATGTTTGAAGATTATAAGTGCTGGGAAAGATGGAGGCTGGGAGAGAGTTCCAGTTCCTTGAAGTCATGTATTGGCGAATGATGTGGTCCGGCACTTTTCTAATTTGACCGCGAAAGAGTGTTGGGAGTCGGCAAAACGCGTGCTACGTGCAAGCATGCTTTGGGGGAATTATTGATTTGAGCACCTGCCGTGATAGTATCTATAGAAAAGGGAAAGGGCAGAGACATTTCTTCGATGAGCTAGCGAGTCGAGGGAGTCAGTGAGGGTAGAATCGTCAATTAGCCTGACGGCTCGTTTCTGAATTGCATCCAGGGTAGCAAGAGAATATTTAGAGGCTCCTCTCCATAGATGAGAGCTGTATAGGAGCGGAATTGGGCCTTCTAGATGGTGAGAAGTTGTGGGGGCTTGTAAAATCGTTTGGACCTAAATAAGTAGCCAATCTTCCTTGCTGCAGATTTCGCCACAGAGGAGATGTGTTCATTCCAAAAGACAGGTCAGATGCGACCCGAGACGCCTAACATGGATAGGCTGTCACACATTTTCAGGGTATTCGAATCGAAGTGAATATCAGGGAAATTTTTATTTTCGCGCCTAGAAATTAGATTCTATATATAATTTTTAATTTAAGTAGATTTACACAGAGTCTTATGAATAACAATTTCCAAAAATAATAAAAGATAAAAATTACAAGCATGGGCGTAGTTAAGGGGCAATGGGGCAACTCTCACTCTACCAAACTCTTTACTCCCTAGAAAAATCAAAATTCCATTATTACGAGACATGACTTATTTATTTCTCATTAAATTATTTCAAAATTTGTCAATTCTACTAAAAATTTAGTTAATCTCTAATCGGATTATCGAAATTGAAACACCTTATGGTTTGTGGTGGCTAATCAGCTGTCGGGCTGCCCCCCCCCCCCATATGACAAATCTCCAACTACGACAACGATCACAAGTTTATTTGTTGAATAAAAATCTGCTACTCATAGACCCTGTTTTAATAAACTCAAATTGATAATTTTATATAATAAAAAAGGGTAACATTCTTGTAGATATTTATATATATTTTTTATGGCACAAATAGTTATGTTTTATAATTTTTTTGAAACCTTAAGTCTAAATTTCTAAAATGACCAAATGACCATCATACTACCTTAATGTTTTAGTTTTCGTTTCGTTAATAACCTCTAAGTTCATCCAAATACACTCTATATAATCTAAAGAGTTAATCCTCAAATCCAGTTAATGGCAATATTACGCTCAAGAGTAGGGCGAAGTTTGCCTACCGGACGGCCCTAGTATTGAATAAGCTTGGGGTTTCTGAAGTCCAGCAAATAATTCAGTCTAGTTAAAAATAAATAACTTTAATATTTTATTAATATTTACTTTTATCCAATTTTCTAACTTGTTTTCTGTAATGTAAATCAAACGAAAGAAATTTTTGAAGACAAATTAATAGTAATTTGCTTACCATGACGAGAAATGTAAGCATTAAGCGGTACTGGAGCCTCCTGTTATCGCGAGACCCTCAAATTTACTTTTTCTCTCAATCGGCTTTTTTAATATTACTCTTTGTAAAAAATTAATTATTGTTTAAAACAAATAATATTTTTTTATGAAAAAATAAATTAAAACGAATAAAAACAAATGACAGTCGTATTTAGTCTCTGTTTAGTATTTACCACTGTTTTGGAAATGTTGGAAATGGTTGTGTATGTATGTTTAAAGCAAGGCCATCCTTTTAGAGCACTATTTGCACCTAGGTCATTAAACGAGTCGATCCTTTGTGCAGCCTTGTTTTTTATTTTGGCTGATATATTGACAGAGCTTTATATACAGTTAGTCCCCTTAGATGTCTTGACGATACTATTTGTAAACTTGCTGTTCAGTCCTCATATAGAAATAAAAGATGGTGCATGTAAATTTTTTTAATTAAAAAATATTATTTAAAATAAATATATGGTATCTATATAAAATTAAGGTTTTGTCTGTACATTGGTCCAAATCACGCCAAATTTTGGTTGCACACGTTTCAAGCAAAGTTATGAACGAAAAAACCCTCAACAAAATTCCTGTCTGTATGTCTGTCAGTATGTCTGTATGTCTGTTTCAGTGGTTTCCGCGAAAAGTTGCTCCGATTCACGTCAAAACGGCTGAAGGGATTATTGTGAAATTTCATATTTGTATCAGAGGTCTTCTAACTTACGTTTTTAGCTATATAATGTTTTGATATTTTGACCCCAAAAGGGGTTTGGGGAGTGCTTTTAATTAATTGTAATAACCTCTTAAACTGAACAATAACTCTACGGGAAATTTATAATGAGCAAAAGTTGTAGGGGATGTGATTTCTGACAACTTTTTGTTTAAAAAAAATTCCCCCCAAAAATCACCCAAAAAAGGGGAAATTTTATAATGAGCAAAGTTGTAGGATGTGATTTCTGACAACTTTTGTTTAAAAAATTCCCAAAACCACCCAAAAAAAGGGGGGGGTGGAGGAGAAAAATATATATAAATTCTTGCCCTTGGAGCAAACTCAACCAAATTTTGTATATATAATCTGTAGGCCTCTAGAGAGCTAGAAATGCAAAAACTAACCACCCAAAATGGGGGGGGTCAAAAAATGAAAATTCTTGCTCTTGGACCAAACTCAACCCAATTTTATATACATAATCTGTGGGCCTCTAGAGAGCTAGAAATGCAAAAACTAACCTCCCAAAATGGGGAGGGCGTCCCCAAAATGGGGGGGGGGGTCAAAAAATGAAAATTCTTGCTCTTGGACCAAACTCAACCAAATTTAGTATACATAATCCGTGGGTCTCTAGAGAGCTAGAAATGCAAAAACTAACCACTTAAAAGAGGGGCGGGGTCAAAAAATGAAAATTCTTTGCCTTTTTGGAGCAAACTCAACCAAATTTTGTATACATAATCTGTGGGACTCTAGAGAGCTAGAAATGCAAAAACTAACCACATAAAATGGGGGGGGGTCAGGTTGGGGGTCCGGGGTGGGTGGGGTGAGGGGTTAGGGGTGGGGGTGGGGGCGGGGGTTGGGGTGCTGGGTGGGTTTCGGGGAGTGTGGGGGGTGAGGTTTGGGTTCTGTGGTATGGGGGCGGGAGTTGGGCACGGTTCATGGTGCGGGGGTAGGGGTGCTGGGTGGGTCGGCGGGGAGTGTAGTGTGAGGGTGGGATTCGTGGGTTGGGGTCCAGGGCGTGCCCCTGCCTATGAAAGGCCGCCGAAGGCGGGCCTTGCAGCTAGTCTATTATAAAATTCTTTGAAACATTTCAATCTAAACATAATGTTAATTAAGTTTCACAGACGATTAAAGTGTTTTCTGGGTTTGTATGGGAATATCTGGTACTTTTAAGACTTTCATAAAAATTTACATTAATAATAGTCAAGTAAAGTCATTCTTTCAGTGAATATATTGGTTCAAAAATTCAGTTTAAAAATATTAAACAGAAAAATGAAATTTTTCGATGAGTATAATTATTATTAATTAAATATTCAACTGTTTTTGTTGTTTTTATAAGTATTTTTTATCACAATAGTAAAGGGAATTTGTGCCTGTGTCTCTACCTCTCTATGTTCGCTCCCCAGAGCTTTGCCCCCCCCCCCCCCCAAGTTATTTGATTATAAGATTATGACCCCTAAACTGTTTACTCTAGGGCAAATTCCATTAGAAGCAAAGTTGTAGAGGACGTAATTATTTTTGACATTTTTGTTTAAAGAAATTTTGAAAATAACCACCTAAAAGGGGGTCAAAAAATGAAAATTCTATCCCTTTGGACTAAACTCAAACAAATTTTATATACATATTCTGTTGACCTCTAGAAAGCTAGACATGGGGTGGAGAATGATCGGAGAGGGTTGGTATGGTGGAGAGTGATCAGATGCGGGAGAAGGTGGGGCGGGTTTGGGGACATGGTCGGTAGGGTGGAGATTGGTTGGAGGAAAAGCCGCCAAAGGTGGGCGTCGCAGCTAGTATTTTTGTATTAAAATAGTAGCATTATTTTCGTTTTATTATTTTATATCATGAATTTATTTTTAACATTCATAAGACAAGTGACTAGAAATCTTAACTCATAGTAAATTGAATATTTCATATAATATTTATTTACTTTTATCTTTATACCTACATATACTAGTATATTGTATATATATTTAATTTATTTTTTAGAGACTATAGTTTCGAACTTTTAGCCTTCATCATGAGTCATTTTAATTAGAAATATTCAATCCGTTATTCCTCATGGGTTCTAATACCCAATTGGATATAGGTAAATTCGTTTTGTTTTAATAGTAAGCTGGTCACTTCATAAACGATTTTTCACTATGAATCAACAACTCTGTTCCTCTAGGCAGGGGCGGATTTAAGAGACTCAGGGCCCCTAGGCACTTGACATTTGCTTGTTGAATAAACATCAGAATAATACAGTCTATGTTACTATATAGTTACGTTATTTCAAAATTTATACAATCTTACGGCGAACTTTCTTCTGTGCAAAAGAACGAATGACGTCTTCATAGTCAATTGACTGCAATATTTGTTTAGCCAGAGATTGTGATTGCATACTTGTATGATATTTGTAATGCCTGTTGTAGATCCCTTGTGATCTTTTTAGGTTGAAAAAAAAAAAAAAAAAAGATTCCGGCGACCCCAGGCCGGCTGGGCCCCTAGGCTCCCACTTGTGGCCTAGGCAGAAATCCAGCACTGGCTCTAAGCAAACTAAACATTTTCCTCTAACTAACTATATTCAATAAAAATTATTTTGTATAATTCATTTAGATGATAGTAAAAAATGAAATCTTCAGTTCGCAATGTCCACTCGCTTTGAGTGATTTTTTAAATTAAAATATTGACTATATAATTATTATATACATTTTTCAAATTATTAGGTTTAAAGTAAAATAATAAGGAAATTTTTTCTGAAAAATTTACATTCTTTTTTAATTTTAGTATAGGTAGGTACTAGAATCGCCTAAGTAATATTTTAATATTATTAAGTGTCCATTTTTTCGCAGTTGAGTATATATTTCGATAGGACAAGTTAATAGAATCCTTCCGACTGGGTAGCTTTTTCTTTTGCATTTTTATATTTATAGGATATTGATAGAATCATTTGTTTTCCATTCCATGCTGAGAGAAGGCTTCGGACGTTCTTCCTACGTATATGTGCTAAAACCGTTTTTTCTTTCCTTTCAAAAAACAAATTAAATATCAATCTCTATAGGACAAAAGTAATTTTCTGAAATGACTAGGGAAATATCTATCTTTCTTTATTTATGGAGATGAAATGCTGGAATGACGCTCACCCTTCCTTCGACGCTCAAATTCCCACTCGAAGCTCAATGGTAATCGAAAAGCGAAGGTGCCAAAGAGATAGACGTTCCTGTGCGGGTGCGCGAGTGTGCGTGTGTTCCGCCACCACCTGTCTACTCAATATATATATATATAGCGGTGTTGGAGTTAAAGGGAAGTTCAAGAAGTGTTTGACGAGGGGTGCAACCGCCTCTATCCCCCTGGGGGTGGACTTATTTGTCGCTGCCTTCCTTCTCCATAGATATACTCCAAGGGACGTTCGTTTCTCTCAGGAATCTCATTCCGCTGACACCAAAACACGACCACCTTCTCAAACACATTCACACCCATCACAATCCACGTTCGTACAATTGCATTGAAAGGGTGTTAGGCGTCTCTAGTCAAGAGTACTTTCTTGGCGACAGGCCAGAAAAACGAAAAGGTGCTGGAGAAAATACCCCATTACGCCCAGGCACTTGCAGACAAAGGGGATTCCAACACAATTCCCACAATCAAATTGCTCTTTCTTCGTTTTTAATCACACAATAGATTATTGATTGAATTTTGACAAATCATTGTAATCGAAATTTACATTACCTTCTATCGAATATAATATACACGAATTTAATAATAGATACTCCAACAAAGGGACACACAGCGAAATTACCCCCAGTGAGTCAGAGAAGACTCAGGGATTCTCTTTCTACCTTGGGTTCAAATTGAGAAACTATTTTATCTATCAATCTAATAGATGATCTGACCTTTCCGACGTACTTGACTCCCTATCCCGTTTAAGAAACGACTCCGCTCTTTTCCTATTTTAAAAATACTTTGCTCTTCTTTCTGATGAAATCAAATTAATATTTTACTCAAAGTCTACATCGCCCGTAGTACGCTATTCACCGACTACCATTACTTTGTTCAAATTGAAGTAGTGGCGAATTAGTTAATTTGCCCTATCCTAATGATTCCTAGTAGCTGGAACTCTTTCGCCGTCCTCGGCGGCTTCTCGACAATGCGAGCGTAGCTCAGTAATTCTTTCTATATTTAAATAATAAATCAATATATAAATATTTTTTTAATTTTAAATTCAGGTTAAAAAGGTCGATTTTTAATTGCAGGCAAATAAATTAACATTTTCTTTGACCTACCCTGGCTATAATCAAGGCGTGTCTTCTCACAAAGTTTAGACCTTAATTGCAATTAAAAATAATATTAATATATACGGGGAGGTTTCTTCGTTGGCTATTTTAAGCCCTGAAGAAAAACGGACGATCGTCCGAATCGTCGGTTTTTTTTAAAGGATGAACTAAAATTTTTTTATTCATAACTTGTTGTTTTCATTATTCTTCGGATGCCTTTGCATCAATTCAACATTGAGTTCTACTACTCCATCTTCAATAAAAAATATCTCTAAATAATTAAATTTCCTAATTTTTATATTAGTATATCTAATAATATTTATAAGGAAGGAAAGGGATAATTCATAAAATACGTCACTCAAAATTTCACCTTTTTCTCCCATTCGTCACACTGCGTCACATTTTCTCGAACCCCCTATCAAATACTCCACAAAAGCCAGACCCCCAACTATAAACGATTTATTGACATAATGAGTCGGACTTGGACTTAGCCTGGAAACGCCACGAAATACTTCTAACTACCGCCCCAACTATCGGCCTGCCTCTGAGTATATTTTGGCCAATCCCTTTGGATATTTTTCTATCTTTTTTCAAATATAACACCCAGAGAAAAAACGGTTTTATGAAACGGTAATAAACGAGGCTGAAAAAGGCGGAGTGGTCGCTGAAAAGGAGGGGCCAACTCCTCGATCCTCCAATCAGGCTTAAGCAAGCGATTGGATGGCATTTGCTTACTGAATGAAGGCACGTAACCCGTAGTATGCGAGTCCGGCTCGGTCTTATCCGTCTTATTTGTATGTCTGTCATTTAATCCACTAATTCACAGGCGTGTGGCTCCTTCTAAGCAATTTCAGGTAGAAATTGGATTAAAATAATTTGTTCATTTAATGTCTATCTGATAAGCTGAAAATATTTTAGATCGATAGAACAGGTAAGAAAATGTAAGGTGCTAAATTTTCAGAAAAATCCTGCGTTCCGTTTTCCATAAACGTCTAACGTGCCATCGACCGTGAATCACCCTGTATAATATATAGAATCAGAGGAAATAAAAATGATAAATATATCATAAAGTGAAACAAAGAGGTTGTCCTCTGCTTGATGCAAATAAACATACACACATATATTATATCAAATATATTTATATGTAGGTTTATATCAGTCCATGGATGCTGTGGATGCGGCTCATCCCTAAAATTTCAAAACATTGAGAGTAGGTATCTATTTCCATATCGTGTCATAAAAAATGTTTGAGACTATATGGTAGTTTCGAATTATAAATATTATTTTTCATGGGATCAGTATCGCGTGGATATAGAATGTTCACAGCACACCTTCATCTTCATCTCTTTCTTTGATCTCTCAACTCTTCTCTTCGGCAATCCAAGAGTCTTGTCAATCTTTGTATTTGATTGTTTATAAAGACCTCTCTACCACCACAGGCATGACATGGAGTTTCTAAGCTATTAGAGATGGAAACCTTAAATTTGCTTGTACTTCGAGTTTGATAGTTTTATAATAAAAATAAATAAATACTTTCGCACACATAAAAGCGTGTCGTTTTTCTTTTATAATCCGATTAAACATGTGTGAAAGTAAAAAATTGTATTCGACTGAATAAAAATAAATAAATAAAACAAGCTGGAATAACTGATGGGTGAAGGCCTATTAATAATTTCATCTTTTTGTTGTATGTTCACTGAACCTTTTTAATTAATTAGCATCAAATTTCCTAAGATTAAAATCTAAAAAATTAGGTTAGTTTCAAGCATGATTGTTTCTGCCTGTCTTTCGAGATTTTGTGCCCTCGATAGCAGAAGAACAAAATGGCGAAGAAAGATATTTTTTAAAAGGAAAAATTGATTAAATATTGGGATTTCTAACTCAGAAATTCAGGCGGCATCTTTAGGCTAAAGGCCGATTCACACGTGACATTTTCTCTTACTTGTTCCTTACTTGTTCGCTTTACTTGGAATTTGGAGGAATGGAGGGGGTCGAAATGACGTCACTCCGGACTGTCTTACTAGCATGCTTTATTGATTCAAAAGATAGAACATGTTCTAAAAAAAAGTTTAGCTACTTGATTCTTGTAGTAGCAGCCAATCGGAAAGGATTATTTTATCAGAGAACAGCTGATATTTTGTTTCTCGCTGTTCAACTCTTTACTGCAATGAATAAAGAGAATATGCCTTCCAAATTTGTCTGCTATTGATAATTTCTGCAATGATATTATTGTCAGCCATTCTTGTTTGTATCTGAGCTGTAACTGAAAGATATCCCAGCTGTTTGGCTCAAAGGTTCATTGTCTGGACTGACACCTGCGCGCGCAACATAACCGGCCAACTTGAAATATTTTCTCAAAAATCTCCGTGTGAAGTCAACAGGGAAAAAATCAGCCTGACTGAACTAGCTTCAAATTGCAAGTAGAGCAAACAAGTAAGAGGCAAGTAGCAGAAAAAGCCTCGTGTGAACCGGGTTTAGTTTTATCCTTCTAACTTAAAATATAGCTGATAAAAAATTGTCAAATCACATAAATTTGCAGAATCTGTACCAAATTTTGAAAAAGTTTACATTTTTTTCCTTTCTTACAATCTCTATTAAATCAAGCCATTTTAGCATATTATTCTATTAAGTGATTATAAAGTTGGCGCCAAGAAGCGACCTCGCATTCCCTACATATCAAACGAATAATCATTCAAACCTGTTCTGGCTCATTAACTACCCTTTTAGAAAAAGCTGAATTTTTGGTAGAACAATCTAATAATAAATATCATCCATCATTGTTGAGTGTGGTGTGGCTCCTTCTTCGCACTTAAGGATCGTTGGTTATCTCTACGAAACACGCTCGTTCCGCAGGGCAGGCAGGGCAGGAGTTCTCTCCCCCTGGGCATACGCCAACCAACATCTTTGCTATCGTGTGTATACCTTTCATTTGTTATTCAAATTGCGTTGAAGAAGATGAAAGCGGAGCCAGCCGAGCAATCACAATCACCTTCGTCTCCTTAGAACAACTGCTCAAGAGTCACGGATTACGGAATTAAAAAGGGGATGGGGGCGTGATGACTTAGAAAGCAGATAACTAAGGAGAAAAGGCAACAGGTCGAGGAAGCTAATATATAACGAACTCTAAAATGGCAGACATCGCTGAGCTTATTACCCGAAAGAGGGAACAGATCATCATTAGCGCCTTGTAATCTGACTAGTCAGAAGTAATTTGATATTTGGATTTGTAAGCTGATACCACAACAACAATCATCAACTGCAATATATAGAGTAGCTTATTATCACATTAGAAATTAGTGTAATTGAAAATAAGATCGTATTATAATTAATTACTATAAAATAAATGAATTCAATCAGTTAGGTTTTTACTTTACCAGGGAATGGTCAAGTATTGTAATCGTGCATAAAAAGTGTTTTTTTTCGAAATATCTCAAAAACGGATGAAACTATTTTGATTAAATAAATTGGGCGAAACCATTGCATTTCGGTCTACAAAAAGCCCTAATAAGTGAACATCGAAAATTATATTTTTCGAGATAATAATTGTTTTGTTAAAATGTCTGTTAGTCTGTTAGTCTGTTTTTCTGTTAGTACCTACGTGCGTTATCAAATTTTTGTGGACGAGCTAGCTCAAAAACTAGTGTGAATATCAAAACCAAATTTCACACGTAGTTTTGGTGCATTGAGATCAAGAGCTGATTAGATTTTGGTCCATATTGACCCATAATTAAGAGTGGTTGGAGGAGGGTTAAAAATTAAAAATCTAGTCTATTTGAGCAAATTCAACCAAATTTTGTCTACATAATCAGTGGACCACCAGAAGTCTAAAAATTAAAAAATAACCGCCCAAAAGGGAGGGAGGGGAAGGGGGGGAGGGTGTAGGACCCAAAAATGAAAATATAGACCCTTGTACCAAACTCAACCAAATTTTGTATTCATAATTCGTGGACCCCCAGAAGTCTAAAAATGCAAAAAATAATCGCCCAAAATGGGGGGGAGGTGTAAGGTCTAAAATTTAAAACATAGGCCCTTGTACTAAACTCAACCAAATTTTGTATACATAATCAATGGACCTCTAGAAGTCTAAAAATGCAAATGATCCCATCTCACCCATCAATAATCCGAAACGTCGGAAATTGAATAAAATTTAAATAATTTATGGACTGTCTTTCATTATAACCTACTTACTTTGATTTTTTACATACTTTTTAGAAAAAATATTAAAAAATTATTTAAAGTATTTTTTTATATGCAATTTTTGAGTTTGAAAATTTTAATCTTGTTTTTGAAACTGTACTTTTCGATTTTTTGATAATTTTTTTATTTTAAACTTCTATTCATTCTACAAATTTTAAGACTGGATTGATAGTGGTCCTAAGATAATTACTATTTCTTTCGATTTTTGAAAATTTCGAAAAAATTTTATTCGCTATTAATCATTAAAACCACTTTTCGTGTCATGAAAAAGGTTGAAAAACACTGCTACATAATATATATAATATACTACATTATAGTAATAAGAGAGTTTGAAATAGGAATCATTATTTTTAGGGAAATTCCCTATTGGTTTTCTTTGTTGCTTTCTCGTTTTTTTTTCAGACATTTTATTTGGTTCTTCTTTTGTCTTTTAGCGATGTCGTGGACAGCCATTGGTGTAAATAACGCCACCCTCCCCCTGACAACTCGAAATCTCCTTTGTAACAACTCAAGAGCACCCAGTCTGAGATTTATGTCGCCCTGATTTTCTTTTGGTCCAGATTGGCGATCTTGTTCTGATGAGGGTCCCCCCTGCAGCGTCCCTTATCCTCTTGATGTTTCAGATATTTCCCAAGTGACTTTCTGTCTCTTTTAAGCACCGAGGTTCCTTTTGTATGCTATTGACGCCAAGTGAGATAGATGCTGGTTCGAATTAAAATTAAATAATTTTCTTCTTTAGAAACTGGGTAGTGAGAGAGAAGGGGGGGGGGGGGATGAAAGTGGTAAATAAATTAGAAGATGAATTGAAAATTATGGAGAAATCCATTTGAGATAATTGAAATAATTAATTACATAATGAGTGAGAAGAACAATAAGAAACTTATATATTTTCTCATATCTTATTAATAAGAGTCCTATAAATAAAATTATCATATCGAATATGCATTTATTTAATTATTATTTGGTACGCTCAGCGAGAAGGGTTTGTATTCGCATTTGAAAATTTGATTTTTTCATTTGATATGATAAATCGAGAATAAAAGCTCATGAAAAGTTTGTTCTAGTGCTAAAATGTTTGTATATTTCCGAAAAAGAGAGGTAGAAGTTAGGTTTATAGTATCAGATCTTGAAAAATACACAAAAAAAATATTCAGAAGATATTGAGTCATTAAATAGGTAAAGGCTTCAGTCAATCTGTAAAGCTGTAATTGTAATTTCGAGAATATTTTGTATTGATTCATTCAGAGTTTGATTTTATTTTGAGTTTAATTGAAGGTTAGAGCATACATAAGAAATATCGACCCATTTAACCGCGAGGAACGAATTGGTATAAATTTAAATTATCTAATGGTCTAATCGACTTATTACTAGTCAGTCAGACATATTGACCATGTGAACTTGACATTTCTGCTAAGAAATTTCAAACTACGCACGCTCAGTACGCCAGAGTCCAATGCGATTGAATTAAATCGAATACGCTATAAGTGAAAATAACTACATAAAGAGTATTTTACAAAAGTTTTTATTCTGCTGTAAAGACAGCCTATAGGCGGCAAATTTGTAAACCGGTATCTGCTTTTTAGTCATAATGGAAATTCTATAAGACATCTATTTATTATTAATGAAATTTTTGTGTTATAGAATTTCATTATGACTAAATAGCAGAGACAAATTTACAAATTTGCCGTCTATAGGCACCCAAATATAAGCTTTTAATATTTAACGCCTAATGATGCAACCCGCAATTCAGAGCATTCGAATTGAATGCATTACCTAGAACTTCAAGGCGAAGCTCGATTTTTCTAATCGGTCAAGAGACAAAAAAGTATTTTTTTTCGAATTATAGTAATTTAATTTTATATATTTTATTTTAATTAGATAGAACAAATTAGAAAAAAAAAATCGATTTTTAAAAGCTTGAATTTTGTATAGGGTTTCGTGCAAACGTAAATTCGCTATTCTTTTTGCCACCAAGTTCATCATTCTCTCCGTTTGTTAGGGTAAATAATCATTTACGAAAGAACCCCCCTTTGAATTTTGGACTCTTAGAAAAAAAGTATTTGCAAAAATTTGCCGCCCCTAAAATTTTGCCGCGGTAAAGACGTGCCTACTGTGCCTATGCGTAAATCCGCCCAGGCTAACTATTGATTATGTTATATATTATATTTGTAATGAACTATTAGTGGGTTTTAAAATAAAAAAAAAAAGATTGCCAAACAGAAAAATAAAGAATTAAATATAAAAATAAATAAATATTATGTTGATTAATGTTCATTATAATTAGTAGATTAAAAAATCACAGTTTATTGGACAAAGTTTTTTTCTAGACTTATATTGTTTTATTGTATCAATCTAGAAAGAAAAAATTCTACTATGTCTCAGTTATTTTTATCCTTATTTCAACCAATGTTGTTCTAACCAATTGAGTACTTGAAAAAGTCTCGAGAGAGACGAAACGTTGTACAAAAATTGAAGAAGAACTTCAATAAAAAAAACTTTGTCCAATAAACTGTGAATTTTTAATCCATAAATAAATATATGGTATACCATAAATATACAACATTGTAAGTAAATAGAAAAGTGTATAATAAAAAGGTTTGAGTCTCAAATTCTCAGCTATTTTGGGAGAGAGATCAAACGAGATAAATTATAATATATTTCAATAAAATATTTTCCCAGTGCCAAAATTTCCAAATCAAATATTATGGAAACTATGGAAGTTGGGTTATCAAAAAAAAATGAAAATATTAAACCCTTCTAAAACTATTTATGACCATTGAGATGGAGGTATTAAAGAAAAACTAAAGAAGCATAGCTAACTTAGTATTTTGATTTTTTATATCAATATTATTTTTAGAGATTTATGGACCTAATCGCTTTCCTTTTGGTGCCAAAATACTTCTATTTTATATTCAGAGAAGTGATTAGACTCGTAGGATATATATTCACAGAAGATGAGCCTATCGCTGAAGTCCCTTCTAGGAAAATTAACCTTAATCTATAAGAAAATTAAAAATTTAAATAATGATGCAGACTTACTTGGTATTCGGTTTATTGCACGCAGCGGACGAAGAACTCGGACTGTGCGAATTGCTGAAAAATTCAAGTTTTGCAAGAGGACGTATTCCAAGGCTCTGAAACACAAGTGAATTATAAATTAATTTCATTTGTACTGTACTGTATATTTGACTTTCTAGCCTTTATTATTAAAACCATTGAACCTACTAGTACATATTGTGATTCACCCAAGATTGCGAATCAAAATACCATCTGTCTACTTAATGTTTTCTAATTATAGTTAACCATTCTTTTCTTGGCTTATTAATAAAACAATGTACCTACGCAGTGGATTAAATTTAAATTTTTTGAAATGGCTATATCTATATCCATCGTCATCATGGATCAATCGGTTAAAATATTTTGAAAGCGATAACTCACTAATATGTATAACCAGACGTACCACTAAATTATCTAGTTATGCTAGATATAAATTTAAATCAACAAGTGTAAAAATATTTTAAAATTTTATTTAACAGTAATTTCATTTCTATATGTTTTTATTAAAATACTCTCTCTCTCTCTCTCTCTCTCTCTCTATATATAGTACATTTTATGGAAAAAAGTTTCAAATAAAAGTTTATTTATATCGAGGGGGAAACTAAACTACGCTATTTTTTGTCGACGTAGAACAAGCTTTCATGGGTATTTCAATGTCAAGTTCTGTTTTTTAAATAGAACCCTATATTTTTCTATACGTGTACTTAATCTACAAACAAAACTGAACAACTTTTATAAAAACTATTTTTTTATACGACATCAAATAAACAAAATAAATGAATCAATTAGAACTCAAAAAAAATTCTTATTAATTATTTTTAACAATTATTTAACTTAATTATCAAATAATAATGATTAAATAATTAATTATTAAATAAATAATCATTAAATCGAAAAGTCACAACAATGAAAATAAGAGTTTATAATGATCTTAAAACTTCGTTATACTCAGATTTAAGATATTATTTTCTACTTAATAGAAGTATTTAAAAGCATAAAAAAGTTTATTTCTCGTGTCAATCCAATAGATAGTTATATTGTATTACCATAATAAAAATGAAGCATTTTTTGTTGAAGACCGAATTTAATTGAAATAGAAAATTCAATATTCTATTGAGTTTATTTTCGTTGATGCCCTATTAATTTCATTACTTTAGAATTCATAGAAAATAAATAATTCAGAATTAAGTTTTCAATCTCCATAGACTTTGATAATTGACGAGAAAAGGGTTGAATATTTAGAACTTTATAAATTCTTGGGGTTAGTTTTATAATTAGAACAATTATTTAATTTAAGTGAAAATTATAGATAGATACTATCAGTTTGAAGAAATATCCAATAAAGATGTTATAAGAAGACTGTGTTAGGGATAGCCTAGATAATCCAAACGAAGTCTTTTAAATGATAAGAGTAGCTTAGTTCAATACAACTACAACTGTCTTTGAATTCCGACAAATTCCTGAACACCAGCGGACTTGGTCTGTTTTTCGCACTTCACTGGGCTCTGTATTTTCAGCGCAGTGTCTGCGTATGAAGTTCATCACCTCAAACGTACGACTTCCACAATACATGCAATGTGCTTGTTTTGGTTTTTTAAAACAAACTTTATAACAAGTTTCTTCAAAATCTTATGGTAAAACAAGTATCTTCAAATTGTTAAAACCAAAGTCATATACAAATAGCATGTGAAAAAAGACTTTTCCACATTGACGATTAAAAACCGACTGTTTCGAAAAGATAAAGTAGACATTTTGGTTTCTTTCATGATATTTTATTATCCGGTACGCCGAGAGGCAGGTGAATTCATCCCAAAATTATATATATATATATAATTTTTTATGTCTTTGTGTGTCACTTTGTCTAATACTCACAATAGCTCGAGAACAGTAAGTCGTAGAAAGTTGGTACTGGTGTCAAATGTTTGTATTTCTAATTGCGGAGAACTGATAGATTTTGAACTCTCTTGCTTTCAAAAAAATGAAGAAAATATTTTTTGAATGATTTTATTGAGATTTTAAGACAATCATATAACGAAGTAAATAAATAATTTTCAATTTTAATTAAATTAATAATCATTTCATTTATTTTAAAACTCACTAATAGTTTATTATAAATAATATATTAAAAGTTTAGAACTCTATGGTGTTAAGAAACTGGAGGAACCAATCGACTTGATTGGGGAATAATGGAATTGAAATAATTATCGGAAAAGAGGTTTTTTTATCTAATTAGATTTTTCCTCTTATTAAAAACAAGGACTAAATATGAATAAGGACACTCGATGGTGGAGAAGTATTCTCCGGAATCGAAGCAAAAAATACAATGTATACATTAATTGATGTAGAATAATTGGTGCTAAGAAACTGGATGGATTAATTTCCGCAATATGGTATTGGAATAATTATCGGAAAAGAGGTTTTTTTTTCTTTAACTAGTTTTTTCCTCTTACTAAAAACAAGGACTAAAGATGATCAAGGACACTCGATGGTGGAGAAATAATCTCCGGAGTCGAAGCTAAAATATAATGTATACATTAATTCATGTAAAATAATTGGTTTAATAGTGGTGTTAAGAAACGGGAATGGAGAAATGTTGGAATTGAAATAATTATCGGAAAAGAAGTTTTTTTATTTAATTAGTTTTTTCCTCTTATTAAAAACAAGGACTAAAAGATGATCCAGGACATTCGATGGTGGAGAAGTAATCTCCGGAATCGAAGCTCAAATACAATGTATGAATTATCGGAAAAGAGGTTTTTTATTTAATTAGTTTTTTCCTCTTATTAAAAACAAGGACTAAAAAGATGATCAAAGACAGTCGATGGTGGAGAAGTAATCTCCGAAGTCGAAGCTCAAATACAATGTATACATTAATTCATGTAAAATAATTGGTGTTAAGGAACGGACAGATTATGGATAAGGACTGATGAAAAAAAAAACAGAGACGGATGATTGAATAGATAATTTGAAAGTTTTTTGTCAAGGGTAGCAGAATTTTTATATATTGAAGGAGACAATAAAAGAGTGTGTCTTCTGCTGGAATTATAAATTTTATTTATAACGAGACTATAGTTTCGAGGGCTTTGCCCTCTTCATCAGTCTATTACAATTGATTCACAGGAATTAATGTATGAATGGAAAGCGAAAATTTCCACGTGGATGAGTTAAGAATTGTCACTTATACTTGTTTCCTGCCACCTACAGCCAAAAAATGAAACAAGTATAAGTGACAATTCTTAATTCATCCACGTGGAAAATTTCGCTTTCCATTCATACAGTAATTCCTGTGAATCAATTGTAATAGACTGATGAAGAGGGCAAACCCCTCGAAACTATAGTCTCGTTATAAATAAAATTTATAATTCCAGCAGAAGACACACTCTTTTATTGTCTCCTTCAATTGAATAGATAGATAGATTTTCTGAGGTGCTAATGGCCACAGCAGTCGATGTGGCTTTAAAAAAAATATATTAAAATTAATTAAGAAAATTAAATTAGAAAATATTGCATGTATTTACTTAGTTAAATGATTGTGTTAAAATCTTAATAAAATCATTCACAAAAATTCTAAAAAGGCCCAACCTGAGAACACACCGAGTCTTGAAAAAATTTAAACTTTTTCTCCAATTTCATTAATCCCGGTTAGTAAAATCATTAACAATAATATCGCCCACCCTTTTATTTTTATTATTATTATTCATTAAAAGCTTATAAACATACTATGTAATAATAATAAAAAAAAATTCTATTTTGACAGATTTTTATTAAAAACAAACTTTTTATTTAACCGACAACTCGATGAGATTTATTTTATTCAACAACAGAAAAAACTTTTTTATTTAATAACTTAAGCTTTAAATTATTAAAATAAAAAACAAAAAAATACATCACAATCAAATTATAAATACATATTTCAATTATTTAAATTTAAATAATTTCTAGAAGATTTAATGCACTGCGTGTTTCATGTGTAATACAAATTAAGTTAAATGGGGGGTCGGGTAGGCTAGGTGGTAGCATGTCAGCCAGCTAACCAAGAGGACCCAAGTTCGAATAGGGCTCGAGGCATCCGGCTAAAATCTGACCCCCGAGGTAGAGACAAATTTAAAAATAAAAATAAATAGTATCGTAAATGGCTTATGGCTACCATGTGTTATACAAAATTGTATTCTGGCTAAATGCATTTCGATTTTATCTTTTTTAGTGCTTAATAAATCTTAATCAAAAGTCCTCCTGTCTGAATTAAATTACAAGCATTTAATTGAATAAAGCTCAATAAAAAACGTGTAAACATAATCAAAAAGCTTTTTACCTCAATAATTGTAAATAAAAGAGGCGAATGAATAGAGTGAAGCTCAACTTTAAAGTAATTAAGAACAAAGTAAATACATACCCTATTATAACGATAAAAAAGTCGAGGCGATTCCATGAATCCGCGAGGTAGGCGCCTTTTCCGTAGACGCCCATGGCAATCATCTTGATTGTCATTTCTAAAGCGAAGAATGCGAAGATATAATCGTCGAAAATCTGGAAAGGCCAAATAGTACTATTGTTAATAAATGAATAAATGATCGACACTTGTTGAATGACAATTACTACAAAATACACTAAAGGCCAGTTTGAACACCTCTGGTCAAACTGTCGGATATCTTTGACAGCCAGCAAAATCAACTAACCGCCAGATTTGTTTCCAACCAACTAATGATATAGGGAATCCACCACAATCTCACACCGGATTTGGACGGGTCCTAAGATAGATTTATTAAAAACATTTTTTTATTTAGAGAGAAAATCAATGAGGGTATTTTAGGCTTGATGGAAATAAACATACTACCATTTACTTTAGGGTGTCCCATATTTTGGATATTTTTGAATTTTTATGCTCCAAGGGACTAATGTGGTTTGAAATAAATAAAAAAAAAATATCACCCAAGTTTCAAGTCTTGATGCAAGTTGCCCATCTAAATAATATGGGGTTTTCGGCATTGAACGATCATTTTTTTATTCTGGCTAAAGAAATGGTTCAAAAAAATTGAAACTCTGTAGACTTCATCTTCATAATACTAGAGATATCATTCCTAATTTTTACAGATTTTTAGCTCTTATAATTTTGGAATTTCAGCTAGATAAAATACTGCTATATCTTAGTGTAAGTTATAGACTCCAAAATTATAATAGCTACAAATCTGTAAAGATTCTGAAGGATAGCTACTATTATATTGATAAATTTTATATAGTTTCAAAATTTTTGAATCATTACTTTGGCCGGAATAAAAAATTGATCGTTCATTGCCAAAAACCGCATGTTAGATGGGAAATTTGCATCGCACAGGTTGAAATTGAGTAGAGACTTGAAATATGGGGGATATTTTTTTTTTTATATATTTCGACCCGAGAGGTGAACCGCGACCTAAAATCGTTTACACCTACTTCCACTTCCACTTTCATTTCCAAGTAGAAGTCAATAGATTATCTAATGAATTCCAAAGTAATTCTAAATAATTCCAAAGACGGTGTACACCTAATTACAATCACGGTTCACCCGTCGTTTCGAACCATATGAGTCTCTCGGAGCATAAAAATTCGAAAATATCCAAAATAAGGAACACCCTAATATACATATACAACAATGTACAGACAAAACCTTAATTTTATATATAGATATATTTATTTGTCTAAAGATAGTCTTTGAAACTTGAGGGTCTTCGAAATGTGATAGTATAAAACAGAGCTTCTTAAACATTTTTGAAACGTGACCCCATTTTGACGGAGAAGTCATTGTTGCCCTATGTTTCGCTAGACCAAAATTCAGTTTCACGACCCACAGCTTAAGAAACCTTGCTCAGAAGTTGAAGATTAAATGAGTAGATAGAATTACAAACGAGGAAGTTCTTGATAAAATACAATAAAATTTTGTAGAAGAATTTAAAGAAGAGAAGATGAGCTAAATGATAAGTATAGGGTTACGTAATGACATGGAGGATTACTAAAGATAAATCATTTAAAGAAAAATGTTTATTGTTGAGATTTTCTGGTAACAAAACAGAACTCCATAATTTTAAAACAAGTGAATTCACACATTTTTTGTTAATTTAGACCAGTGGTTCCCAACCTGGGGGCGATCGCCCCCAAGTGGGCGATTTGGATTATCAGGGGGGCAATAAATAAGTGGGGAGCGATTTGGGGGCAATGAGTATTCAAATGGGGGAAAATTAAAATAGTACTGTACAGTAGAAGTTACCGGGTAGCACGAGAGGATTTAGTTCTGTTGTCCAGCTTCTCACAAAACAAAGAAATAAGTTGGACATTTGCCTCAAAGGAGACTTGTGCCTGAACTTGACGAACATAAAGCCGGATATTCAAGCTTTAACTGAAATCCACCAAGCACAAGGCAGCTAAAGAATAGGTAAAAATAAAACAATAACAAAGTTTTCAAACTTTCATTTACTTTTTCAAATTTTAACTGTCAACTTTCTTAATTTTTCCAGATTCGAATTTAAAAATGAAAACATGTACTCCTGTTTTTAAATGTATGTCAATGATCTTAGTTAATTTGACTTCTTTGTTTTTAAAAAAATCTGTAAAAAATGTACATTTTAATTTTTTTTCTATTTTATTTAAGAGTGACCGGATAAAACTGCTTTGGTTGTTTTTATATACGGTAATAAAATTGTTTAAAATAATAAAACTGTTTTATTATTTACACTTTACTTCAAATTAAAATTAGGCATACAATGAAAAGGGGGCAATAGGTGTTAGTCAACCTCGACAAAGGGGAGATGGGCCACAAAAGGTTGGGAACCACTGATTTAGACCATTCTTATACTCTATTAACATGTTATGTTATAAATTTTATTTTCAAGGCCCAATCTCTAGAGCTATCTCTTTTTAAATTCTTAGCGAATGGATATACAATGGATGTAAAATTCTAAAAATATATTAAATTATCATCAATCTTAAGTCTTTAATCTGCACATGAAAACGACTCCATAATCGTGCATTCTGATGAGTTAAAATATTTAATCTAAGTGGTTTCAGCCGAAACATTTCTACCATCGAACCATCAAATTCTAAATTAAAGTATGATAGCTTTTTATTTTTAATTTTTAATTGTAATTTATTTATTTTATTTTTAGAATAGATTCAAAAAATATATTTTTATACAAGATTTGAATATTTTCATTCAATATTATATGGAATTTTTTCGATATTATTATTCTTTCTTACTTTAGATACATCAAGTTATTATTTTACGAAATGGCTTCTTATCTAACATGTTTATATCTACGCTTTTCATATCCCTCTTCGTCCACAATCGATGATGATATCCAAGCTCAGCTACTTCTGTGGCAAGAGCTTAATGGGTAGCCGAGTTATGTTGGAACTTCTGCAGACTGTGAGGGTAAGGGTAATTAAATATAAAAGTTTGGGTGAATACAATTTAGAAATCTCGTGTTTATGTCAGTTTGTCCACCTGCTCTTTACTCGCTACGCATCTTTGAGTATCAGCTAAATTAGCTAGAACTCAAGATGTCTGTTTAATCACTCGAGTCACATCTTAAATTGACCACAATATTTCAATTATTTTGTCTCTAATATTAACTTGGCCTTCAGCCAAGTTAAACCTCAGGTGAATAAAATCAGCTTTTAATGAAATCCCTCTCTCTTTATGATTGCATTTAATCATTTTTATAATGTCATAAATAATAATTCATTTGGATTTATTAATAATTTATTTTTGTTGATTTGAATGAATATTTCATTATTCTATTGGCAATTTCTATCATTCCAATAATTCTAGTTATAAATTATTAAATATCGTCTATATTAAAATATAGCTAAATGTTAGGGAATTCGAGAATCAGTATTGGAAATTTCATTACAACATATTATTCTACAATAAAGTGAAATAAAATTTTATTGAGATTCCATTTTAAACAATTTACGTCAGGGTTTCTAAAACTATGGTCTAAGGTTAACTAAACAATTTATGTTAGTAATAAAAATAGAAGTGATAACTCTCTATTACAATTGCATATTAATAAAGGTATTATGACTACAAAAATATTAGTACTGTAGTTATAGGGTTCTCAAGTCCCCATATTAAAAAATACTATGCATATTACTTTTTTTTTCTTTTTTTTTTAAATTTTTCAAATATCCATAACTAATAATCTGACGTGTTCTGATGTTTTTTTTTTTTTTTTTTTAATGATATTGATGTGAGAAGGAGATACACCAGAAGGTGGATCCCCTAAAGGCCTGTATGGGCTGGCCCCTCCATCGTGAAAAGAACAGAGTAGAAGGAAAAGAAGCCGGGATCACGAGCCAATCTCAGAAACTTAGATACAATTCAATATCCAATTTACTAAGGTTTTAGGGGCTTCGAGCAGTGGTAAATTCTCCACGCGATAAATTCGGTTAAAATTTATCTCCCACTTAATTTTTATTACCAGACCCTATACTTACAGAAAAAATGTCTGGGTATAGCCGGGAGTCGAACCCGAGACCTCCGGGTTGCCAGTCAGTTATTCTGACCATTACACCACGGCGGCGGACATGTGGCCATCCACTTGACTTTACCATACAACCTGGCCCCTCACTTATATTTAATAAAATTATTTATAAACATGTAGGGGAGGAGGGGTTAGTTTTTGCATTATTAGACTCCTGGGGGCCCACTGATTATGTATAAAAAATTTGGTTGAGTTTGGTACAATAGCCTATATTTTCATTTTTTGATCCTACACCCCCCTCCCCCCATTTTGGGCGGTTATTTTTTGTATTTTTAGATTACTGTGGGCCCACTGTTTATTATGTATATAAAATTTGGTTGAGTTTGGTACAAGAGCTAGATTTTAATTTTTTGACCATACACCCCCCCCCCCCATTTTGGGCTGTTAGTTTTTGCATTTTTAGACTTCTGGGGCCCCACTGATTTTGTATACACAATTTGGATGAGTTTGGTACACGGAACTAGATTTTCATTTTTTGTGTAATATGAAAATACATAGATTCGAATCAAGTTTCATTAGATAAAATTATTTAAGATTGGCAATTTGTATTCACAGGAAACGTTTTCAGATATAAAGCTAAAATTTGGAGAATTAAAATGCTAAAATTCATAGTTGCGTACCATGTTTCAGCTTATTAAATAAAACCATTCTATATTGACAATTCATATTCTCGAGAAAGATTTTCAGATATATAGCTAAAATTTGGTGAAATAAAATTAAAAAATTAAAAAATCTTTTAAATTATTTTGGAGATTTTTTTATTTATCTCTATACATAATTTAAAAAAAAAAAAAAAAAAAAAAATTATATTCAGTTTTCTGTTAAACCTCCTGATGGAGGGTTCATAGCCCGAAATATGTATAGAGATAAATAAAAAAATCTCCAAAATAATTTAAAAGATTTTTTAATTTTTTAATTTTATTTCCTCTTTGTGAAACACCACTATAACCCGTTAAATAATTCCTGTGTTTAATATGTTTCACTATAAACCAACACCGCTTTCCCCAAACTTTATTTAAAATTTGGTGCATTGTAACATAGTTTCGTACCAATTTTCAGCTCATTAACTAAAATCATTCAAGATAGGCATTTGTACTTTCAGGAAACGTGTCCAGTTATAATTTGGTGAATTGTAATGTGAAAATACATATTTGGGTACCAATTTTAAGCTCTCATTAACTAAAACCTTTCATTATTGGCATTTTGTACTCACAGGAAACGTTTTTATGTAAAAAGCTAAAATGTATTGCATTGTAACATAGTTGCGTACCAATTTCCAGATCATTAACAAAAATCATTCAAGATTGCCATTTTGTATTTTCAGGAAACGTTCTCAGGTATAAGATAAACATTTGGTGCATTGTAATGTGAAAATACATATTTGCGTACCAATTTTCAGCTCATTAGGTATAACTAAAACCATTTATACCAAATGAAAATAATTTGTAATTATATAGGTATCAATAATTTTTTTTTTACTTAATTGATATTTTTTTCATCTGAGATAATGAATAGGTAAATTCGAAATATTCGAGAATTTTTTTTTTTGCAAACTAATCCACCAACACGTCTCAATTTTTCCATTCGTGTCCCGACTGGTTTGAAAGAGGCTCGAGTTCTCATCATTTAAAATCTATTAAATATTTGTAATTGGAAATAAACAAAACGGGCAATTCTAGAGCAATTGAGTACTGGTACTATTTAATGGCTGACTTCTTGACCAAATTGACTTTATTTATTTATTTATATTATTAAAGAACAAAAATATCCTCAGATTGCTTCTTTTAATTATTAGGTACGTATGTTTACAGTTTATTTGATAATAAAGTTAGAAGACAGAGGGAAAGCATTATATCGCCCTCTCTTTCTTACTTTGATTGGGATTTTATATGAATATAACCCTAGAGCATGAGCACAAACATTCTGATATGCAATAAAACTTATCCATGGCATTTCGGATTCAGTAGTGATACTCACTCATGATATCTTTTAAAATTTATTTTATTAATTAAATTTTTCACCAATCAATTGAACAAATATTACCCCACCACACATTCTTTTCATACAGGACAGATTTTTTTTTTTATAATGATATTGATACAAGAAGAAGTTGCACCAAAAAGGTACAGCCTCTGTAGTCCGCGGTGGACTCTTGTATCCTGAAGATAAGAAGAGAATTAGGGATTGGGTAGGAGTCGAAGGTATCTGTGGATGCAGGTCTTTAAAGATTGAAGGTTATAAGTTGCTGGGATGACGGTCTGGGAAAAAGAGTTCCAGTCTCTAGATATCATAGGGATAAACGAATTATCCAATGCGTTTGTTCGATTAGTATCCAATTTAAGCGCATAGGGGTGTTGAATCTTAGAAAATCGTGTATTTCGCGCAAATGAAGCCTTTGGTGGGATTATTGATTTTATCTCGTCAGAACAAAAGTCATGGTAATATCTATAAAAAAGAGAAAGGGCGGAAACAGAACTACGATGGGCTAGGGAGTCGAGAGTGTCAGTCAATGATGGGTCTCCTATCAGTCTGATAGGCTGCCTCTGAATTGTATCTAAGTTATTAAGAGAATGCTTGGAGGCTCCTCTCCACAAATGCGAGCAATATTCGAGATAGGGGCGAATTTGAGCTTTGTATAATATAAGGTGTTGAGTGGGGGTGAAAAAGCGTTTGGTTCGGAAAAGAAAGTCAAGCTTACATGCTGCAACTTTTGCTACTGAGATAATATGGTCATTCCAAAAAAGGTCAGAACCTAAGGTGACATCTAACATTTATCACGGATCAGTGGATATGAACACAGACAAGCGAAATTTAAAAGATGTCTTTTTTAGTTGCAATGATCTAGAGATCCTAAGTTAATTCACAAATTTTGTGATTGGGATCTCAAAGTTGTAATTAAAATCTGAATTTTATCTTTCTAAACTTAGTCTTGTATCTGATATATGGTGTGAATGTAAATGGTATTAAGTATCTCATTAGTCAAAAAATTGTTACTTGCCTAATTTTGTCTCTAATAAGTCCAAATAAGTTAGCTCTTTGATAGAAAATTTTGCAAATTAGGCAAACATGCCTCTTAGGCCAACTAGCTAGTTAACAAATCTGCTGGGATGACAGATGAAAATGGGACGGGAGCTAATGTTCGAACTTGTTCGACGCCATCCCTGACCTAACATTTATCTTCAGTCCCGAAAATCACCGAAACAACTCGGGGGTGTGCTCGTTCACTAGGAACAACTTTAACTTTGACATTTTTTTTTAAATTTTATTAATGAAAACGTTGAGAAATATTTAAATGGACCATATATCATTTAAATGATCTTTGCATTGAGTTGGATAATAAAATCCTATAAGTTTAAGTTAATTTTTTTTTCATTTTTTTTCACTCTGGTCTATATAAAACTTTTTATGACTTCAATTTTATTCTATTACTATTTGAATAATTTGCCAAACGCCATGGTTTTCTTTCTTTTTCTTTCTGTAAACTTTATATAGTTCCGCATCTTGCTTTTGTTAATGTCAGCTTTTTTCTTCCAAGCTATACATCTGTTTTCCATCTACATCTTTTTTTTTCTAATATATCCCAAATCTACGGAAACTCGAGTTGTTTCTTATTGTCTATACTGTTTTTATTTATTTTATAATTATTTTCTGACGTTCATATCCTCATTTATAAGTATAATTATTTACTATTATATATTTCTCATTAGTTTCAATCCTTCTTAAGCCAAGTGTGTATAGTAGGTACAAGAGACAGCTTGATTAAAAGTGAAACGTCACGATACATAATGTACCTCCTAAGTCAACACTAATATATTTGATTCTTTACTCCCTTCAAAGTTAATTATATAAATATTGAAATCGAAATTTATATATTTATTTATTTACTGAAGAGAAGCAAAAAAAATTGATCAAGAGAAAGGGTGGAGACGAATAAGATTTTTGTGCACCCAAGGAGGCACGTACCCCGGTGGCAAATTTTAAGAAGGGGCACATTTTGGGAAGCGAGAAATTTGTGGTATATATTTAGTATTGGGGGGGGGGGGGGCGGTAAATTCAAGCTCTCCTCCCTGACAAAAGATCTAGATTCAGCTCTGCTAATGGCAAATAAATTAGTTCAGCACTTCTTTAATTAAAATGGGAAATAATGTTAGGGAATCAGTGGATCGCGTGCTTTACACAAATCAAACTTTTAGGGTAAATCATTGATTTTATCTGATGTTAGCAATTATACTGATAAATAATTAGAGGTAAAGAGTGGACACGATCACACCAGTCTAGGTAGTCAGTAAAGGTGCTATTTATTTTTATTACTTGTTTATGTGAAAGCAGTATATATTAAAAATAGAAATTGTAGGATTTAATAAAAGTTAGTGGCTTACCTGTAATATTTTACATCTGTTCGATTTGCAGTCTATGTCCTCCGTGCAGGGCTGGTACATTCCGAGTGTGATACAATTGAGCAGGATCACCAGCATGCTTAGTCGTTCGAACCATGTGCACAGCAGTTAAGGAAATATATTTGAATTTAGTTTGGATTTTGTAAACATTTAAGAAAAATGATTTTTTGGGAGCTTTAAAAGGTGTGTCATCGGAAATGTGTAGTTTTTCATTACGATCATCATCTCAAGTTTAATATTTTGCAATTTTCTATATGAAATTAGTTTTTTAATGTTTGAAAAAATAATTTTCATGACAATTAGATTAAGGTGTTAGGTAGACAGTAAAGTTCACTCAACGTTTGTTTGCCGTTATCTAAGATTTAAGAGTAGGTACTTGTAGAGTGATTGTCTTATCACCTCCACACTTATTTAACACTGACTATAGGGAGAGGCCTTTGCCCTATAAGGGGCCTGGTACAACAAAAATTGTAAATAATTATGTATATAATGTATGTATGTAAGCCAAAAAAGGATACAAATAAATAAATAAAGTGCCTCTCCAGCGATGCTCGGTAACTTTTTGCCTCTAAATAGCTCAACTTTCAAATTTCAAGGCTATGCGACTCACCGAAGACGAGATATGAACGATTAAAATATTTATTTTACGACACTTCTAATTTACATCCCTTTCTTTATTTCGAATGAGACAATAAAAGAGTGTGTCTTCTGCTGGAATTATAAATTTTATTTATTTATAACGATTAGAATACATTTGGGGGAAAACTTTCAAATTCTTTATTTCAATCGGATTAAAATCTATACACGACTAATAACTCATAACACTTAAAAAGTACGCCAATTTAAAACAAAATCGTTTGTGCCGTTTTTGAGAAAAAAAAAAAAAAACGAAAAATCTTTCATATAAATTTCAACTTCCAGTGTTCTTGCTGTACCCTTCTAGCCTATATCGAGCTTATGTTTCGAATTTCGTAGCTCTGAGATTTATGGTTGCAAAACGCAGGGGGAGGGTACATTCTTAAGTAAGTAAACATTAACTTCCGGTACTTCTATTTTAGACAAAATCTTGTGGTACTTCTTGTAGCCTCTAGATAGCTTAAGTTTTAAATTTCAAGGCTCTACGACTTACCGAAGACGAGATATGAACGATTAAAATATTTAGTTTGCGACATGACTAATTTACACCCCCTTCCTCTTTTTTAATCGGATTAAACATTATACACGACTAATAACTCATAACACTTGATAAGTACACGAACTTAAAAAAAAAATCGTTAGATATATATATATACAAGAATTGCTCGTTTAATATAATAAGATAAGATATAAATATTGAAATTAATTTTTGACAGTACCTGTATCTTGAAAAATTATATTTATATTTAGTATAATTTCTGAATTATTCGTCAAATGCTTTAAACTCTTGACTTAAAATACACTCCGAATTCCGATTTTGCATTTCCTTGATTTTCATTTCGCTTTCATTTCGTAATGATGCTTTCGCAAATAGTAATAAATTTCAAATTAATATTAGGAATTTACATTATAACCCCACAAGCTGTTTAAATTGAGAATTCCCCTTTCCATGAATTTGCATTTTTATTGTTTGATTAAACGGAATTTTTAATATTAAGAAGAAAATTTTTATCATTTTTAAAATAAGTTAATTACTTACGAATTTAAATATAAAACAATTAGATAATTGTGTTGAATTATATACATTTATACTTTTTTAATAGTAGCATATTCCACATAAAAGTATCATTCATTTATAAGCAACTCATCAAAGCGATAAACCGCGATCAGAGGATAGACCAGTTTATATTATGTATTTTTTTAAATAAAAGTCTCATAGTTTTCGAGTTATAGGCATTTTTTTGAAGATGGTGAAAATCGCTACCCTGTCCTAAATACTAAAGAGATACTGTGACTATAAATTTTCCTATTTTGTTATGCAATCCTGAATAATCCTCCTATTGATCACAATTCATAATAAAACCATAAGTACCTACTATACTTTTGAAGAAAAAAATATTTTTGTCAGACTTATGTTTTAAAAAATTTTGATCAGCTAACTTTGAATCATCTTCAATTTAAAAAAGTCCAGTATCCTTGATTGGCAAGTTATTTAAATCAACTGATGTGATCACCACACGACTTTACCTACTAAGCCGCCTGGATCGAGCAGGTAGAAACCACAAGGCTTGCTCGATATACGAAGCAAGCGGTGGACTCTTGGGTTTCTAGTTGCGCTGCATGACATGGCTGGTTGGATCAAGCGAGCAGAGATACGAAGTGGCGGGTGTTGGTGTTCAAGGGGGGCAGAGGGGTTAGCATTGTTTTAAGATATTTGATTATCTACTTAGAAAACAAAGTGATGAAAATGATGTTAGATAATTTTTATAAAAAAAAAAAAAAAATAAAACCGACTTCAAAAAAATTAAATTCAACAAATAAAATAATAAGAACTCAAAAATAAAATAAAATTCTCTGAAAGATATAAAATAATTATATTATTTAGTTACAACCAAACGATGAAATCACTTTTTGAAGTCGGTGCCAAAAATATACATTTTAGGAATCGAACTCGACTTAGAACGTTTGGCGGGTAAGCTCGCTAGTTTGTTTAGCACCGACTTCAAAAAGTGATTTCATGTTAATATTTCATCGTTTAGTTGTAACTAAATAAGATAATTATTTTATACCTTTTAGTGCATTTTATTTGAATTTTGAGTTCTTATTATTTTATTTGTTGAATTTCATTTATTTGAAGTCGGTTTTATTTTTTTTATTAAAATTATTTTTATCTTTCTCTTTTTAGTGATATTATTAATAGACTAAAGATATGCATGCATCAGGTAAGAGAAAGCGTCGGGTGAATGAATCAGAAAATTATAATAAAATTCATAAATATGGAAATTATCTCGAAACGTTTGCGGGTTTTAACTGAACGTTTTAAGATTGTTTTTTTTTATAAAAGATTTTATTTATTATAATTTCGATTATTTGCTCAAAAGAATTGGAGATTTATGTTATTTCGTCATTGATCATAACATTAGAACTTGACCAAATTAATATGGAATCACCCCTAAGGTACCCCTTTTCCAATAAAAAAAGAATCATCGAAATCGGACCACGTGGCAAAAAGTTCTCGCTGAACATACATAAAAATGAATAAATAAATAAATAGGTATCTTGACTACCTTGGAGCTGTACTGATCCAAGCCCAGAAAGAATCATTAAAATCGGTCCATAAACAAAGAACTTATGCCTAAGCAAACATAACAAAAAAGGCCCAATACCAATGAAAAAAAAACGGGACCAATCGGAAACTATAATGAACCCAATGAAAAAAAATCATCAAAATTGGTTCACAATCGAATAACATAGATACAAAAAAAAATCAGTCAAATTGAGAACCTCCTTCTTTTTTTGAAGTCGGTTAAAAAGGCGTCTTGAGCAAGAACATTTCGTTATTTACCAATCCCGACTCATTCATAATTATATTCTTGATTTACCTAATTTGCCTGCAATGATAAATGGTCTGAACTTAATCATGGAAATAGATTTAGCTTCGTGTCTTCTTCAATTCCCAACCAGGGCGCCAAACAACACTCAGGAATTCATAAGCCGAATATTAAACATTTTTCTGCAAACATTGCCATAGGCTGCAGCACATTTGACTAATGAGGTTTTATTTAAAAAACGAAAGGATCTATTATTTATCCAATTCTAAAACCAAGGGTAATTTTTTTTATTAAATAAAAATACACAAATATAGGGTAGTTTCACTTTTAATTGAATTTTAACAATAAGTAGGTTTTAATTTTATTAAGTTTATTGTTTGTTGTTTTCTTGAATAAATACATTTATTATGTGAAAGAAGATTCAGACATTATTAGATTAAAAACGAATTAGGTATTCGGAAATTAATAGATGTATAAGATCAACATTTCTAACCAAATTCAATTTGATACCCGAATAACAAGAAATTTATTAATAAAAATATTCGTTTCAAAATGTCAACCGATTAATTTATGAATTATTTGACTTCAAATGGTCTTGATATATCTTCTAGAATACGATTTCATTAAAATTTTTCAATTTTTAATTTGGAAATTTTAAATTTACTCTTTTTATCAATATATTATTCCATTGGAATGCTTTGTATGCTTAAAGAGAGAAAAATGGCATAGAAAGAAAAATAGCTGAGATAATCTTGGATCAAGCTGAGGACAAACTCAGTTACCTCTCTGTAAGAACATAAATTTCTTTCCATACGAAAAATGGCGTAGAAATCCCTAAAATTATGTAGAGAGCGTAATAAATTTAAATAAAGTTATTTTTTAAATTAAGTTTTGTCATTTAAGCCATTTTGAATTAAAATCTTAAGCTATATTAAACACTTCCCAATTAATCAAGAGCTAAGATACTAAAAGAACCTTCTTCTTTAAAGAGCATCGCGATGGGATTGAACCCCGGATGATCCTTTCGTTTGTAATAAAATTTTTTCTTTTTTCTCTAATTCAAAATCTGAAATTTCTAATTAATTATTTTTGAATTAACTATATGTACTTAAATAGTAATTTCAAAAGCAGTTAACTTATGGATTTCAAAGTGAGAATTTATTAATGGCTAGAAGAGGGGTGTCCAACCGCAGCAAGGAAGATTGGCTTCTTATTCAGGTCCAAGCGATTTTACAAACCCCCACAACTTCTCACCATCTACAAGGCCCAAATCCGCCCCTGTCTCGAATACGGCTCTCATCTATGGAGAGGATCCTCAAAATATTCTCTTGCTACCCTGGATGCAATTCAGAAACAAGCCGTCAGGCTAATTGACGATTCTACCCTCACCGACTCCCTCGACTCGCTGGCTCATCGAAGAAATGTCTCTGCCCTTTCCCTTTTCTATAGATACTATCACAGCAGGTGCTCTGATGAGATGAAATCAATAATTCCCCCCAAAGCATGCTTTGCACGTAGCACGCGTTTTGCCGACTCCCAACACTCTCTCGCGGTCAAATTAGAAAAGTGCCGGACCACTTCATTCGCGAATACATATATCCCCATGACTTCAAGGAACTGGAACTCTCTCCCAGCCTCTATCTTTCCCAGCACCTATAATCTTCAAACCTTCAAAACCGGGGTGCATAGACACCTACGTCTACACCCTCTCACTTAATCAACTTTCCCTTCTCTTCGGTAATGCAAGGGTCTTTCGAGATCCATAGGAGCTGCATCTTTACTGGTGCACCCCTTCTTGCATTCGATTGCATTAAAAAAAAACATTTCGCATACACGGGCCGCATTTGAAGAAAAAACAAATGCCTCGGGTCTCATATAAAATATTCTAATTCCATTGATATTTGTTAATCAAAATATATAGTTAATAACGTAGAATAATGATATCTACCATGACTAAGAAGAAAAAGTATCATAGGATAATAATAATTTTCGAGTTCTTTTTCTTCAGAATTTCAATTTTAAATCATTTACGACTTCAAATTTTTAAATATTCGAAACTTGATTAATTTTTTACCTCATAGTTGAGTTTATAATTTTGCTTTTAATGAATTTTATTCTTGAAAATAGCTTCTTCACGTGTATTTATAAATTCATATTAAGTATCAAAAAATGAATAAATATTGTGAAACTAGGAATATTTTTTTCTGAGTATATAATTTTTATAAAATTCTAGTTAAGAGACATTAAATTTTTCTTTCAGTTGAATGTCTGATTGCAATTTCATACACATTCAATCAGTAAGTTTGCTGTTAAGATATATCTAATAAAAATGCAGTCAAAATATGACAAAATTGTGATTATTTCTTCCAAAATCTTTATATATTTTTCACATTAAAAATTTAAGATCTGGCCTTTTTATTCTTCGAAAACGTTTGGGGAGATTTTCCAATTTTTTCTTATTTTAGAAAAATAAATTATGAGGATATGATTTTATCAGATATGTTTTCCAGTTCGTACATTAAAATATCTTTATAATTTCATCTCGGGCTGCATACATTGCAATGCTGGGCCGCGGTTTGGACAGCGTTGGGCTAGAGTGTGTTAAATGTAACCGATAAATAAAAACGGAAAGTCATAGTAGTTCATTCTATTATCAATATATGTATATTCCTAATGGGGAGATTGGTTAGATTTCTGGATCTTTAGCTTCAGAAATTTGGATTCAAAAATGCAAAAAATATATTTTTTAGAATAATTTTAATGATTTTTTAATTTTTTATAAAAGAATTAACATTTTTTTTTCAATTTTCTTTTATTAATTTTTTTTTATTTTAAACCCACTAATAGTACATTTCATATATTGTGAACATTAAAATTAGAAAATTTAATTAAATAGGTGTATTTTCTGTTAAAGGACTGGTAGAATTCAATGGTGAATTGATGAGAAGGCAGCTAGGTAAACCGTAAAGAATAGTCTAGGAAAGCTGTCCGCCTGTATCTATGCAACCAAATGACTCCCCTGGTTCGAACTTGCCTACCCTACATGGGTCCTTGATAAATGAATATTTTTCATAATGTGTAATTTATTGGAATCCTTCCTCCTTTCCTTTCAAACCTGGGTTTGAAAGGAAAGGAGGAAGGATTCCAATAAATTACACCTTATTTTATATGTGTTAATTTTTTCTTTCCTCACTACCTCTGGGCTGCCTTCCATTACTTTCAATTAAAATTTCTACCAGTCCGTCTCTCTCCAGAGAAAATTTCGTTGCAAAAAATTTTTTCATAATATATAAAATTTGACGGCCATCTCTCATGAGCACATTTCCTATTTTTTCTAATTAGCGGCGGCGGCGCCAGGGATGGGTCAACCTGAATTCTTCTCGCCCAACATGCTAAATTGAAAATTTAAGCAATAAATATTGAAAAACCGAGTTGATAAAATAAAAACAAGGTAAACCATCTCTTTCAATATTATACATTTTTTTATAATAAAAATATAATAATTATTCATTAAATCTAAACTATCTATTAAAAAAGAATATCTAAATTATACAAAAATCTGAATTACCCAAAATAATGCACATTTTCCTTCCCACCCCCTGCAAATTTGTCTGCCGGGTCTAACCCAACCGAAAAAAAAATTTATGCTGCCACTGATTATACCATCTGCATAACGGAAGTAGTAGGAACACAATATTTTTAGAATTCGTAGATCCGTGTTTCGGGAAATTCCTGGAAATTTTATCCGAATTTAAATTGATTGGATCTTTCTAAAAAAAAAGAGAAAAAATTAAAATGTGTATTTATTTTAAATACTTTTTTTTCAAAGAATATTACCACTCCATTTTCCAAATTAAAAGAAACCTCCACAAGAAGGACCTTTTACGTAAAATGAGATAATGAGAAAGTTGATTGAGTTTTGGCATTTTACTTTAAAAGCTTAATAGAATAAATTGAAGAAGAAGGTTTCTAACCTAAATAAAAAACCACTTGAAAGAAATGCCGGCCGGGTCTATAATAAATAGATGCTTGTGGCTTTCTTCTCCATTCCCAAATATTTAAATTAACGGACAGATTAAGATATTGGCTAAAGAAAATGAACATGTCCTGACATTAAAAAATAGACTGGTATAAGTGAATCTTATACAATTAACTAGATTATTTCTCTCCAATTAAGTAAAATTATTTTAATTTCAAAATCTTATCAAATATAATTCAATAAAATCAATTTGAAAAAAAAAATTAACGTAAAAATTTAATTTTTTGATATTTTATTAATTGAATTTTTTAATATTTCGTATTTTGGTTTTATTTTTTATTGTTTATTTTAGTATTTCAAGTAAGTAAGACCACATGAAGATATGAAAACTATTATTTTGTATACTCCCTCTCTTTCTAAATGATGCAAGATTCGATCTTCGTTATTTCATAAAAAATAAAAGGTTTAAATGTTATCTAGTTATAAATAGGGATTTACTTATCAATAGATAGAAATATTATTTAAATTTATAATTTTCTCATTAATAAATCAAAGAATAATTAACTTATTAACTAGAATTATTTTTGATCGCGATTTTTAAACAAGATATATAGCTAAATAGATCACATCTTTTTCATTCCCTCTTGGTCCAGTCTTAAGACTCAGCAGACTCTAATAGCTTCAACCAGCAGTAGTCTCGAGATATATATCTTGTTTAAAAAGCGCGATGAAAAACAATTATCGTTAATATGTTAATTATTCTTTCATATATTAATGAGAAAATTATAAATTTATTTAACTTCATTATTTCATTTAGAAATATATAAATTCGTATATTATTTTAACTTAATATTCGACGAAAATCACCTGCATTCAATTCGCGATCGAATCAAATACAGGAAACTTATGATTAAGAAAAGAAATATTATTGTTTAAACAGAAACTATAGCAAAAGCCTAAAATCATTTGAGATAAAAGAATGAATAGATGCTCCTGTCAGGGCCGGGAGTTTTTGAGATATCTTTATTACAGCAAGATTGAATGAAACTCTGTTTAATACGTTTATTCCAAATTCAAATTTTTGGGTTCAAGCGAATATTTCCAATTTCTATATAAAGATTTTATTAGTCAAATTTCGTTTACTTATACACGGCTCTCCTTAAGTGTAATCACTGGGTTTCTAGCGAAAATACTACACCTCTCAATATCTTACTTCAGGAGATCTTAATCAATTCCAATGGGATTGGGAAAACTGTAAAAATGCCAAGATATGGAATAAACCGGTGTTTCAAACAAGCCAAAGCCTAAAGAAATCCCAATGAGAGTGTCATATACTAAATCTGAGCAGTCATGGATAAATTTTATTATACCTCCATTTGAAAGAAAAAATAATATCTCATGGCTACCCTGGGAGGTGGACACATCTGACATAAAATTATTGGATAAAAAATACTTGGTAGGTTTCACATTAAGATATAAAGTTACTTTCTCTTGCTCCTGAAGATGGGTTAGTCACCCGAAATATATATATCGAGATTAAATAAATTCGTTTTATTTTTTATATCATAATGTGAAACCTACAAAGTATTTTTTATCCAATAATTTAAAAAATGTTTCACCAAGTACCAACACCAAATTACTTAAAAACTACTACCTAAGATATATTGAAATAAGAATTTCATTCAAAGATTTAATCTTTATTTGCAAAGCTTTTCGGCCTTGTGATTATAAATTTAAGCATTTGAAGCATATAATTTGATACACTTGATGTGGTGAATACAACTATTATGACATAGGTAATATACTATCGGATATATTCTGCTTTTATCGGCAATGTGAACTTTTTTTCTAAAGCCTGTCTTTGCTTAAATAAATATTATATACTTGATATTTATATACATAGCATTAGTGAGCAATGTTTTGATTAGGAGTCATTTTTCAAAGGTAGTTAATGTAAGAAAATATCTGTATCAGTATAATTTTTAAAATGTTTCATTTTGCAGTAATATTACAAAAATCTTAAACCTTAGATGGCCTTATTTGGGCAATGTGTTATATTTTGGAAAATGAAAGTAAAAAAAAAAATATGTCATTTTGTACAAGATTGATTTTTTTTAGATAGTCATTTGGAATTGTAAATTAACGAAGAGGTTTCCTCAAATAAATTACTACAATTAAACGAAATGAAGAAGAAAGAGAGAGTGTCAATGTAGCTACCTCTCTAATCTGATTAGTCTAGAGAAAAAATCAATAAGTAAAAAATTGGAAAGTCATCAAATGGGGAAAATTGAAGCTTATTAGAAATAAGGGGTAGAGAGGTGAGGGGCTTGTGAATAAAATTGGAAAAAAAATTCAGACGAAATGAAATCCTTAAAAAATCACCATTCCATTTGGTTTTCAATTAAAATTCTCGTATTTGTTTTTGATTGATTTTTTTTCTGTTTCTCGAACTCTCTATTACATATCATCAATAATTAACTAGTCAATTCTCCACACTATATGGTGGTATGGTTAACCTGCATTAAAACAAATAATCCAAAATTAATACGTAGAAAAAGTAAAAAATCAATTAAAAGATGAAATAGACTAGAACAAATAATTAAAATAAATAAATAAATAAAATAATTATATATATAGATACTAAATATGACTAATAAAATAATCTAGCAACTAAAAGTGAACCTTTATTCCTCACAAATTAACTCTTTCTATCTAGATTTTTTTATGATAATGACTCATCATACCAAAAAGGTGCAACCCCTAAAGGCCTGCGTTGGCCCCTCCATCGTGAAAAGAAGAAGAAAGAGTTTTATGGGTAGGGCGGGGGTCGAAGGTATCTGTGGGTACGGGTCTTAAATAGCTGAAGGTTATAATTCGCGGGAAAGATGGTGGCAGGGAACGAGTTTCAGTCTCTGGTGGTCATAGGGTTAAAAGAGTTGGCGAAAGCGCTTGTTCGACTTTTAACCAATTTGACAGCGAAGGGGTGCTGAGCGTTTGAAACCCGCGTGTTTCTCGTAAAGAGGGCTTTAGGGGGGATAATTGATTTCAGCTCGACTGAACAGACACCGTGATAGTATCTGTAGTACAGGGAAAGGGCAGAAACGGTTCTTCGGTGAGCCATGGAGTCGAGTGAGTTGGTTAGAGCCGGGTCTCCTATTAGTTTAATTGCTCGCTTCTGAATTGCATCCAGTGTAGCAAGAGAATACTTGGAGGCACCCCTCCACAGATGAGAGCCATATTCGAGACAGAAGATAAGATCTAAATTTATTTATATTTATTTGTATCTCAAAGTCCGAAAAGAGGAAGGGGGAAGGGGTCCTCGAGCCCTTTAACCGGGAAATTTTTTTCGCAAATGGTATATATTTTGCTTAAATTTACTCTTCGAGTGTATTTATTAACAAGCTATGAAGTGTATTTAACGACGTTTCTATCACTTTATCTGCGATGATATAACTAGTTTTGTTATTGATAAAACTAAAGATTTGATCATCTTCTTTTTGAAAATAGCTGGAATGTTTTTCAAAAAATCAGCTCGGGTTCAGATTAACAAATCAATTTTAAAAGAGAAAGAATTTAATTTTTAGGACAAATTCTTTCTTTGTTATTTATGGTTCCTAATTTGTTAATAGATTCATTCAATAGTGCTTAATTTGATATTTATCATAAGTTTCTAATCGATTACTCAACCAGTAAAGTGTTAATGTTTTTACATAGGTACTTCCTTAATTTTTTACTTCTCTACTCATAAAATGTGGCTAATTTGATAAAAAAAAATAAGCTAAATCAGAACGTAATGACTAATAAAAATTAAAATTGTTAAACATCGTTAAGATTATAATTAAAAAAAAATATATTTATTTTATTTATAGAAAAATGGCCCAAAAAACGTCGTCTATTGATTCTGATTTCAATTAAAATCTAATCACTTCATCCGAATTTGAAATTTCTTTTTGAAATTCTTCAAGAATAGAGCACCTAAAATTTGAGCTCTCACATTCTTTTCCTATCAAAAAATCTTAGAAATTTTGAAACATCTCTAAAAATGTTATTTTTTCGATGTCTGCTGTATAAAGTTTTTTTCTTGTATTAAATGCTGTACTTTCACCTAGTTAATTTCTAAAATGAGTTTTAAGGTAGTTGTTTCACCATATGGGTTTTCTTAGGATTTTTTTTTTGAAATTTAGAGAGATTATTATTTAAATACTTCTGCATCGATCTGTGGCAAAACTAAATTTATGTACAATATAGTTCCGGAGTTAAGATAGAGTTTTTCAAACTCTTATACATTGCACTATACGGGATACTGGAAAGTTTACATACATATTTAATTATAATTAAGAAACTCTTCTTACCATTGTTATAAAAAACTAAACCAACATTAAACAAAAACTATTACATTTTTTAAGAAAAATTCAATTCATAGTTACCACACAGTTTCTGAGATAATAATGAATAAATAATGAAAAATGTATAAAGAAAAATTTACATTAAAACAAGCTGGCAACAACGCATGTATTTAACCTAAAAAGCATGTTAACTTTAGAACTTTTTTTACGTTTTTTCACTTCAGCCATTGTCGCAACAGCTTTCAATCACTTATTAAGAACTTTTTGTTTTATAAATCTCCCTTTATAATGTACTTTATCTGAAATTTCTATGATAAAATATATAAAAGCTCGGACAGTGTTGCCAAATTTGTTAAACGAGCACGGGATTGACTAGTAGTAAATTTTTGCTAGTGTTGTCGCGAAACAACTACCTTAACATTGAGATATTTAGAAAAAACTAATCAAAACTCTATTGTTTTTTCACGGTTGCAATACACGATATCCCCAACTACGTCTAGTAATATTTTACATATCTCTATGAATAAATAAATAAATAATGCGTACATTTATTTTATTTTTTCATGACTATTTATTGCGAATTGCTGCGAAATGTTTAATTAATTAATTCGTAGCTCTGTATAGCAAAGCATTAACCTAAATTAATATTTATTTATAATAATTTGAATATTTGATGAAGGCAAATAGCTTATCAACATTAAATTTGAAGAATTCATTTTCATTTTATTTACACTATAAATATTTTCTATACAAACAAATTAAATTTGATAGGGATGATGTTTATTCACATTTAATGTAGTTGTAATCAAAATCTTTTTTGTTTTTAGGTGTGTAAGCAATTTTTAGGATAAATAACGTTAAAATTGGAAAGCTAATTTTTTATAAAATAATTTCAATACCTCACTTTTTAAATTTTCTATATTTCAAAACTTTAGAAAGTTTTGGAGTTGTACAATTTTTTTTCAGCGATTAGTTTAAGATAGAAAGTTGAAACTTGGTTGAAATGAGTATTTTATTAATATAAATTTATGCGACAGATTTCAGATTATTAGTTAAAATTGCTTTATACTTTTAATATAATATACAACCTCGATTTTTCCAGATTTTCTGTATTTTTAAAGTTTTGAAGCTACAGATTTCAAAATAAACGTAGTTCTTCGTTTTGGAAATACAAACATTTTGGCACAGGCAAGAATATTATATTTTAACATTATACGCGTGACCTATAGGTACACAAAGACAGGTAGAAAAAAAATAATTCTCAAAAATAATTTTTTCTTACTTTTCATATATACATACATAATCAAAAACAAGAAATTGAAAATTTGGCTGTTCGGTATTTGGAAATTGTGTGTTTGCACAAAGCAGTCCGTGGAATATTGAAACAATTAACCAGTCTTCTTATCATAGTATTAATAAATTCAAAACTTGGTTTGAATCTGAAAAGTAATCTAAGAGTTCATTTGCATCTATAGTTACACCAATTGAGCGCTTACATCACATACTACAATACATATTATACTATTCTTTGCAAAAGTTTCTGTACAACCTCACGAAGGCCTCTGAGAACTATTGAATTAATCGATTGTAAAAATACACTACACACACTAATTTTTGATCAGTAACGCTTACAAGAACAAAAATAGTTTATGGCCATATAATAAATTTTTTTTATTTTTCTACGTGAGATTGTATGTGAATTAGTGCAGAGACTTTTCAAAGTAGAATTGTAAATGTGTATGAACGTGACCAGTTTCTATCTAGTTTAAAAATATATAGAGTATTCTTTGTCGAAGACGTGCTCTTTCATGGTCAAAATGAGAAAAAATCGAAAAATGTACGAGTTTTTGGGATTTGCGGAAACAGAAAAAATACTCCAATTTTCAACTAGCGCTTGAGCCCGAACAGTTGGTCGGAGAAGATACCTAAATGATTAAATTTGTAGAAAATTTTATGAACTTTCATTTTGAATAGCAAGGTTATTTATGAAAAGTTAATAGTTTTCGAGTTAATCAGCAAAAAACCGCCAAAAAATGAGAATTTTTATATTTATTTGCATTTTTGACAATGTTCCGTCACGAAATTTTGTTTTTAGAGAACAATTTAACTGGACAAAAAAGGTACTTCAAGAAATTAAAAAAAGAACATAATTCTTGATTAAACATATGAAATATATTTAATTACAGTTAGTTTGCCATAGGAAACGGTTTAGTAGTTGCCGTTGCTAATCCCAGCCCTTAGGGCTACGCCACTGAACGTGACGGAAATTTCATGAACTGAATTTGTCGAATTTTTGCATCATTCTATAATCGATGTTTTACGTTTAATCTCGCAGGAAAGGAGGTTTCTTCTAGAAACAAATTATAGATTATAAACAGGCTATTATTATTAATTTATGTGATGGTGTCTGCCTCCCTGGAGAGAGTAGATCATGTTTCAACTTTCAATATGTATAACTCAACCTCCCACCTTCGTCATGTCTAAGCATCCCCTTCTTTAGCAAAGTTTAAACGCTTCCATGCTTGCATGTAATTGAAAAGAAAACACTTAGAATATATTATTATTACTCTAGATATTATATGCAAGCTCTTTTTACTTTATCCAATTCGAAGCATGGGGGAAAGTATTGTAATCGGTCTCGCGGCAATCGCGACTTCAAAGGGTCCTCAGGTAAAGACTACGGAACCCATGGACTCAATTAAGGTCACAAATTGAAGTATTCAATGAGATTGAATTTTAGCACGTGACGCTTTTGCCAAAAATTACCTGGGATCTCGTCGAGAGGCCAAAAAGTGCCATTTTCTTTTGGAAATGCGTGCGGATGGATGTTATGGATGTGTGTTATCGTTTTTTTCGTCCACGATTTTTTCCACACGGTTGCACTGATTGAATTGGAATAGAGTAGTACATATCGGCCCACAAACATTAGTACTTTATTTCAGTACTTTTTTGGTTTTTTCTAAAGATCTTGAAAATGAATTAACCAAATTTAATGAAATTTAGTATCCTAATTAAGTACTTTGGGGACCACAAAAAAGGTTAAATAAAGTTTTTAGTAAAATCATATTTTAAAGTACTTTACTCTAGAGTAAGATAGTACTTTTTTTAATTTTTTATTTTAAATTCTTTAAAATTTATTCATTTGATCGTTTTAAGATAGCACATTTAACCTAACTTAAGTAAGAATGGTTAGGCTTCTCGCTGTGAAATGCTAAAAATTTGGGAGGAAAATTTATAAGTAACCATAGCAACCGCGTTGTTTTCTTATCCGTTACCATTGCTGAAGACATGGAGAAATCGACTTAAAATCAAAAATAGCGATTGATTCTCATCTAGTACTTGAGGAATAACCATTCTATATTGGACTTTTGACGTTTCGGTTTTTATTGGTAACCATTGCTGAAGACATAGAGGAATCGAGTTAAAATCAAAAATAGCTATTGATTCTCATCTAGTACTTGAGGAATAACCATTCTACATTAGATTTTTGACGCTTCGATTATTATTGGGAACCATTGCTGAAGACATGGAGGAATCGGCTTAAAATAAAAAGCCTTTTTTGTGCCATATCCCACGTAAGCTTTTCTCACATTCTCATGCCCCTTATGTAACATATACATAATTTTTATTTTCTAAAAATGAATTATTATATATATAAATATAATTACTTAAACAAAATTTTGTTGATAACATTTAGGGAAAGCTGTGTTGGTTTATAGTGAAACATATTTTACACAAGAGTTTTTTAACGGGTATGGTGGTGTTTCACAAGTAAAAAAATATAATTAAAGGAATTTTTAATTTTTTTAATGGAGTTTTATTTTTCTCTATACATATTTCGGGTTATGAGCCCATCACCAACAAACACTGAAGATTAATTTTACAATGTCTTCAGTCTTTTGTTAAACTCCTGATGATGGGGTCATAACCCAAAATATGTATAGTGAAAAATAAAACTCCACAAAAATATAATTAAAGGAATTTTTAATTTTGTTAATTTTTATTTTTTTACTTGTGATACACTATAACCCGTTAAAAAACTCCTAAAATTTTTTTTGTTGATTAGTATTTTATATGGTTCTGCAAACATTTAAGTGTATTTTATATGTTGTTGCAGTTACTTACTAACTTTCTCAAATTTTTTTAATTTTTATTTTTTCAAATATGTGTAACTAATTTTGTAGATTTTTATATTTATCTAAACGAGCCTATTTTTGAATTGTCCCCCTGTGGGCCAGAGTGATCAAGAGAATATTAATATAAAAAGTAAACAATATATTTTTTGAAGGAGACAATAAAAGAGTGTGTCTTCTACTGGAATTGTAAATTTTTAATTTATTTATAACGAATTTTTAATTTATTTATAACGAATTTATAATTCCAGCAGAAGACATACTCTTTTATTGTCTCCAATATATAAAAATTCTGCTACTCTAGGCAAAAATAAACTTTTAATTTAATATTTTTTTTTTTTAAGTAAACTCGTTTCTGTTCATAGTTTTTCGATTGTTTGCAAAATATAACAAATAATTTTCTACATTGTTAAGAAAACAATCTGTCAAAGTTAATTGAAATTTGGCTTATTCCATAGGTTTATTCACACAGTTTTTAAAGTTTTACTTGGAGCCAAATTTTACTCTGGTAAATGTTATCTTCAAGAAAAGGTTGACTTCATTTGTATAAAATTAACCGATATGCATATTTTTCATTTATTGCTAGTTCTTGCCATATAACAAATAACATACATGGATATTTTATTCAATTTTAATCAAAAAGAAAAGCATTTTTTTTAGTCAAAGGCCGTCTTTGATATATTGCTAATTCTTATTATTCTCATTATTAATAATTTATTCGTTCCTTTTCATATCTAGGGTGAAGAGATTCCTTAATTTACAATTTGTTTACTTGCATTTACCCAGTGGTTTATTAATGTCAAAATATTTTCTCCAAAACTTACAGAACTTTATGTCATTTTCTTTTTTTTAATTTTATTTATCCTGTTGACGCCTTCCTATGTTTTTTTGTTCTTTGGCCTTTCTCCAATTCTTTAATTCATCTGTCAGTTACGTTGAGTGTCTATTTTACTATAAAATAACTAATTAAATGAAGTTTTTGCGTTGAACGAAATTCACGTTTGTTGATGAAAGTTGATTTACTAGTTAATTTAATAATTCATTTAAATCATCCGCAATGACCTTTTTAAGGCACTCCATATATTCCGGAATTGCTTATGCATAACTCAAGATCAAGAAGCGTCGACCAAGTGAATTGAGCTGTTCGGTATTCCACCCACTTATTAATGCATGCTGTGACCGATGATGCCCAGTTTCCCTCAGAGCACAGACAAGGTCTAAGGGTCTTTACGTCCAAGTCATTCTCTTGACGACCAACCTCGATACTATTTCCTGTTTTACACGTCCTATGGGAGTTCAAACCAAAAGTTGAGCCAGGTCAGCGAAAAAGGGCTGCTGATCCCAAAGGGATCAAAACGAAACGAAACCTAACCAACCTCATTCTTTAATTTACAGGATAAATCAATTTGTTCCATTTTTATGATAACCGATCGAATCAAATTACTTATTTTTCATTTAAAATTTAGAAATTACAAAATTAATCTTGAAAAGTTAATAACAATTTTGCTTTGACTCTTGGGGATTTTTTTATTGTGAAATAGTGAAAATTTATTGTACTAATAAGTATTGTTTTCTGTGTATTTTTTTATATATTCTGTTTGTTTTGTTTCTTCTTCTTCTTTTAATATGTTTGTTGTTTGAATTGTTTCTGGTTTTTATCGGAAAAGAGATCAAGATTTAACAGGATAAAATGATAATAATGAAAAACAATCAAACTCAAAACAACTTAACTAAGGGAAAATTAATAAATGTAAGAAAATTATTAATGAAACCAAGAAGTCTCTGAATGCAATAAAGACAGACCTACTAAGAGCTGCCTTGCTAGTAAAAAACGATTCTAGTATCTTGCGAATAAGGTAATTACCATCTCCGTCAAACCGTGATTTTACTTCCCTTAAGCTTTCCGACGGTTCAATAGCTATAAACGCACAAAGCAGAAGCATTAACTTCATTTTTCACATCCAATTCCAGCTTAGACGATAAGGGACTTTACTCTCCGTCTTATACCTATAGCATCAATATTATGTCGGCTATTCAATAAAGGATTCCAATAATATTAAAACTAATTAAAACCTTAAGTCGATTCAACCACAGCGCCGTCCCAGACAACATACAAACCACTGTAATTAAATAGTAATGAATTTGTTCCTATTCTTTCAAAAATTCTCAAAGCTCTAATACAATTCTGGCACATTTCCGGAGAGCTGAAAAATAGCCAGAATTCAACCAAATAAAAGATCTGTTAGCCTCATCTACATAAGCCACGGGGAAGTTAAACTTTTCTAGCCGTAGATGTTATTTGTATATAACATCTAAAAAGTGTATCACCCTTAAAAAATCACACTCCAGAGACATATATATTAAACTCAACATTTTTTATGGTTAATGTATATTTTAAGGAACAAGATTTTATTAATAACATCTGCTTGGTCCAGTGGTTAAAATGCAACTATAATAATAAATGAACTATTTATATTTAAGTTCATTAATAATTACTATGACAGCTCTAGTGTACCGAGTCTTGAAAAAGTTGTCACTTTTTTATTATTTAATGTGCGGTGGAGCGATTGTTTCATTAGAATCTGAGTGATGAAAATAAATAAAAAGAGCGCGGATATAATCATCTTTCTTTCTTTAGAGCTAAGGTGTATTGCAAGGATGCCAAATAGTATAAGTTCAAACCTGTTTCAAACTATTAGAGATTAATTTTTTAAATAGGTTATAATGAAAGACAGTCCATAAGTTATTTATATTTTATTTCGGTTCCCATTTGTCTCTCCTTTCGGTGATAGTGAGACACCTACTTTTTCGCTTACCAGTCCGTCTTTCTATGAAAATAAATAAAATAACATTAATTTCTTAATTTCTATTATTCTAGGAATGGCCTTTTCCACTCGGACCCAAACGTTACTCGTTATATAGAGAGAGAATATTCAATTTCACTTACGCGCTTACCATACAATAGGAGCGGTTTTTTCGATATATCAAAGAGGGCCAATGTTACGTAACGAAAGTGCGCAGTGGCAAGGTTCGTTTCCACAAGCCCTAGACATTGGCCCAACTCTTGGACCACTGTGTGAAGGCACCGTCAAATTAACCCGTTTTACTGGAAGCCAACATGGTCAACATGTTTGGTTCATTGAGCCATAATGTAAAGGCCCATTAAATGCTGAAAAATGAAACTTGTAGAAAAAATATTTAAATTTCTTATAAATTACAAAGAAACATACAAAGTATCATTAAATTAAAGAAAAGAGAGTGATTCCATTTCTTTGCTCTTGAGTATATATATCCACTTAAAAACTCCAAAAAAAGTGAATAATTGAGTAAACATTAATACCCATACATTACGAGTATTGGAAGCAGCTAATTTATTTTTGTTATTTTACTTTTTTAAATATGTTCATTTTTATTGATTTTTTTAAATTGTTTTTGAAAGTTATTTTTAATTTTGATATTTTAATTAGAAAATGTTAATATTGGTCATATGTAGTAACTAATGAAAACACGAAGATCTTAAGATGGCTCTAATGATATATGTGACAGTAATATATGTATATAAACATTTATGAAAGAAGGGACTTTTTAATTTGAATTTGAAACAAAACGCCAGAGGGATAAAATATTACATCTCACAGAAACATTTAGTCGTGCGTATTCCTTTCAAGTAGATTTCTATAGGCATATTATGAATTTGTTTTATAATGGATCAATTAAATTGTTTAGAACTTGTCTTTTCAAAGAAATGTATCTTCTGTCTCGAATAAACGCTTGTCCTTGTTAACAAGAGGATTGATGAAGGGAAACAAAAATTGACACTGTTTCAAATATCATGATCGATTTAATAAACTGCACAACAGAATACAGCTGGCGGATCCGGGATTCTTTTGAAGAAACTTTCAACGATACAGAATCCATGCAACATGTCAGAGAAACCGCGGAGTTTGGAGGATCGAGGGACGGGAAAGCGAAACAAATGTTGCTTCTCAGCTAAATACAACCGCAAGACGATTCCCAGGCACTCGTTCCATTTGAATTGTACTCTTTTTAAAAATAAAGAATTAAATAATAATCTATATATATAAAATTAAGGTTTTGTCTGTACATTGGTTCAAATTTTGGTTGCACACGTTTCAAGCAAAGTTATGAACGAAAACACCCTCAACAAAATTCCTGTCTGTATGTATGTATGTATGTATGTATGTCTGTCTGTTTGTTTCCGTCGTTTCCGACAAGTTGCTCACGATTCACTTAAAAACAGCTGAATGGATTATTATGAAATTTCATATTTACATCAGATGTCTTCTAACTTACGTTTTTAGCTATATAACGTTTTGATATTTTGACCCCAGAAGGGAATTTGAGGGGGGCGCACGAACGAAAATTATCAAATAACTCCTAAACTATTAACTCTACGGCACATTTTATAATAAACAAAGTTGTAGGGGATGTGATTTCTGACAACTTTTGTTTAAAAAATTTCCCCAAAAACTACCCAAAAGGAGAGGGGGGGGGGGGGGGGGTGAAAAAATGTAAATTCTTGCACTTGGAGCTAACTAAACCAAATTTCGTATACATAATCTCTGGGCCTCTAGAGAGCTAGAAATGCAAAAAATTAACCACCCCAAAATGGGGGGGGGGGGGGTCAAAAAATGAAAATTCTTTTTCTTGGGCCAAACTCAACCAAATTTTGTATACATAATCTGTGGGTCACTAGAGAGGCTAGAAATGCAAAAACTGGGTGCGGGGGTGGAATGGGGGGAGGGTTGAGGAGTGAGCGGAATAGGGTGGGGTGCGGGGAGTGGTGCGGGCTGGAGTCCAGGGCGCTAGGCAGAGGTGGTGCGCAGGGTTGGAGGGCACGGGGTGGGGTCCGGAGTGGATTGGGTGCGGAGTCCGAGGTGGGTGGGGTGGAGGGGTTGGGAACGGGTGTTTGGGGGCATGGTGCGGGGTGGGGGTGCTGGGTGGGAGTGGGGGGTGAGGGTGGGGGTCCAGAGGGCGTGCCTTGCAGCTAGTATAATAATAATAAAACTTATTAAAAAACACGGTATTAATTAAAAAAATTACTAAAAATTAAAAAATAAAAATTTCTAAAGTAGATACTCAACAATTTTTTACACCTACATGACTAGGGATGGCAAATTACTTTAATATATCGATATATCGATATTATCTATAACATATACTAAGGTGCGAAAAAATCGACCCACTAATAAAAACTTTATTAAATAGCAATTTTTTTATTTTTTTTAATTTTTACAAATATTCATATAATTTGTTCCATTAACTCTTAAATTAACATATTCAATAAATATTGTGGATAATTTTTTGAATTTAAAAAAAAAATAAGTGAAATTAAATTAAAAGATACAATTAAAAATTATCACTTCTTTTTTTTCAATATCACTTTAATTTAAATAAAATTTTAATAAAAGATCAAATTCCATTTAAAATATTTATAAAATGAATAATTTTGAATTAAGCATCATTGATAGAAAGATAAATATATGAAATGGATATTTCTGAAGTTCAAACAATTCAAATTGTGCGCCTAATTAATCAAGGTCTAAATCAACAACAAATGGCAATCACACTTGCAATAAGCAATAATTTCAATAATGTATGGTTCTTTGTAAAAAAATTAAAAATGATTTACTATTTAATAAAGTTTTTATTGGTGGGTCGATTTTTTTGCACTTCAGTCTATATATATATATGGATACATAAATATATCGCAGCAAATATATCGATATATACTTTATTAATAATTTTGGAGCCATGATTATCCACGTATTTGCAACTTACGCCTGCGAGAAACAATATCTATCTATTATCAATTCGTTTAACTGGATACACCGAGCACAGAAACGCACAAAAAATGTGCCAGTGTTCCCAGATCGAATCTGAAAGAAACAGTAGTAAATCGTTAAATTTAGCAGTAGAACGATAAACACATCAGAAGACTTATTAACAATTTTTCATGCTTTAAAAATACCTATTAAAAAATTTTAAATAGTAAAAAAGTTCATATTAAAAATAAAAAGTAACTTTTAAAACCTTAAAAAAAAAACTAAATTTGAATAAACCAAAATGAAATATAATATAATCCAATTTATTATGATTAAGATGATAATACTGAGAGATGAAAATGAAGAGGAGGACGATGAAGATCAATTTATTAAGATGAATTTATTTAAAATACTGAATACTTTAATTAAAATAAAGAAAAAATCCGGAATATGATGTCTGTCTATCGTTGATTTACAATGCCTGCTTTTATTTTTTAAATATGTATATTATTTAAATAATACTTTCTTACTTTGTTTACTTTTTGTATTATTATAAATAAAAATTAAATTGTTCTGAAGTATTATGATATTTCATACTACTCTAGTACAATACATGACATAAATTTTGATTTTTGATTTTAGAGTACCTAGTCAAAGTATTTTTTAATAGTGAAAACAAAGATTTAAGTATCTATAATAAAAAAATCTAGCTATAATTATATATGTTGCATGTCAGAGGAGATTTGTCTTGGGGTTTTTGGCTACTGGCCCGACGAGCTTAGTTAGCGATTGGGTTCAATTCCTAAGGGGACGAACCTCTCTGATATGCAATGTAAAAAATATTTCAACTAATATCTATGATGTCCTTTTAAAGTTAAATTCATTTAATAATATTTTTTAATAGTTGTGATCTTGTGAAATAAAAAATTTCCTATAAAATTGTGCAATTCAAAAATTTCAGCAGTTTTGGTATTTGCAAGTGAAAAAAAAACTCCGATATATTTTTCGATATAAATCGCAAAGCATATATCGATATTTTTGGAAATATATCGATATATAAGTATCGATATACTCCTTGCGCTTTGGAAATATATCGATATAAAAAAATAACCGATATATCGTTGCCATCCCTATACATGACTAGGATTAAAGCTTGACGTTTTAATTTATAGCTAAATTTTAATTTTTAAATGCAAACACTTTTTTACCAATATATTGTTTCCAACACAGAAACGAGATATCAGAAAAATAGGAGACCCAGCTTTTAGGTAACTAGAACCCCCTAAACCCGCTTTGGTGCTTACTTTAACCAAAGCATATCGAAGCTCGATGGGATTAAATATTGTTTACGGTTGAGGATCAAGGTCAGATTCAAAGGGTAATAGAGTAAAAAGTACTGACCTTAATATCGAATTTAGAAACTCCCTTTTACTTAGTCAAAATTCAAATATAATATTCAGCCAAAATCTCCCATTACACAAACAGAGACGTATACCAAGTTAAATAAAAACAGGTACAAAAAACAAAACAATCAGAATTAATAAAAAACACATTCAGATTCCTGGCTAATTCCGTTAGTATTATATTTATTATATTTAATAAATAATTCAGTCAAAAGCCTAAAAATGTAAAAAAAAATATTTGAATTTTGTTTCTTCATCAAATTATATATATAATATATAGCATTTTCCCGCTTGGGTGATTGAAATGAATAAATTGGAGAGTACATTAACTAAACAAATCATTAATATTTTTCCTGAGAAAAATAATACTGTTCAAATATTTACATTTTTGTCATTAAACTGGGGATTAGTATTTATTATCATCGTTAAAAATGTATATATATTTTAATCCTTATTTATTTATCGCTTTTGCTATTGAAAATATTTCCAAGTAAGCTTAATATAGTCTAAATTAAAGTTCCCATTGATTTAATATTTCTACGCGTACTAATAAAAATTCCAAACCAAATTTCTGGAAACAAAATATACTCGTACATAAATAAATAAATAAAATTAATAAAATGAAAACTTTTCAAGAAACGTAATTTTAATTCTGTTTCAGGGTTTGGGTTAATAATAATCCAACTAGTTTGAGCAAATTCATCTTCAAAAAGTAAGATTTTAACATTCAGCCCCTACCGATGCAATCTGCACTGTACAGCGTTTTGTTTGAATTGTACATACTAACTATTCTCAAGCAGCAGTGAATATTTTTAATAAAAATATGGTGTACATAATTTTTCTCAAAGTGATATGTTGCTAGAAGATTTTATACCAAAAGATATCACCCTTATATGAATCCAAGGATGGACCCCTGAATCGAGGAAAGAACAGGAAGAAATTTCAGGAATTCAAAGGAGTTCAAAAATAGTTTAAAATGCGTCTCATATTTAAAATAAGAGAGGGGTCATACAACAGTATGATTATGTATTTATGAAAAAAATGTGCCAGTGTTCCCAGATCGAATCTGAAAGAAACAGTAGTAAATCGTTAAATTTAGCAGTAGAACGATAAACACATCAGAAGACTTATTAACAATTTTTCATGCTTTAAAAATACCTATTAAAAAATTTTAAATAGTAAAAAAGTTCATATTAAAAATAAAAAGTAACTTTTAAAACCTTAAAAAAAAAATTAAATTTGAATAAACCAAAATGAAATATAATATAATCCAATTTATTAAGATGATAATGCAGAAGATGAAAATGAAGAGGAGGACGATGAAGTTCAATTTATTATGATGAATTTATTTAAAATACTGAATACTTTAAAATTAAAATAAAGAAAAAATCCGGAATACGATGTCTATCGTTGATTTACAATGCCTGCTTTTATTTTTTTTTAAATATGTATATTATTTAAATAATACTTTCTTACTTTGTTTACTTTTTGTATTATTATAAATAAAAATTAAATTGTTCTAGTATTATGATATTTCATACGCTACTCTAGTACAATACATGACATAAATTTTTATTTTTTTGATTTTAGAGTACCTAGTCAAAGTATTTTTTAATAGTTGTGATGTTGTGAAATACAAATTTCCTATAAAATTGTGCAATTCAAAAATTTCAGCAGTTTTTTGGTATTTGCAAGTGAAAAAAAACTCCGATATATTTTTCGATATAAATCGCAAAGCATATATCGATATTTTTGGAAATATATCGATATATTAGTATCGATATACTCCTTGCGCTTTGGAAATATATCGATATAAAAAAATAATCGATATATCGTTGCCATCCCTATACATGACTAAGGATTAAAGCTTGAAGTTTTAATTTATAGCTAAATTTTAATTTTTAAATGCAAACACTTATTTTTACCAATATATTGTTTCAACACAGAAACGAGATATCAGAAAAATAGGAGACCCAGCTTTAGGTAACTAGAACCCCCTCAACCCTTTGAATTTTTACTTTAACCAAAGCATATCGAAGCTCGATGGGATTAAATATTGTTTACGGTTAGGGATCAAGGTCAGATTCAAAGGGTAATAGAGTAAAAAGTACTGACCTTAATATCGAATTTTAGAAACTCCCTTTTTACTTAGTCAAAATTCAAATATAATATTCAGCCAAATCTCCCATTACACAAACAGAGACGTATACCAAGTTAAATAAAAACAGGTACAAAAAACAAAACAATCAGAATTAATAAAAAACACATTCAGATTCCTGGCTAATTCCGTTAGTATTATATTTATTATATTTAATGAATAATTCAGTCAAAAGCTAAAAATGTAAAAAAAAATATTTGAATTTTGTTTCTTCATCAAATTATATATATAATATATAGCATTTTCCCGCTTGGGTGATTGAAATGAATAAATTGGAGAGTACCATTAACTAAACAAATCATTAATATTTTTTCACAAAAAGAGAAAAAATAATACTGTTCAAATATTTACATTTTTGTCATTAAACTGGGGATTAGTATTTATTATCATCGTTAAAAATGTATATATATTTTAATCCTTATTTATTTATCGCTTTTGCTATTGAAAATGTTTCCAAGTAACCCAATATAGTCTAAATTAAAGTTCCCATTGATTTAATATTTCTACGCGTACTAATAAAAATTCCAAACCAAATTTCTGGAAACAAAATATACTCGTACATAAATAAATAAATTAAATTAATAAAATGAAAACTTTTCAAGAAACGTAATTTTAATTCTGTTTCAGGGTTTGGGTTAATAATAATCCAACTAAAGTTTGAGCAAATTCATCTTCAAAAAGTAAGATTTTAACATTCAGCCCCTACCGATGCAATCTGCACTGTACAGCGTTTTGTTTGAATTGTACATACTAACTATTCTCAAGCAGCAGTGAATATTTTTAATAAAAATATGGTGTACATAATTTTTTTTCTCAAAGTGATATGTTGCTAGAAGATTTTATACCAAAGATATCATCACCCTTATATAAGATCAGGAGGACCCCTGAATCGAGGAAAGAACAGGAAGAAATTTCAGGAATTCAAAGGAGTTCAAAAATAGTTTAAAAGGCGTCTCATATTTAAAATAAGAGAGGGGTCATACACAGCAGTATGATTATGTATTTATGACACGTGGATGGCCACATCAGTTTATTTTTAACGGACTTCAAAAAAGGAGGAGGTTCTCTATTCGACTGATTTTTTTACTTTATTTTTTTGTTTGTTTTTTTGTCTATGTTACCTCATATCTACGCCAATTGTGAACCGATCTTGAAAATTTTTTTTGCATCGGGTTTGGTCTAGCTTCCGATTAGTCCCGTTTTTTTCATTGGTATTAGACCTTTTTTGTTAGGTTTGTTCAGGCCTAACTTCTTTGTTTATGAACTGATTTCAATGATTCTTTTATTATTGGAAAGGGGGTATCTTAGGGATGGTGCCATATTAATTTGGTCAAGTTCTGATGATATGATCACTATTAATAACATCACTAAAAAGAGAAAAATAAAAATAATTTTTAAGAAAAAAATAAAACCGACTTCAAAAAATTAAATGCAACAAATAAAATACACTAAAAGGTATAAAACAATTATTATCCTATTTAGTTACAATTAAACGACGAAATATTAACATGAAATTACTTTTGGCAGTCGGTGCCAAACAAACTATACCTATAAGCGAGCGTACCCACCAAACGTACTAAATAAGACCCGTCGAGTGCGATTCATAAAAGGTATATGTTTGGCACCGACTTCAAAAAGTAATTTCAATTTAATATTTCGTCGTTTAGTTGTAACTAAATAAGATAATAATTATTTTATACCTTTTAGTGTATTTTAATTGTTGCATTTAATTTTTTGAAGTCGGTTTTATTTTTTTCTTAAAAATTATTATCAAAATAGTTTTAGCCGTTTTTGTGATATTTCGAAAAAAGGAAACAAAAAAACACTTTTTCATCCCCGATTACAATACTTAATAATGATGTATATATTTTTATAGAAATAACACACGAAAAGTGAAATTTCGAAAATTCATTTAGTTTAGTTAATACTATTACATACAAACAACATTAATTATTCAAACATATATTCTTAATAAAAAAAAAAAAAATGATTTCACAGGTGTGCTAGCTAAAAAGGATAAAAAATTTTTTTTTAAGACGAATCAATAGTGGGACGTCAGAGGCTTGAACTCTTTTCTCTCATTTGAAAGGTTCAAAGTAATCATCAAACAATTCAAATCAAAGCATCATTTAAACATTTCTTCTTTATTCAAACGCCTCTTTATCCATCACGTTACCCAAAGTTCGAAAATCATTTTTTCATAAAGCTTTGGGGCGCAATCACAACAAAGTTACGTCCAAAGTCAATTTTAGAAATTAAATTAAATTAGAGAATGAACAGTAAATTGTATTATAGACAAATTAATTCACCAGGATTTGAGCCCGGGAACTCTGCGTGAGCGACTCAATATTCTAGCTCTAGAAAGAACAAGGACGTCTTGAGAAAGAAAATATACAACGCGAATACTTTACAAGCATGTCTGCTGTCTGGAATTTCCGTTTCATTTCGACTTAAATTACTAACACACCAAAAGAGGTTTCACTCCATAAAACAAACAAAAAGAAACAAACTATTTGTTAAAGATGAATCAACACATGCAAGTTTGATGCAAATTTTTCTTTAAGTGTATTTGGTTTGAAATAGAGTATTGCAAAACTTATAAAAAGACTTGCATTAAAAATTTAAATTGTCTAATGTGTCTGAGTGAAAGTCGACTTACGAGTTGACATAAGGGAGAATCAATTAAAACTTGAATAAGTATTTCCGTTCTAAGGAAATATACAAATAAACAAATTGTTGGGAAACGTTTTAATATATTAAGTGTATATTAGGGTTGTTCAACACGTGGCCCGTGCCGCATGCGGCTCAGCACTGGAATGAGTGTGGCCCATTATAAAATCATAAACTTCCTTAAAACATTGAGATTTATATATAGATACTGGAAAACAGACAGCAATTTGGTCTGATAATTTTTTTTTCTCTAAAATAAGAAATCTGAAATCTACTGTGAAGTTTTCGAAAAATAAAAGTTCTAATTTTAAATTTTGAATCTGTAACTAGATTTCAAGATTTCTGAAAAAATAATCATCATTTTTGTCTATTTTCGACTCCATTTTCATTAGAAATAAATTTTCTTCTTGAAAACTTTCTGATTGAATGTTCTAGAACAACAATTAGATCCCGATCTGAAAAAAAACTTGAATATTGTCTCTTTATTGGAATTTTATATTAATTATCTAGACAGGAAAACATATAAACTATTACTTTAATACATAATATCACATTTTGTAAGTATGTAGGTATGTATTTACATATAAGAGAAGCTATTTTCAAGTATATAATTTACGAAAGTAAAATTAGAAGCTCACTATGAGCTAAAAAATAATAAAGTTCATATTTCTACATTATTAACTATCTTTTTCGAATAGCAAATATCAATAGAATTATTATATTTTGTCCGCGGTCCGAGACAATTTTTTTTCTTCGAATGTGGCCCGTGTAAGCCAAAAGTTTAGACACCCCTGTTCTAGTACAAAAGTTTTACTTTTACAAAAAAATAAAGAACTTCGTTCCAATTATTGAATGCAGAGAGCGTAGCGAGGGGTCTTGAATTTATTCTCTAACTTTTTGATCAAAATAAATTTATTAAATGCCATTCTAATTAATTTAAAATTATAGATTTTTTTCAGAAAAAAATATAGATTGTGACCATCTCATGACTTTACGATATAACTTTTTAAAGATTGAAATATAATCGAATTTAATAAAAAAATTTTAATATATTTTTTATTTAAAAATATAAATAATATTACGACAAAGGAATATCATACATATCCATTATATGAAAATCTATTTGTTTAAGGTAGTTGTTCCGCCAAATGCGTTTTCGTAGGATTTTTCTGAAATTTAGATATATTATTATTGAAATACTTGTGCATCGATTGGTGGCAAAACGAAATTGATGAACAATACAGTTCCGGAGATATTTAATTTCAAAAATCGATTTTTTCGGGCTCTTTAGCATTGCACTATACGGGATATCGGAAAGTTTACATACATATTTAATTATAATTAAGAAACCCTTCGTACAATTTTTATAAAAAACTAAACCAACATTAAACAATAACCAATACATATTTTAAGACAAGTTCATTCATAGTTACAACACAGTTTCTGAGATAATAAGGAATAAATAATGAAAAATGTATATAAAAAAATTATCACTAAAAACATTTTGGCAACAGCGCATTTATTTAATCAGCGAAAGATGCATGCTCTAGATTTTTTCAAAATTATAATTTTCATAAGATGTAACGTAGGCGTTGATTACATTTGTTAAAAAATAACAAAACGATATTTATAGAAATTTTTGAAAATATTATTATTTTTATTATTATTAGTTCACTCTTTAAAGTATATAAGTTTTATTTTTTTTCTGGATAAGGGTAATCATTTTTTACTTTACCATACAGGGTGTATGGTCAAGTATTGTGATCGTGCATGAAAGAAGCGTTTTTTTCTTCTTTTTTTCGAAATAATATTTGTTTTCTCAAAATGTCTACTAGTCTGTTAGTCTGTGCGTTACCAAATTTTTGTGGACGAGCTAGCTCAAAAACTAGTGTGAATATCGAAACCAAATTTCACACGTAGTTTTGGTCCATTGACATTAAGAGCTGGTTAGATTTTGGTGCATATCGACCCAAAATTAAGGGGGGGGGTTTAAAATTTAAAATTATAATCTTTTCAAACTAAAAAAAAAAACAAGAAAAATGAAATATACAATAAAATAAACCTATAATAATGAAAATATTTTTTTCTGTGGCCAAAATTAATGGGGGGGGGTCGAAATCTAGGCCATTTTAGCAAACTCAACCAAATTTTGTACACATAATCAGCGGACCCCCTAGAAGTTTAAAAATACAAAAACTAACCACCCAAAATGTATGTTTCTTTCCAGTACTGACATGAGTTAATGTATAGCAATCTTGACATTTTATTGAAAAAATAGAATTCAAACCTAATCGCCTTTCATCAACAATATTTTTTAATAAAATATCTTTCTGACAGTGACAACAGGTTAGGTTATTCGCCAACTCGCCCACTTCAATTATTCGGGTACCTACATTAGCACTCTTAGTACACATTTTTTTATCGTTTTTTTCCCTCATTCATTACCGCAACAGCTTTTAATCGTTTATTTAGAACTTTTTGATTAATAAATCGACCTTTAAAATGTATTTTATCATTCCTTTTATCTGTCATTTTAATGTCATGTATAAATTCAATCTCTTTCAATGTTGCCAAATTTCTCAAACGAGCACGGGATTGGCTAGATTTGGTACAAAAACAGCAAAAAGTGTTGGCCTTATGAACTATGAATCCTTATTGACTGTTCTATATACTTGAGCATTAACTTTTTGCTGGTATTGTCGCGAAACAACTAGCTTAAATTCATAAAAAATATAATATAATTCAATATATAAAATCAAAAATTCTTTCAAAAAGTTTTTAGGGCATTACTACGGGTGGGTGGGTTCTAATTAATATTCGATATACCTTTAATCTAATTAAATGTGTGTGTTTTGAATCGACTGTGCCCCGTCTGCCCGCCCCTCCACACTTGCAATTTTTCTTAGTACTAGGTCCCGTTACTTTTTTTCCCACTTCGCTCGGCAGCCGCTTGCCTCCCACAAGACGCCAGTATTCTACCTGTCTCTCACCCGTGCAAACTAAACTGATTATTATGACAAATAAACTGATCACATAGGTAAATTATACATTCTAATTAACTTCAATTAATGCAAGCATTCTCTCTCGCTATGTGGAGGTGATTTCATTTATTCATTCAACTCATATTAACAGAAAAATTATAATTTCTTAATAAATTTACCTTGAATTTGAAATAATTCAAAGTTTTTTAAATCTAAATGAATCAAATTTTTTATTCTAAAATCGACATTTAACCTTAGACACCCCTCTCCCTTTTGAAATCTTCCCTATTCTTCATATAAAACAAATCTTAATACATTTTTTGGAAAATTTTTAATGTTTTGTTTTATTAAAGTGTAATTTTTGTTTATTTTTCAGCCTCCGGGTATCGGTATTAGTTTCATCTTGAACTATGAGTGAGTTCTTCATGGATATTCTTCTCGTCCCTTCACTGGTAAGTAAACAATATGCAATTTTTTCCTTAAAATGATATTTGAATCACATGGATTAAAATTACTTGAAAACTTTCTGATTGAATGTTCTAGAATCTAGAGCAACTCCTTTGAGGCACGCGAAAATCTGTAAGGAGTACGCGATTAACTACCAACAAGTATACAAAATTATATTGATACAGAAAAGGAAAAAAAAATTATTGATTGTTTTTATAAATTAAAAAAATACAAATCTTTTATAAAAAACAATCCGAACACGTTTATTCAAAGTCAAACGTTTCGGGAAAATTTCTCCCTTTTTTAATGACAAAATTTTTTTTCAAAAAAATAAAAAATAAAAATAAAGTTGCTTTCTCTAGAATTTAGAAAGCAACACTGACTATATTGATACATGCAAGAAATTAAGTGTGACTGATTAATAAAAACTTTGTAATAAAATGTCCATTAAAATAATTTTTTTTTTTAATTTAAATTACCTAGTGGTAATTAAATTTTAATAGTTAAACTTTAACTAATATAACATATTTTTTTAAAACTTAAGTGTTTTTGTAAATAAATAAGTATCTATTTGAGAAAGAAAGATTTTTTTAAATGAAAATGATGAGAGAAGGAGATACACCAAAAAGGTGTATCCCTTAAAGGCCTGGGTTGCTGGGTTGGCCCCTCCATCGCGAAAAGAAGAGGGAATTTTATGGACTGGACAGGGGTCGAAGGTATCTGTTGATAAGTGTCTTAAAAAGCTTGAACAGATTGAATTTTTTCAACACACAAGACCCTCCTACATGCAATATAAACCTATCTATATTATTAAAATCTTTGATAAATGACCTAAATTCATGTTTGTAAAATTAAGTGTTTTTGTTGGGGGTACGCATAGATAATGATACACAAAAAATAATTTTTAGGAAAAAAATAAAACCGACTTCAAAAAATTAAATGCAACAAATAAAATACACTAAAAGGTATAAAATAATTATTATCAAAACATGAAATTACTTTTTGAAGTCGTGCCAAACATATACCTTTTATGAATCGCACTCGACGGATCTTACTTAGTACGTTTGGCGGGTACGCTCGCTTATAGGTATAGTTTGTTTGGCACCGACTTAAAAAAGTAATTTCATGTTAATACTTCGTCGTTTAGTTGTAACTAAACAATCTAATAATTATTTTATACCTTTTAGTGTATTTTATTTGTTGCATTTAATTTTCTTAAAAATTATTTTTATTTTTCTCTTTTTAGCGATGTTATTAATAGTGATCATATCATCAAAACTTGACCAAATTAATATGGCACCATCCCTAAGATACCGCCTTTCCAATAAAAAAAGATTCATCGAAATAGGTTCATAAACAAAGAAGTTAGGCCTGAACAAACCTAACAAAAAAGGTCTAATACCAATGAAAAAAAACGGGACCAATCGGAAGCTTGATTGAACCCGATGCAATTTTTTTTTTCAAAATCGGTTCACAATTGGCGGAGATATGAGGTAACATAGACACAAAAAAAAAATCAGTCGAATAGAGAACCTCTTCCTTTTTTAAAGTCGGTTAAAAAGGGGTATGTGGGTTGAAAAATGTTGAGAACCCCTGAGGTAGATTATAAGGAATGCTATATCCAGGAATTTTTATTCAACCAACAGCAAAATTTACGATGATGTGAAGAGCACTAAACACTGACATTCATTAGCTAGTCTAATAAGTCAGAAGGGTTTCGTCTCAAATGATAGTTAAATGCCCGGATACCGATTTTGCCATGTAATTTTAATTTCGGAGAGAGAGTGCCTCTTTTGATAAACAATGAAATCTAATAATATCCTTGATATCTCATTTGTAAATATTTTTCCTAGAGTTGATATTAATAAAATTACCATAAGAAAATTTATAATCGAATTCAGCCTGACTAAAGAAATTGAATGAAATCAAAAGAAAAGCTCCTCTCACTTTCTTCTCTCTTCTTATTTTTTTCTTACTCAAATGCAAAACTTTTGTCTTGGGGTCAAACCAATCACCAACAAACTTTCGATTGGTCTTCGTTTCAAAAAAAAAAGGTGAATTTCGAATTGTGCATTAAAAGTTTGTTAGATTGCTCTTGATCTTGTTTTGTCTGGTCTCTAGATTTGAATTCAATTCTTTCGAAGGAATTGCCTGTTCTACAAAATAGTCAAATAGTATTTCTTTTTATTGTCAAACTTGAAAACAAGACAATATGAGTTGGTTCAGTTGGTCCTTAATTGGAATGCGAATGAAGATAAAGTATTTTCGAATGGCTTATTTTCAGAAAATGGGCTTTAAAAGAGATAACAAATAATGTATAAGGAGAGAGGGATTTATTTTAATAGAACATAGTTGAATAGCTATAAAAAAATGTAATCGTCCTTAAAAGCCGTTACCGCATAAACATGAAGAAAAAAATCCAGAGGCTAACTTGGCATAAAATTAACTAAAAGAAAAAAGAGAACATGTTAGATTCGGTATGCTTTATGTAAACTTAAATAATTTGGCAATTTTTTCATCGTTGAATATTTTGACCACACTGTGCTGCTCGTGCGCCAAAATCCAGTTCATTAGATTCAATAGTGGGAAGTTTCCCATATGTATCGGTGATAATGAATGTGGTCACCAATTTAAAAAAATCTCGTATTATGTGTTGGATTCATATATTTAGTACAATTTTCGTTTACCATTTTCGTAAAATCTCAAGATTTGCCCTGTTCAATTACGTTGGAATTTGACCTTAACACCTAATTCAATTTTTTTTTTTTTTTTAAACTTTAAATATTTCAAAATAAAAAAATATTTGAGCCACTTGCATAATTATCAATATACAATTCGATTTTTTCTGAATCTTCGTACTTCTAAAACAGAAGTTCTTAAGTTAGAAAGCCCACTATCTAGTAATTAGATCATTCGATTTTGGTATTCTACGACTTTTTTGTTCTTAAGTTATTATAGCTATCTGAATCCACAATGACAGACAGAAAAATCATAATTAAAATATCTAAGAAAGACAATTCTAAATAAAATAAACGAAAAAAAAAATGAAAAATTTCGGAGCGAATTCAATACACTTCAGTTAGGCAAGATAAAAAACACTTAATTCTAGATAGTATTTCATTTATCCTTGATAATTTATTATTTAAAATATTATCCTATTGCTCCCAGTCAACAATTGGTAACTCTTTAATGAGCTTAAGATTTAATAATTTTTTTAATTTAAAGATAAAAAATGGTTTTTAATATCAACTTTTGAAAATAAAATTTCCTTCCAATGACCTCAACTTTCTATCTTTCTTACGAATTTCCTCTTTTTCTTTGTGTTAAGTTGTTAAATACTAATTGCCAAAAACTTTCAATGAAGAATTCGTCAGGTTTAAATGTAAGAAGTTAATTAGCCTCTTAGGCAAATAAAATTAGATAGAATACGTGACGACAAAGTTGTATTTGATTTTAAGCTAATCCCAAAAGTGTTAATTAATCATTTGCCACACAGATGTCGGACGTTTATTTTATTGGTTTAAACAAGGTTCAAAACTTCACAATCGAATCATTTCCTGGCCTATTCATCATTGCTATTAACTTTAATTTCAATGTCAATAAAGAAGAAACGCACTCGATCATTTAGAGAAGTGATTAACATTTCCAAATTAGGAAAGAAAAAGTTTTAATATATACCAAACATCAGACATGCACACACACATGGAATTATAGCTATGAATTTATAAATCTAAATCAGATTGAGATTACTTTGAATGTGACAAATTATGCATATACTTAATTTCCATAATTTTACAAAATCTAACCTTTTCAACTTCAAAGTGAGTTTAATCAATTTCGAATTGGGGTAAGCAATTTCATTATTGATAGCCTTTGTGATATTAATGATATAGATTGAGCCCAATTAATTTGAAAACGTAGGTATAGTTGATAATACTAAACCTTGAAACGTAGTATAGAAATGAATTAAATTTAATAATGATAACATTACGAGACAAAGTGATTTCTATTTAAAATCATTCTAGATCTGTTTACTAAACAGTCACTCTTTGGTTACCGGTGACTTTCGCTACCTTATTCACCTGCAAATTTAGTAAATAAAACTTAACGTTTTTCAAGGCTCGATCTGCGAATTTCGACGATTTGACTTTTCTACGAACGGTTTAAGCTAGAAATCTTAAACTTATCCCAATGGTGCAGGTTATTAAAACAAACTTTAGTGGATTAATTGCAACTCTTCAAGACACCTACATATAACGATTCAATATTTTCGTATTTTCTGAATTTTTCATTTCAAAACTCTGAAACTAAAAAAATACATATCTAATCTTATCAGTATAATAGAAATATGAGCATTTTGACACCAGAATGAACTATCTAAAACTTAGTCAAGTTAAGAATTCAGGCAACAAAAGAAAAAATTATTTCTGCAGCTATATAGGCGCATGATCAGTTAGTTCTTCGTTTTAAACTGTTAAAATAACAAATTTTGACTTAATTTGTTTTTGCATTTGATGTTAAATTTTGGATTATCTTTTATAGAAATGCCTGAAACGTGAAGAATGATTATTTTCAAGCATTATTTTTTTTCTCTCTGGCTGTGTCGATGCGTCTGGATAACCTGGCGAATATCAGTTAGTAGAGAGTTTTCAATCTTTTCTAACGAGTCTCTAATTTCAAAACAAAAAACTAATTAGAATTTGGACTTTCTAACTGCAGAATTTCAGGGTAAAAAATGATAATTTGTTCGCCTCCGTGGTGTAATGGTCAGAATAACTGACTGGCAACCCGGAGGTCTCGGGTTCGATTCCCGGCTATACCCAGACGTTTTTCTGTAAGTATAGGGTCTGGTAATAAAAATTAAGTGGGAGATAAATTTAACCGAATTTATCGCGCGGAGAATTTACCACTGCTCGAAGCCCCTAAAACCTTAGTAAATTGGATATTGAATTGTATCTAAGTTTCTGAGATTGGCTCGTGTTCCCGGCTTCTTTTCCTTCTACTCTGTTCTTTTCACGATGGAGGGGCCAGCCCATACAGGCCTTTAGGGGATCCACCTTCTGGTGTATTTCCTTCTCACATCAATATCATTAGAAAAAAAAAAAAAAATATATGGTATATATTTTCTGAAAGATTTAATTTTTTTTTGAAAATTTATCATTTTGAAACCATATAAATAAGATGCAAACAAGTATTTCACTAATAAAACAGAATACATAATTGTTTATAAATATATTTGAATTTGATACTACCTCTAAGCCGTCTCCAACTCACACACCCCCTGTCATCTTCAAAATTACCCGAGAACACACATAGTATTGAAAAAGCTTTCATGGGTTAGAATTAGTGGTGTTTCACAAAATCAAAATTGAAATAAAGTTTGAGTTTAATGGATACTTTATATATATTTATTTCGGGGGTTTAACCCATCATCAGGAGTTTATACAAAAGACAGTCTTATAAACACCACTAATTCCAACCAATTCTTTATAATTTTTTAAATATGTTTCACTATAAACCTACGCCGCTTTCCCTGAATGTTATATAGGTATATATATTTAATTGCAATATTATTAATCGCTCGAGGATTAATTTCCTCTTTTTTTTAACCGTTTCTGAAAATCATTTGGATATCTGTCAGTGCCTATCTTAACAAGAAAGTATTTTTCTTCTCCTTTATTAAAATGTTGACACCTGTCAAACTTTTTACCCAAGGCTTTCTATCTAGTCAAGTTTTGTGGAGATAAAACATGCCACTAAAAAAGGCAATCTTCAAAAATATTAAAGGGACCCATTTGTTCTACTCGAAGCTCGTTATTAAGTAATTTACGGAGTGATATAGATTGAATTCCCTTCCCCTTTAAAAATTTCTATAATTTTTTACCTTTATCTGCCTCATCTTTGATGGAATCTACAAGTCCAGTAAAGTAGACACCTGTTCCCATTTAAACCTCCAAATTAAACGAATTAGTAGAGTACCGCTCTTAACATGTGTGCTGTGTGATTTTAAAGCCGAATCAAATCCTAAATCGTTTTATCACCCTTCTTGTAGTGTAGATGAAATATAATATATTAAAATTGTTAACACCAAGCGCTTATTTACATAAGCTTAATTTTCTTACACTACCTATGGCTTAAATTAGCACGCATCGTAGAGGTGCTCAAAGCATTCTCTTGATATCCTGAACCTTATTCAGAAGCAAGCAATAAAACTAATCGATGACATCTCGTGAAATCAGCTCACTCTCTACTTAAATCTGTTGCATCTTAGCTTGGTTTTATATTCAAGCCCAAGCGCTTATTTACAAATACGGTTAATTTTTTTACACTATATGGCTTAAATTACTACGCATCTACAGAGAGGTGCTCCAAGTATTCTCAACCTAATTTAGAAGCGAACAATAAAACTAACCGAGATTATTCTTTATTTACCTTAACGTAGAACCGCTTAGTCTATTCCTTTCATTATATTATAGATACTCGAATCAAATTTGTTCAAAGAGATAAGATCAACAATTCCTCATAAATAATAATAAAGTATCATGAGTGTTATAAAATACCTGTAAAAATAATTAACGTGTTGTATTATTTAAAAGCATAATTATGAGTATGAAAACATAGAGAGTTATCGAGCTTAGAGTCGTTTTATTTTATGGTTTAGCTATTGTATGTTTGATGCCTTAATTAACGCGGTGAGACTTATAGTATTGATTCGTTTTCTCTGCCATATTCAAACTAAATTCGACGATCCACTAAGTTTGTAGCCTAAGTTAGGATTGACACTCCCACTCTAAATAGAAAAGTTGGGTCGAGTCCAAGGTACTTGTCAAACCGGGTTTTGGTGGATTGGCGGAATCTGCTAATAATTTTTGGTTATTTATTTTAAAATACTGAAAAGTAAAAAATTAAATAGATGAGAACTTTAAAACAAAAATTTTGTATTTCGTTTATGATATATTAAGTCCTTTTTATGTTTTTCCAAACTCTAAAAGGTTGACCTATAGCCCAATATGTACCTATATACAGAAATTATTAAATTTTTGTACTCACAGAGTGATGGTGTATCTATTAATTAACTTATTTTATTTGATATTTTCAAAATCTCTATAGAGACATTTCGAGAATTTCACTTACTATTACAGACTCTTCGCCCTGTCTGATCCTTAATCCCCTACATTGAGAAAATCGCCCTTTTAAATACGTATTTGATTTATTAATATACAATAATGAATCTAATAGAGTAACGAAAATTGGTAGGAAATGTTTACTTAATTTTACTTTTATGATTAAGGATTGTATTCGTACATGAAAAAAGTATTTTTTGCTTATTTTTTTCGAAATATTTCAAAAACACCTCATTCTTCATAAGAAAATTGAGCGAATCCAGGGCGTTTAGGTCTACAATAGAAACATTAATGTACATCGAAAAATTTATATTTTTGGAGATATTAATTATTTTGTCAAAAAACTGTTAGGAAGTGCCTGAATGCGTTTGCTACCAAATTTTGTGTACGGTCTTAAAAACCAATGAAGGTATAAAAACGAAATTTTATTTTTAGATATTTTCTATTTATCCTTTTATATTCTCAAAAAACGCAATGGCTATGCTTTTTAAATGTATATGGAAGAGTGTATATTGGAAGAGACAGACATGTAGGTCATATAAATTTATTTTATAATCATACTGTTTCAAGAATATATTCCACCAAAAAAGAGCAACTTCTGTAGTCCAGAGTGGACCCGTGCAATGTGGAAAGAAGAATAAATTTCAGGAATTGGGTCTGATTTGAAGGTACCTGGGTGCGGGTCTTATAAGATTGGAGGTTATAATATTTCCCTGGAAAGACGGACGCGTGAAGAAAAGTTCCAGTCTCTAGAAGTCATTGGAAGAAACGAGTTGGCAAATGCGCTTGTTCTGTTAGTATCTAATTTAACTTAAAATTTGATAATTTAATATCATTTGAAAGATATTTTAATTGATACTTACTCATTTACATTGCATAATAAGTAATAACTAATCATGTACATTGGTACATACTTATGGGCCTTTATTTTAGAGTTTCTGAATACATTTGATTAGAAAATTAAAGCATATGAATCCCATTAGCAAACTTGTTAATTGAATCAAGGAATTTCTACACACAAATACAGTCCCACATTTATTATATAAATACATCTGAATATATGTGTATAGCCATTCATAGATATGTTGCATTAAGCTTAACTATCGGGTTTGCTTTTCTCTGTGTAGTCTGATGATTTACTTCTTGGGAAACAATCGCAACCCAAGAGAGTCAACATTCCGCCGCGGAGAATTATCAACTGTCATTATTATTATTATTATTACTATCACTCCACATATATTAATTTTAGTTGTAGATAATCCACAATAGAACATCAAGTTTGTTTCAAACCGTATAACTTTTGATTTGTATAATAACATTTTGTAAAGGGCTTTATACATTTATTATTATTACGAGCTTTACGTGCGTGCCTTCGCACGCCCTCGAAGCTCGGCCCTCCGGGCTGGTGGCCTGGCGGGCAGCGTCTCGGTCCAAAAATTTAATTCCTCTTAAAAAACCACACTCCAAATGTATACCTGTAAACTCCCGAAAATACATAGTCTCTTAAAAGTTTCGCCTCATTTTCGTCCTGACACAGCTACAGAAATGAGGCTCTAGATATGAATCTGGTAGTATTTTTTTTTTTCTATAATCTACAGCATTGTGATATTTTTTGTGTGGAAATAGATTTATTTAAATAAGTGGGATCGTGTGAGGAGGAGAATTATATTATTTCATTTTTTTAAAATTTGGGATCGATAATCGATATAAGGTTCCAAATATTTAAAAGAGATCAGGTGTTGTTTGTATGACAGACTGCTCCATCCAGTATTGCCATGAGAAATTCATATGGTCATGCGTGTCTTAAGTAGTTCAATTTTGTAAAAATCAAAAAATAAGAATAACAAAATTTAGATTTTTAAAAAATTATATTATAAAAAAGTGGCAAATTATTAAAAAATAAACAAATAATATATAAAATATCAATCAAATAAGATGTGATTAATTTCTTCTTCTGTGCGCAAAGAAAAGCGAATTGAATATTTAATTTTTGAGTGGTGAAGGGGGGGGGGATAATTATCAATATATTTAATGTTTCTTAATTTAAACTCAATTGGAGTCTTTCATTTCAAAATTCGAGTTAAAATTACAATTATATTTCAAATTTGCCTCGACTTATCTCGACTCAAATCACAAATATATCGACGGCATCAGCGCCCCTGTCGGCAGCATTAGGTCAGCGTTGCTGCAAATTAATCTGGACTATTCTTATTATTATATATTTAATTTGAATACAAACATAAGACCTTGGGTGCCACATGGGTTGGGATGGAACTGAAACGGCCAGTACTTTTTCCACGACCAGAACGCGTACAGGTAGAATTTGTTTGAATATATTACACCTACTGTTTATCTTTTAGATAAATTAAGCAACTTGTACCATGTTTAATAATTAAAAATAAATTAGAAAAATTTCAAAAATACTTTTACTTTATTCATAGTGAACCAGATGGGCAATATTCAATCAGGTTGAATTTAGGCACCTGACGATTTTGAAAAAAATTATATGGGGTCTCCTCCATAGCCAAAAAAGTTCGATTTTTACATTTAGTCCGTGGGGATGGGTTGATTCCTTTTTTTCATCGGCGATTTTCTCCACACCGTTCCACGGATAGAAATGAAATTGAAAACATACCATTACTTTATCAAAATGAATTGCTGATTAGTTTTTGGTACACATTGGCCCATAAACATTAGTTACTCTATTCAAGTAATTTTTTAGTTTCTTTTAATTATCATTATCCAGTATTAAAATCTCATTAATTTTAGGCTATTTCAAAATTATAAACAAGAACTGTCGTAAATAATAGATTTGATTATCCCTCAATTCAATTTCAATTTGGAATCTCTATTCAATTTCTATTCAATTGATTGTTGTATCAATATTTTTTACTTAGAACTTACCATAGCTTGTTTTTTTTTTTTTTTTTTTTTTTTTTTTTGAAATCATAATTTCCAGAATTTTTCTTAAATGTTCAATTCTATTATTTGATATCCTCCTGTTTCTGTTCTTTTTACTTGAGAAACATCTTCAAATTACACAGAATGGAGAGGCTTAAATTTCAGAATCGAAAAGCAAAACAACCCTTCTTTAATATCGCAAATATTTAAGAGTTCCTATTCTATTTGATTTTTTCTTTTCTATATAATTTCAAAAATTATATCTCTCAAAATATTTAAAATATCAAATCAAATTTGTTATTTGTCTTTGATAAGAAGAGAATTTTTAAAATTTTTCTCACAATTTTAAATTAATACATTCCTAAATGCTGACTGATTAAAAAATCACCTAAAAATGACAGTGAATTAAATAAAAAATAAATAAATAACTAGTTTAATTTTACTTCAAGAGATTTTTACAGGGGGATTCATCATAAGTACCTACTCCTTAATAAAAACATATTTTTATTTTTGACTCCACGACAAATTCAACCTTCTCCAAAATAATTATTCGAATAAAATTTTAATAAGATTTTTTTTTGGCTTTTCGGCCTTTCTAGCCATAAGCCAATTTACAATACCAATTATTTTATTTTTTAAATTTTTCTCTATCCCTCCGGGGTCAGGTCTTAGCCTGATGCCTCGAGTCGGATTCGAACCCATGTCCACTTGGTTAGCAGGCTGACATGCTAACCCTTAGCCTACCCGACCCTCCCTAATACGATTTTTAATTACATATAACTTTTGTAACTTTCTAGTTTGAATCTTATTTAGTTGACAAGCTACATTGCTCTGATAAATTTGCAGACATACAGATATTGTATGTACTACACTAACGGGTCTCCGTTTTATTTTTGATCGGAATCCTAAAAATACTAGTCATAAATAAATTTATTATAAGTAGAGAATTTGAAGGTATATCATATAACATATAATCAATTCTATATTAAATTATTGAGGCTTCGAATAAAGTTCAAAGTTTTCCTAAATAGGCCTATTGAATATTTCACCACCGAACTAAACACTAAACTTGTAATTTCATTTGAAGTTGGCTAGTAATATCATACATCATTTAATCTTGTTAGAATATAATATTTATTTGCTTTCACCATCTCGAAGAGGATAATGCATTTCTATATCGATAAAGTTGGATAATTCGAATGTCTGAATTATTATTAGTATTCACTTGGGATATCCAATGTGACGAGTTATATTTCGCAATAATATTATTTTATGGGAATTGAATTTGGGTTGTTTTTAGAAACTGTAGCTATCGTATAAGGCCCCCTTTTTAATGAAATTTAATGCAAGAAGGGGCGGGACCAGATGCAACCCCTATAGATCTCGAAAGACTTGCATTACCGAAGAGAAGAGGACATTGGTCAATCGAAAGGGTTGAGGCTTAGGTGTTTGTGTATCTGGGTTTTGAAGGTTTGAAGGTTATAATAGTCTGGAAATACGGAGGCTGGGAGAGAGTTCCAGTTCCTTGAAGTCATGGGTCATGGATGACCTCACTCGATGCCTAGCTTTTCTGGGATTTTTTACAACATTATTAAGAATAATTTTTAAGATTTTAAGCCAATAACTTCTCTCCTAGAAAGTAAAAGTGAGGTGATATTCGTTAAAGAATTTTCAAATGTCTAATAGGAGTCCAAAGTATTTGTTGAGTTGGTTGAAAGAATGATGATGATCGTTGTAAGATTCAGATGAGACGGGAGCAAGAAGGTGATCAACCTGTCTTCTAGAAATCATAGGATCAACGAATTATTAATAATAAAATTTAGAGAACGCGGTGTTGGTTTATAGTGAAACATTGTTAAAATTAAATTAGGTTGGAGTTGGTGGTGTTTCACAAGGAGAAAAATTAAAATACAAAGATTTTTTTAGTTTACTCTATATATTTCGAGCTCTTAACTCATCGAATTATTAATAAATTGGATCTGCCCTAGATGGTGTATTAAATGTTTTTTGGCTTTTAATTAATATATGCTTTTTTAGAGTTCCGTGAAACGGGATCATGTTAGTGTTGCTACAACCCCTATCTGTCTGTCTGTACAACAGCACGTAAATAAGAAAAAAGTTTAAATTTATAAGTTGTATGTATTTATTTTATCCCAAAATCTAAAATCGTATTAAAATTTTAATCGGGGGGTCAGATAGGCTAAGCGGTAGCGTGTCATCCTGCTAACCAAGTGGACTTGGTTAGCAGGATGAACGGGTTCGAATCCGTCTCGAGGCATCCGGCTAAAATCTGACCCCCGGGGTAGGGACAAATTTAAAAATAATAAATAGTATCGTAAATGGCTTATGGCTAGAAAGGCCGGAAAAGCCAAAAAAAAAAATTAATCGATTATTTTGAACAGCGTCGAATTTTTGGCGAGCTCGAACTATTTTTTTATCCTGGAGTGTGAGAAATCTATCTAAAAATCTCATTAAGTAGAATAAAGATCAATTTTTAAAATTAATTTAAATTTAAATTGATGGTGTGAGGAAGTCATAAATTAGCCATTTTTAGAAGATCTTTGTAGCGACCGGTTTTTAGAAATGATTTAACTTAAAATTTTTAAAAATTTCACAAAATTGTTGATTTCTTCCTTATAATAACGATTTTATTATATAAAGTATTTTGGAAGATATATGGTACGGATTTTTCGGTCCGACTTGCACTTAGCCGGCTTATTTATTTATTTATTATAGTTGTCTTGTAGGTATTTATATAAATTTATTTCTCAATTAATAGATGATATATAATCGTAATCATGCGAACAAATTGGTGTTTTGCTAAGTTTTTTAAAAATATCTACTAAAATTGTTATAAATTTCGATAAAAAAGTTAAGTCACACTGTTAAGGCCTACTGAATGCCTTTTTTTTGTGGCTTTTTGGCCTTTCTAGCCATAAGCCAATTTACGATACTAATTATTTTATTTTTAAATTTTTCTCTACCCCCGGGGTCAGGTTTTAACCGGATGCCTCGAGCCGGATTCGAACTCGGGTCCACTTGGTTAGAAGGCTGACACGCTAATCCCTAGCCTACCCGACCCCCACTGAAAGCCTTTAATATTGGACATATATACCATTGTATTTTTTAAAAGATAATTATTTTTAGGATAATATCAAGAGCACCGGAACATCAGGGAAGAGTTCTAATTTCAGCTAAAATCTAAACAGTTCTTACTTTTAATATAAAACAATTTTTCATTAAAATCAGGACCCGAATACATTACTTACTCATGATATTTTTCTAAAAATAATAGAGTAATAATATTATTTTTACGAGGTTTACTGTATAAAACTGTAGGCACTTAATAACTTTACTATTAAAATCGTCTTTAACCTTAATAGATTTTTTTTTTATAAAAATTGAATTATTTCAATAAAACTAAATTGGAGGGGGACAGGTGTATGGTATTTAAATCACTCCATTTTTTCATCCCTGTGATAAAAAAGTAACGTGAAACTATCTTGGAAAATAATACAATTTCAACATTATTTTTCATTGTCTATTCCATTTTCGTTTATCAATATTGTTTCAACATATTTTGCTTTTTATCAATAAACAGAGAGCAATGCTTATGCTTTGTTGTGAACTAGAAGCTGAGCTTTTGTTCGTTTTGATCCTCAACCAGAAGCAATTCCCCAAGATTATCCCTCAAGCCTCTTTATCCCTTTTGTCTTGATCATTACTAATAAATCTTCTCGAGGCAATAAATCCAATTCAAAGGGCCATAATCAAAGGGATCATTTGAAATAGATATATAATTCATCTGAAATGGAAAATATGGAACAGGCTGAGTCCTCTTGCTTCTCGTTTTCTCAAATTCAAGATGAATGTTTCGAATCTCTCTGGGTTGATTCAAATATTTCCTTCTAAGCCACAAATTGCTCTTGCTAGGGAATTTCTAAAGGATCTTATATGTATTTATGTAGAGGTACTAGTTTATAACTAGCTATTCATTTTAAGATTGACAGAGAATTACAAGAAACTCTATAATTGCGCATTATTTCTGATTGAACGACCTCGGTAGTGAAATTATTTAAAATTCATTCTCATTTTAAATTCTACGTCAGTAGCCATTTTCAAGGATTAAATCAATCACAGTTTTTCTTATAATGACACATTGTGATTTTCTTAGAAAATTTAAAATCTATTTCTATCGCAAACTTGAACTCTTGTTTTCAATTGGTAGTCATTCCATTACCCTACAAATTAGAATGAAATTCGTAATTGGAAACACTCAACGCCTTTATTTAAACTAGGTGTTTAAATTTAAAATCACTAAACCAAGGAAATTTACATATGAAAATTTAAATCTTTGAGTGAAATATTTAGCGCATTTCAATTTGTCAGAGGGTTCACCTCACAAAGTAATAATCTATACCATCTCATAATAGGTGACACCATTTGATTTCCCTAAAAAAATAATAATCTATTTCTGTAAATAATTTGAACTTTTATATGATAATAATAAAGTGATGTAGCAATGCCAACTTTCTTATATGGATATTATAGTGTGAGCCGGTTCTTAAATGTTTTTACTTTTTAAAGTACCTACTTTATTCACTTAGTTTTTTTTAGTATTTCTAAGGAGTCCATTTTTAATCTATTCTTTATACGTATGTATACCTATATCAAAGCTAACCCCTTAATCCCATGCATTGGCAATCTTCTCCGCAATGGTTCTCTTATCTCGATTTTCATCTTTCCATTTTTTTGAGTATAATACATATTTCATAATAAAATTTTATGATTCAAAATTTGTATCTATTTCATCTATTATCTTTCTACAATGACTCAATGTCAACATTTTCGTTTAATTCCACCCCCTATCATTTGGTCTTTCTCCAAGTACATACCAAAAATAGAACAAAATTTATTAATCACGAATAAATTTGAAAAATATTAATAAGACTATCACGTATCTCTAGAGTTTGTCATACCACCAATTAAACCATCATAAAAAAGAATAAAAAGATTACAAATTTGAGCTATAATTAGTTATTACTCGCTAAGTGTATTGAATTCACTGAAATAATTACTACATAAAATATATAAATTTAATTGGATGTTGATGAAGGCAGTCCACGGTGGTTGTAAAAAATAAGACTATAATGTTTTTATTGTTTTACATTTATTTGTTAAAACCGACGTTTCGGAGATTTATTCTCTCCTTCTTCAGGGTCTATATAATTGAGGGGAAGACGAACATCAATTAGTATTGGGAAATTTTCACATGTCAAATATAAAAAACAAAATAATATATAAATTATTTTGTGTATATTATTTTGTTTTTTATATTATGAATGACATATGAAAATTTCCCAATACTAATTGATGTTCGTCTTCCCCTCAATTATATAGACCCTGAAGAAGGAGATTACAAATAAATGTAAAACAATAAAACCATTATAGTCTTATTTTTTACAACGACCGTGGACTGCCTTCATCAACATCCAATTACATATTTATACCAGTCCGTCTCCTAAAGAAAAAAGCTATCAATATAAATTTAACTTGTTTCATATCATTTAAGTTAATAATTATCTTTCTGTTTTTCTTATAGTTGGGCCTCGAGTCGAATGGAATCTGCATGGAATATGGAAAGAAACAGAAGCTGTGATCGTCTCTATTCAATTTCACAGGTAGGAAATTTAATAATTATTTATTTGTAGGTTTTCTGCAAATTTTATTGATTTTATAATTTTTTTACCTAACAGTTTGAGGTAGAAATTCGAAACTTAGCAGAAAGATTTATTTATTAATACAAAGATATGTGTCAAATTCCAGCTTTTTAAAACAGCTCAATAGTTACTCATATTATAAATCCATTTTTTCAGATTTTATGTATTTTATAACTGGAAATTTGGAAGTTCGAAAGTCCAACTAATCAGTTTTTCGTGTATGAATACAAATATTTTGGTACTAGAGCAAAATGTTTTCAATTTTTTGGATTTGAGCGTTGGTATTTTAATCTGGGCAAACAAAGAAAAAAATTATATTCTTAATGTGAAACCTACCAAGTATTTTTTATCCAATAATTTAAAAAAAAAATTATGCTTGAAAGTAATTTTCTTTTTCGTATCAGACATTTTTAAACACTGTAAGCAAAAAATAAAAAATAATTTTCGATTGAATTCAATACATCAATGTACCCGGTGGAAAAGATTCGCCTGCCTTTCTAGCTTACCAAGTAATTAACACTGTTTGTGTACTATTATATACAAGTAAAAACAACACACCTGTCTCACATGCTAGTTTATCGTATTGATCATCTTCTACGTGCAACAATCAACTAACAACTTCCAGTACTGTAGGAGTCTGTACTGCATACATCATTCTCTCTCTATCGTGTCCATCGACAAGTCATAACACGAAAATTACATGCACCGACCTGTCAAGTGTCTAATTACTGGATATCTCAGATTTGCGAAGTGGTGACCTCGACTCTACTTTAATTATATTCGATTAATGCCTAAGTTGGCTTTATGATTATATAACTTTTTATTAGATAATGATCGAATTCAATTTCCTGAGTAATTAATAAAAATGACATATTAAGTAAATTAAATATCTTTAATTAAGACTTATATAATGAAAAAAGATTTCTCTCCCTCTTTCGTAAAAGTGTCAAAGAGGTAATTAGAAAAGATCGTCTTCGTCTCCTATATCCGGTTTCAACTTTGGATAAGTTTTACTCTTAGAACGAACAGAAAAGAGGGACAAATACTTTTTATATAAATCATTTGAAAAATAATAAAGATATCTACTTATTTCTCCTATAGAAAATGTTTTCTATGTTTTATAACTATGGAGAAAAGTTTTTGTGATAGAGTTTTACATTACTCTTTTCTATTATATAAGAAAGGGAGATTCAAATGTCTGATTTATTTTACTTAATTTTATCAAACTCCTAACCAGCTTGTGATATTACCTATCATCTTACTACGATTCGAAGGATAACACTAATAGGTGTTGTCCCTTTCTGAAGTGACACCTTTTTGAAACATTAATATAAAATAAAGCTAGTTGAGAACAATTTCCAATTCTTTCTTCTTAATATGCCTTCGAATTCCTGTACGCGAAGAAAACACTTTTAAACTTATATTAATTTGTAAAGTCATGTTTCTGTCTGGCTATCTGCGTGGAAGAAAAGCTCACAGAATACGCGTTTAGGAGTCAAAAATTCATAATTTGCTTCGGAAGTTTATATTTACAAAGTGTACTTTTTGGCTAATTTTTAGTTTCAACCATTAAAAATTTGAACATTAAAAAAATATTACAAAATCTAAATTGCTCTCGATGCAAAAGCTTTGTTTCTTTAAGTACCTAAGTATCATATAATCTCTGGAAGCAGTGTGAAAAAAGTAATTTTTCGAGATATTTTAGAAAAATAATATTTTGTATTCTCTCTATAAATTGCACTATTCAAAATGTGCAATAATCTTGGGAAAATAAAATTTTAATTTTATATCAAAATTGAAAAATTGTTCCCAATTTTCTTTTATTAGTCCAAGAACTGGTGACACATTTTGACTACGGATCCGACCCAACTAGAAATAATTCGTAATAGTACCGTCTATGATAGTTGTACAGGGAATGGCCAGTCTGGCTGGCTGTAGCAGGTGGACCAGGTATTGCGCATGGTGTGAGTGCGGTAAAAAATACATATGTGTTAAAAAATATTTTTGACCCACAATGAAATTATAAAAATTATAATTTATATAGTCAATTATAAACATAATATATTCACCCCAGACCATTTGAGTGGTAGGACGTGGAACCAGACCACCCAAAGTGTATTTTTACAACATGCAAAAAATACCATCAAAAATATTTTTTTTTCATGTTGTAAAAATACACTTTGGGGTGGTCTGATTCCACGTTCCACCACTCAAATAGTCTGGAGTGAATATATTATGTTTATAATTGACTATAAATTCTTTCTCGTTTAAAATTGATTTGTTAATCTGAACCCGAGCTCATTTTTGAAAAACATTCCAAACTCTTTTCAAAAATAAGATGTTCAACTCTTTACTTTTATAAATTATAATTTTTATAATTTCATTGTGGGTCAAAAATATTTTTTAACACAAATGTATGCACTCACACCATGCACAGTAGCTGATCCTCCTGCTACAGCCCGCCAGACCGGCCACTCCCTGTACAACCATCATAGACGGCACTATTACGCACCATTGCTAGCTGGGTCAAATCCGTAGTCAAAATGTGTCACCAGCTCTTGGACTATATCATTTTCGCTCTAGAGGCCTGATGCGAAAATAATTTTTTGGTAGATATTTTAATGAAAAAATATTTTTTATTTTCTCTAAAAATAATGATATTCAAAATAGGTAATAATCTTGCATAAATTAAATTTTAATTTTTGGTGAATACAATCTTTTTGGCATAATAAAAAGTATCCATAACTCCAAGGACTGAGTTTGACCACCTTTGACCACCTCGCTTGATTTCCTCTAGAATATACTGTACAGCATAGCTCAATAGGTATGTAAATAGACATTAGACATATTAGTAGACATTTTAATATATTATTATCGGTTGAATTTGTAATTATTATCTCCACTAGGCAAACTCGATTTTTCACCGTGAAAATTAGCAAACTATCAATCATTTGCCTTCTTTATTTATTATATAACATTATAACAATGTAAAATATAATTAGTTGGGTTAGATGAAACAATCCTTTCGCCCGTTAGGTTGAACACGTAATAGCTACATTGTTTTGTTTTTAGAAATGGTGGGAATCCCAGTCATGTTACAGCGAAAAATCCAAACAAATGAAATTATTATTTTACAATTCAGAACATTCTTTCTATTTATTATTACATGCTTTATATTAGCTTTACATATTATATCTATCTATCTATATATCAATGTGACTTTTGTTCTGTTTAATTTCGAAAACATTTCTCTATAAAAATAATTGTTTACATACTCAATTTAAATGAAATTATATAAAAATAATAAAAATAAATACATTTCATTCTGTTAAATTCTACAAGCTTTTCTCTATAAAATAATTAAGAATAAAAAGTAAAAAAATAAATTATATTTTAAAAAAACTAAAAAACATGATTCTAAAAAGTACAAAATAATGTGATACTTAATCAAAAAGCGTGGGGCACTTTGCCGAAATTAATTAAAAGTACATGTTTCTGTGCCACACGGTTTTTGATTAAGTATTCCATTATTTTGTACTTTTTAGAAGCTTGTTTTTTAGTTTTTTTAAAATATATTTTTTTTATTTCATTTTGTATTTAAATATTCAGTTGAAATTAATAAATGTCTTTTTATATAAATAATTGACTAGCGTTTTCAAAAACTCAGTTGTATATGCTTCAGTTAACGTACCTAAGGAAACAAAGAGTCTTCAAGATTTTACAAAATATTTGTGATACTAATCTGGACTTAAGAAAATATTTTTAATACAATAATAGTCGTTTTCATATTCGGCTTTTTCTTTTCTTTTTTTCTCGTGAAAATAATTCTTCTGGCTCACGTCAAAACGAACAAAAGCACCTGTGGCTGCATCGGCGGCGGATCGATACCTCCGGGCTCTCACTGCTTTACTGACATGAATAAATGAATAAAAGGCCTGAACCCTAGCAAGGAACGTAGGGACGGACTTTTCTACTATGTTCGTATAGAAGCTTAAGCGTTGACAGACATCGGGAACTGGGATTAGCAAATGGGTAATGGTCTTTTTAGATATTTATCATTAAGAAATCCATTTCAAACACATCTCGATTGTGGTTTTCAACAAAATTCTTGAATGAGTGGCATATTTAATTCAAGTATATAAGTAAATATATCTGATGTGGGATGAAGGGAAGCGCAATACTCCTGAGGACATGAGATATTTCGTTTTGAGCAAAAAAGTTGACAATATGAAGTACGTCCTAGTTTACCCAAAGTAAGTTACAAATTGTTTATATAGAGATTTTGGGCAATTTTCAGTGAAATTTCTACCTCTTACTTTTTTTTTTTTTTTTTTAATGCAATCGAATGCAAGAAGGGGTGCACCAGTAAAGGTGTAGCCCCTATGGATCTCGAAAGACCCTTGCATTACCGAAGAGAAGGGAAGACTATACTATATAGAGGTATACACCTTGTAAGTAATCTCTAGATTTCTTGGTTTTTAGTGATATCGTTTATTTTTGCTTGTAGATAGTTAAAGTTTTGAGCTGGCCTCAAAAATTAGATTTTATTTTTCATCAGAAATACATGATTTGATGTCCAAATAAAACTGATATGTGAAGATGCATCTGCGTTATCCCAAACCATAAGAAAGTGAATTATGAAACTTGAGCTAGGTGTTGCATGTGAATATCTATAATAATTAATTATTAAATGTTTGAAATATATTTCTATAATAGGAATGAGTGTTATTATAACGAGAATGTCAAAACCAAACTTTTAATTAATTAAACAACATTTTTTTTATTAATTCGTAAATGGTTGAAGCTTTTGATGTTTTTGACATTCTCAAACCACAGGCTGTTCATGCCGACCACTGGGAGTTTAACACGAAATGTTACCAGAATTAGTCTGCTAGTGATTCTTAACGAGAACCATGTATGGTCTCCTAGAGGGTCAGACCATTTTTAGAGGAAACCGCAGGAAATAAAATCAAAATGGGAGACCAATAGTTTTCAAGCGGTCCATGAAAAGGAATTAATATAAAAAAGCAAATATTCATGTATCTATATAAAACGATTTCAGCTGTAAATTGGAATCAAAGTGCATCTTGTGTAAAAAAAGCGAACCAATTGAGATTTCGACTGCTCGTAGTTTCCTTTCGTTGGAGGAGTGGACGATGAGTCGCATAGTCTCGCCTTTTTCTTAAGTTTTATGAGGGTATTTTTTGTATCTAAGAGGAATTTTCGCGAATTTACTTTTTGCCAGCTAAATTGGCCTCAAATTAACTCAAGCATCTAAGCAATAAGATTCTCGGTATCAGACCAGGCACGTACCCAGAAATTTTTTGAAGGGGTAGGCAGAAAAATAAAATACAATCTATGTTAAATATATTTTTTTTTCATTCAAAGTCAAGCCCCTTTTGATACATCGCTACTTAATATAGGTACAAATTCAAATTTGATCTAATCTCTGTATCGCATTTTCTAATGATTCTAAATATCCTATTCATAGGGATATAAAAATTATAGTATAATCTCGAAACGAATACATAAAAGTATGATGAAAAGTGACATTTACAAAACAAGTTAATAAAGAAAAGGGATATAAAATTCAAATAATAAAAAAACAAAATATACAATTTCCCTCCACTTGGTATATACCTAGATAAAATATAAAATATTCTGCATAAAAGGTGATTGCGCTTACATATAATGAAAGATGATGTGTGTAATGAAAAAGTAAATAAATTTTATTGAACAATAATTTTAAGTGCCACTTTGCAACTCTTGTCAAAAACACCAGAAAACTTAGTTCAAGAGAATAATAAAATATGCCCAGAATTGTATAAAAAATATATTTTAACTAATATTTTTGTTAATTTGTTCACTTGACTAATATAATATTTTATATTTCATCTTGTATTCTGAATTATACATTCCCTAATGGATGGACGCCTCAAAAATTCACTAAAACAAAGTGCGTGTTTTATCTTTTTGAAACTTGTAAAGTGAGCGTGACAGAAATGTTCGTCCTTGTGAAGATTAATCAAGGTTGAGACAGCTCTTTTACAATTTCAAAATGAATATAAAAATATTTAAAGGTCCCTTTCTCTGAGCATATCACTTTAACTTGACAAAAAAATATTTTATTATTTATGTGATTGTACAACATAGTTATAGAGTCCGTAAAAGATCTAAGAAAAATTGTTAAAGTTAAACTGTTCAGAAATATTTAATAAATTTTCCTCCAAGTAAAAGACAGTCTAAATTTTTTGAACGTAGGCCGGTTAGGCGCGTATTGGTAAAAAATGGGTGAAAGAAAATTCACTTCATCACAACTGCAGGTGAACCAGGTTAGGAAAGTCTTTTGTGTTGAGTAATTTTTTATTGTTCATATTATATCATGTTAAAAACAATCGTAATATTGAATTCTGTCTCTTTTAAAAAACAATCGTAATAAGTTTATTGAAATTTCAATCTCTTCAGAAGATATACTTTCTTTATCAATGAAAAAATTGGTAAAATTCTGTTTTTTTTTTTTTTATAAAAATATAATAAAACAACTAATTCTATTATTTTACTCTTCTTCTTCAAGTGCCATAGTCGATTTCGAGCGTCGGCGATTACTGGAGAGTAGCCTTTCCATTGTAATTTCCATGGCGACATTTTTCCCCCAGGGGTGGTTTTCCATTGCCTTCCCCTCATTTTATTAGCGAATGCATATTACCACTTCTCATTGATATAGGAAATATTTCACCTGCATTTTTAATAATCGTTTTATGATTGGTTTTATAAAGAACTGTATTCATTTAACACAATAAAAAACAATCACTGATTTATTTAATTGAAAAGTTTTTATTTTACACAAATTAATTTTTGTGACTTAAATTCCGCAGACCCTGAGATGGAAATCAACCATCTCCCACAATGAATCAGCCTGTCCTATAAGAAAATCTTAAATTTCTCTTAATTCTATTGCTACAATAAAGCTATGACTTGTCTAAAGCGCAGTCTTAGTTATTTCCGATCTTATATATTGATAGTTTTTAGAAATGGATAATTCTAAGGATTCATCTTGATTTATTCCTTTTTTGTATTATTACTATTTTAATAGTTCCTCAGCGAAAACAATTTTTATTCGACTAAACCTCGTCTGAACTTGTTTTTGCCATGCTTGAATTCGAAGATATACCTGGCATGGACTTGAAACCTTCTATAAGCACCCATTTTGGAAAATCATTTATTTTAATTGTCCCTTGAAACTATGCAACAATTTTATTTCATTTCGAAAACAATATACTTTTCAAAACAAAAAATGTATTTTATAGAAATATTTGAAATAACGGAAAATAATTTGAAAATTTAAGATTCTCCTGAAATTTTAAAGTCGATATTTATGAAAATACTCTAAATGTTTGAAACTTTAGAGATACGCCGCATCCACAGCATCCATGAACCGTACGCTACTGATGTGTATATGTGTATAAATTATTTATTTGTTTCTGACTATAGTTTTGAAGAATTGGCCTTCACCATCAGTCTTTTTTTCATTATAAATTTTTTTTTATGGGGTCAGTATCGCGTGGATATTGAAAATGTTTGTTCTTACTAAGCCGAGAAGCTAGTTAGACATATTTATTGGACTAATAATTTATATCAAAACATCTAATAACTAATATTTTCAACATTAAAAACACCTGTTTCCGACAGTCACTATGACTACACGTCGCGTCGTCCAAAATTATCTCGGGAAGTTTTTCTTTTTCTTGGCTTACGATTTATTAATTTTTTCAGAATAATTTAAATTTACCGATTTGTTGAAATCTTTCATGGATTTTACCAAATAATTACAAAGTATAGTACTTATTTGCACCAAAGAGGGAAAATATTTTCAAAATTAAAGATTTATCTATAGAGATTAAAACGCCGTACATAAATGTCTAATAGCCTATTTTAGAAAGTGTAAAAATTCTGTCCCTCAAAAATTTTCATCGGCATTCTCCCAGGAATCCATCCACTTGTGCTTGAGCTACTAAACTCAGCCAATGATAAGAACTCTCGAATGATGGTTGCCCCCACGATCCCCCAAAACTGAAGTCCTCTCTTCCATTGAAACTCGGGACCACTTGACAAACCCCTTTTCTACAAGTAGTCAACTTACAAGTTAGTAGTCGTTTTGAGAAAACCCTCTTTATATGCTCTAAAATTATTATTGGATCATAGTTCTTAGTAAAGTTGAAATTTGTAACTAGGTTAAGGGAAAATAAATTGTGATTATTATATGCCCTGTTTTTTTGGTACCATTCGATATCGTTTCGAAATATTTACAACGAAAGTACCAACTCGAGTTGAAAATTACTAATTTACTGTAACGGAAACTAAAAAGCATTTAAAATCCAAATTAAGAGAATAATTTCTTAAATATGAAATATTTTAAGTAAAATATACGATTAATAATCAAATATAAATAAATCAACTGGTATGGGCTCAAGACGACTTTCACACTAGATTCTCCCTTATTTGAAATCATCATAACAATTATCTTAATTCAAATTACTTCAATTTGGGTTTTCACTAAACCGTTTGGAGAAAAAAGACGAAATTGCAAAATAGCAAAAATCTTCAAGAAAACGTATAGGTAATTACAGTCTTTTGATTTTGACCAAAATCTTGTCTATCCTCAAGATAAATTAAGTTTCAAATTCAAAAGCTTTGCGACTCACCGTATCCGACATAAGGACGTTATTTTTTTGCGACTAATTACTCTCCTCACTTGATTCTATTCCGAATTCATACCTACTCTCTACTTAATATATTTGATAAGTGTACCGATTATTTAAAAATACCAAAAGTCTTCAAGTAAACATCAACTTTCGGTTATTTGATTTTAGCCAAATATTTATATTTATATTTAATTTCCTAACCTTCCATGTTATTTTCCTTCGTATGTTTTCTTGATCTCATCTGTTTTTGATTCTTAACAAACAAACAATTTATAATGAAATCCTTTTGAATATTTGGTTGATGAAAGATTTTTATTTTCCCCTAACTCTATCAATATGTATTTTTAAATGAACGTTTTATAAGTATTGACTTAAATATTTAAAATTGAAATTTTCTTTGAAAATAAACTTTTTAGCTCTCTTGAATCCAGAAATACCAAATGAAATATTTAATCTAAGTAAGATTTATTTACATTTTTTGTTTTTTGCTTTAATTGAATTTGAAGCTAGCAAAAAAAATATGAAATAGCACTGGTATCCGGTCTTTAGTGATCATATTGGAACCGTTGTATTCAATACCTATGCATCGTTTTTTCCAATATGATTTCTCCCAATAAATTAGTTTTTGTTTTTGATACATATGATGAAGATTAAATAAAAAATCACGAATTTAATAATAAAATATCAAGTATGAAATAAGAAGTGTTATTAATTAATGGTACAAAACAAGTTCGTATCATTTTTCCCTGATGCAACCAGAAATACAACGCGGACTATTCGAATGCATACTTAACCACTTCTAGGCGGCGGTGACTATTATAGATTAGGATTCAAGTTTTTGAAGTCTGCTGAATCAACTAATTCAACCTTTGGTCAATATCAGATTTTGCAAAACTTTTTATTTCAAACAATTTTTGAAGTGTAAAATTTTAGAATCAAGCATTGAAAGTGCAGTCTAGGGATGTATAGGAATTTCATATAATCAATTTAAGCATAAAGGGAGTAGTTATTTGAAATCATCATACCATTTTTCTTCATTGAAATTACTTTAATATGGATTGCTCCCAATCCGTTTTGAGAAAACCGGAAAAAAGACGAAATTGGAAAATAACAAAAATCTTCAAGTAAAGACTTGCTTCTTCTCTTTGAAAACATTCAAACATTATTTGAATTAATCCTAAAAATTAACAAAAGATTAAGGGGGATTCCTATTTAAAATAATCAAGTTCTTTTGGTTAGGTATAATTTCCAATGCAGGGGCGAATGTTGTATTTAAATTTTCCCTGTTTCCCTTTTGGATCGGACATTATTTGAGTATTTATTTTCCTTCCCTAAGCTTATTTTGAGTCTTCGAGGGAGGGATTAAAGGATAAAAGGCTTTGTTTGTAGGTGGAGGCGGACATTACTGCCAATCGATGGCCCCAACTAAAACTCTTTAACGGCCAATACCTTTTCGGGGAAGCCGTGTCTCATCCTCGCTTTGGACCAGAATCCCCTTAAGTTTAATCTGCTCCTATTATTTCCCAGTTTGCGAATGGTACATCGACGCTCTTATTGAAAAATCTCACGAGCTCTATTAAATTATATTATTCTATTTTTATTAGAGCAGTTCTCCGAATACAAACAGCTTATTGAATCTTCTTATGGATGGATGAGTCGTATGGCAGGTAACAAAAATAATATAAATTTAGATTATGACCAATATATCCTTCATACGTATAGAATAGTTTGATCTTTTGGAATGTTCATATACAAGTATCATATTGGCTTTGTAGTGAAATCTCCCTCAAGGAAATGTCTCTTTCTATTCAGATTCTTCTTCTTCTTCAAGTTCCATAATCTCCATTGTAATTTTTCCTGGGGAAATTTTTCACATGGGTGGTTTCCAATTGACTTCCCCTGAAGGAATCAGATTATAGCCGATCAAATATTTGCAGAGCGTCAGGCTTGAACCAGCGCTAGCTTGATTAGAAGGCTTGTTCTTTGACCAGTCGGCCAACCTAACTCCTCATTCAGTCGGTATCAAACGACTTTTTACACTCAAAATTTCCCTTGTCTTAAATTTGTTGAGAGACGAATCTATTAGCATTTTCTTGACATGCTGGATTCACTTAAGAAACAAGTGATTCTACCATTTCTCTTTTTTACTTTCAGTTGATTTATGCACGTTTGTGTAAGTTTATGGTAAAATCTTGAAAAAGCTAAATTTTTGAGCAAAGAAAATTGTAATCTTGAACTACATAGTTAGGGCGTTCAGTCACAATTCTTCTTTGCTCAAATCGGTGGAATATTTTGACATTTCGCAAGGAGGTTCTAGATACATTTGTGAATAATTAATATTACTTCAAAAATAATAAATAAAAATAAAAAAATTAAAACTCTTCTTAGATTCTATCTGTGTTCAGAAGCATTGGATTGAAGATGATGAAATGAAAAATGAAAGATCTCTGAGATTTGGGGATAGATAGAGATAAGAGATAGTTCAGGGTGATATTTTCTTGAAAATTATATTCTTCCACATTTCAGTGATTTTTAATCAAGAATAGAAGAAATTTAATACTTGGATCAGTACTCCAGGCAGGTATATAAGACGTCTTGATCGTTTGATGTTCGAGGACTGATATATTTTTTCCTATTTTTCTATATTTCATAAACCTTTTTTCTTTATCCATAGCGTATATTTAAATAATTTAACCCAGATCGATATCCGAGACGTGCGATTCAATAAAAAATTCCCTTTCTCTTAAAATGAAATTGATTTCTTTTATTTGAATTTATTCAAGAGTCAAAGGCATTATAGAGCGATATAGAATATAAATGCGAGGAAGTCATAAATACCAGATACAACTCATTTTAACA
>JALMQS010000078.1:2335563-2349208 GCA_024734495.1 Forficula auricularia
AGACGCCCAACATGGATAGGCTGTCACACATTTTCAGGGTATTCGAATCGAAGTGAATATCAGGGAAATTAGACAACATTGAGTCTTGTTTGTATTAAAGTTAACTAACTGTGATTGTTTTTTAACTATTTAAATAAACTAATGAACTCCCCGCTGACGATGGTCCGCAATTTCGTTAGAAAACAACTAATTAAGTTAAAAATTTGTAAAGTTTGTATAAATTTCCTTTTTCACTTGGGGATTTATTTTGACATATTTCTGAGCTGTCACAGCTTAAATTAAATAAAATTCCTGCTTTAGTCCAGGTTTGTTTTGCACTCCGTGCAGCTACATTTAACATGTCACGGAGACACATAGGCGAATTGATCTATTTAATTTAAGTGTGTTCATCTGGAAATATATTTTAAAAGTGAAATTAATGTAATTACGATGATCCCTCCGAAAATAATTAATTAGGTTGACCCAGGAAATCGATGTTGTCGTTTTAATGTCAACCGAGGGGTGAACCGCGATTTAATATCGTGTACACCTACTTCCACTTCCACTTTCATTTCCAAGTAGAAGAGAATAGATGAAGGGGCATTATCTAATGAATTCCAAAATAATTCCAAAGACATGTGCACCTAATTCTAATCCCGGTTCACCCCTCGATGTCATCTCAAACCAATGTGGTAGCGGTCAAAAGATGTAGGAAGTATGTTAAAGATTTAAATCTTGAGAAAAAAAATTCTGTCACCGCATCGGTTATCGTAATTTTAAGAGAATATTAGAGTAAATGGGTTCTGAGATTTAAATTACTGAATATATTTACCATATATGAAACATAAACAAAAAAATATTCTTCTTCTCCTCAATCAGCTTAAAATATAGAAAGATGTTGCTGAAGACATGTGTTCATTACGGATGTTATATGTACTTGGACGATTGGAGGGGCAGAGAAAAAGAGACTAGAAAAATTCGAAATATAATTCTACAAGAAGTTATTGAAAAAATTAAAGAAAAATGAACACTGTGGAATCAGAAGAAGAGTTCAAATGATTGTTAACACAATAAGTCAGAGGTTCCCAAATTGTGTGCTGCGGCGCCCTGGGGGGCCGCAGCCTCTTCACAGGTGCGCCGCGAAGCTTAATAATTGAGGAGATCTCATATGAAAGCACTTAAGTCCAAAAATCACTTTTTTTCAAATCAGTCTACGCACTGAATTCTCTAATATAGTAATATATAAATATAGTTCCGGAGATATTAAATTCCAAAGATAGAGTTTTTCAGACTCTTATACATTGTACTATACGGGATATCGGAAAGCTTACATTCATATTTAATTATAATTAATAAACTCATCTTACCACTGTTATAAAAAACTAAACCAACATTAAACAATAACTAATACATTTTTTAAGAAAAATTTAATTCATAGTTACAATACAGTTTCTAAGATAATAATGAATAATTAATGAAATATTTACACTAAAAACACTATGGCAACAAAGAATTTATTTAACCTAAAAAGTGGGTTAACTTTAGTACTTTTTTGACGTTTTTTCGCTTCAGCCATTGTCGCAACAGCTTTCAATCGCTTATTAAGAACGTTTTGTTTTATAAATCTTCCTTAATAATCTTTTTTATCTGACATTTCTATGATAAAATTAATACAAGCTCGGATAGTGTTGCCAGATTTAGCAAACGAGCACGGGATTGGCTAGTAGTGGTACATAAACAGCAAAAAGTTTTAGGCTTATGAATTATGAATCCTTATTGTGTGTTCTATATACTCTAGAATTAACTTTTTGCTAGTATTGTCGCGAAATAACTACCTTAATACGAATACTGCGTAATTGGGTTGAGAACTTTACTCCGAAAGATTACTAGTTATCAATAACCTCAATTGATATAATTTCAAAACTAGAAATAGTTATTAATTAAATTCTATAGATTTATCTATTTTAATAATCCCATAGGGAATCTGTGTTAAATCATTTGAAATTGCATTTGTTTTTGGAACCGAAGCTTTTCTTATAATTTATTAAAAGGTTAATGAATCATCATTGGATGTCAGGTAAGAATTCAACGAATCTGGCGAAAACCTCCGCAAGACTCGCAAGTCTAATTGGAATGTAATTAAAGAGCCTACAATTTATTCCCGAATGAGACACCTTTCCAGCAAACAAAGATTTTCCGCCGACCGGCTCTCCAGTTCAGGGTTGTGTCACCTGAAAAACAAAAGAAAAACATTTGGTTAATATAATTATTACCATCCGCTAAAATATTCTAAGCTAGTTGTTTGTTTTTGATTTTTCAAATAAAAAAATAAATTCAAAACTGGAATGAACAATTTTTTATCATTTGAATTTTAACCAAATTTGTTTAGAATTTGTAACAAAGGTTGGAGACAGATGAGAAATGTCAATATGGTAAATATTTAAAACAAAAGTTCCAATCAATGTGTTGAATTAAAAATAGCTTAAGGGTGAGGCATTCATTCACATACATTTTTTTTAAGATTTATGGCGAAAGTTTTAAAGGGAAAAACAGGAAAATTCTATTAATTTGAAAAAAAAAACAAAAAAAAAACCCACCAAAATCTGAGAAAAATCATTGTTGGAGTATAAGGTAAGTACGATTGAAATTATAACATTTTGTCTTATAAATAATGACAATTATATATGGATATTATTATTGAATCTCTTTTATTTTAAAATCAACTGGTGTCTGTACCACACGACTTTCACTTACAGCCCCTACTTTAAAACCATACTACTAATTTCCCCCTTTCAAATTAGTCTCCTCGAGAAAAAGTTACCACTCATCATAGAACTTAATTAAAAGCCACTCTAAACTTCAAGTAAAAGGCTATAAGAGGTATGTCAATTTGGACCAAAAGCATACTATACTTTCGTTGAGTAATTCCTAGGTAAGCTTCAAATTTTATTGTTCTCTGTCTTACTGATGCTAAGATACAGCTGTGAGACAGATATATATTATATCTAAGTAAATGCTTTTCTCTAAATGTGTCATATTATTATATATTGTATCTTTTAGTTTTCTGCTCTATGAGTCAAATCGCATCAGAGCATCAATAAATGAATAAATAAATAAAATAAATACATTCAATATTGCAGTTTTTTGACGAGTTTTGGCTCTGCTGCCACAACCCCTCTACTTTTTTTTTAAAACTAAGTTTCTATATTTTAAGAGTATTCAATACTATTACTTGAAGTTGTTTGGCTGAAATTATCCTTTGAACTATTTTGAGACAATTCCGGGCATCGAAGAGAGAAATTTTTAATGGAAACCTATACTCTCTCTAACTATATCATCGAATAAACTAAAGAAAATTTTTGAAATTTTTTTTTAGAAACTTTTTAAAATTTAAAAACTAGCTAGGTTTCACATAAATAAAAGATCAGATTCTTGTTTACTGTCCTTTGTGAACTCCTGAAGATGGGCTTATACCCCGAAATAAATATATATATAGAGTTGTGCGCTAAACAAGCATCTGATCTTTTATTTATGTGAAACCTACCTAGTATTTCATATAAAAAAAAAAATTCAAACATTTTCTTTAGTTTATTTAAAATGTTTCACCAAGAACCTTCAGCATTCTCCCTTAACAAAATATATCATTGAACTAGAATAAAAAAAAAAAAAAAAATTAAAGCCAATTATAATATCGCAAGGTATATACCTATGTCTTCCAAAGCCCATTTCCAGAGATGCCATTTAATACTTCACTTATAAACAAAAGTGAAATAAAAACTCGGAAAACTGATCCAAATAACTGATTTATCAATTCATTTATTTCTGTGTCAGTTTAATGAATTTATTTTTATGTTACACCTCACTACACCTTTCACTCTAACACATGATGAGCCACATCTGGGCCTAAACTGTAAAAATTTGTGAGAAATTTTATTGTAATTCTTACTTATTTCTAGTGTAATTTTTACTGTCCATATGAGGAACTTATAAAATGTTGGCTTAAAAGTGAAAAAAATCACATTTTCTCAAGATAATTAAAATAATAAATAAATTTATAATCATTTAGTAGGTACTATAAATATATTCAAGTTTATTACTAGGGCATCAGCTCGAACTGGGGAACGCGGAGGCTTCAAAAAGCTTTAACTTTTTCTTCCATATATAGATTACAAAAGAAAAGTCATCTTTATTGAGAAGCTGTCACGTAATTTTGACGCCAGTACCGTTTCATTTTCTTTGGTTAGATTAATAGTGAGCCACTCTAAAAGAAGTTTCATTTATCTTGGAGAATTATTAAGTCCCTGTCCCATTTAATATTCTATCGTACTTCTTAATTTTCAATATAAATTCATGTTTTAGAAAGTTTTTTTTAATGTCATAAAAACCTGTCTTCAATTAATGTTCATAATAAATAAATACAATTCTTTAAAATATTCTCAGTCATTTAATAAAACATAAAACAATTCGGCAAAAATGTTCCCTTTATCATTTTAATAGTTGAGATTTAACGACATATAGGTATGTAAATCAGACTAAACGGTATTTATAGAGTAGTATTTACGCACATGAATATTCGATTAATAGTAAAATTAATGAATGTAGTATGTTTGCTACTCCCTCAACAAATATATTTTCGATTTGTTTTATCTTAAAGTGAGTACCTAATAAATAGTGAAATTTACACAAAATTTTTAGAAATTATGGATTTACCTACTACGTCGTAAAATCTTAAACAATTAGAATTATAACAAATTATAACAAATAGTATTTATTACAAGATGGAGGTTCACCGGGTTAAACTAATTATATCTAAAAATATAGTAATAAAAATCCCAAAAGCCAAAGCAAAATATGAATTGCAACACGCTTTAAGCGTAGATTAATTATTCTATTAATTAAAATTAATTTTTTAAGAAAAATATTTTTTTGGTCCAATACTATTTAATAATAATTAGATAAAAAATTGATATCTAAAAGTTCATGTTAACTTATTTTCTTTTATCCTTTTTACTGATAATTTTCCTTTTTTTAAATAAATAAATAAATAAATAAATAAATATTTATTCCTCGATCTGCTTAGAGGCACACGTCCTCGGTGACTAGGTCCTCCAAACATCAATACAATCTAGCTACAATACATTAATAAACATCAATACAAATTAATTACAACAATTTAACAAATAATAAACAAGTAAAAAAAATAGAAATGTATGCTCATTAACAAATAACATGACCATAGATTTCCATCAAAAGACAAAAAGTCATTTTAAAATCCCGCGCAAAAACCCGATACCAGGAGCAAGCGACGCATTAGCCATCCCGGCATTTGCCATAAGTTGTTAAGGAAATCTGGTCAAAACCTTAACAAGGATGGTAGACCTCTCTCTACCTCAGCTAATCTCTACTTGTGAGAAATAAATAAATTTTTTTACAATTCTAGGTTTTTAGGACTTGACAAAATTTATAATTGATTTAATCATAGGAGGCAGAAGACTATAATCCCAAGTATTAATAAATAGACAGACTTCCACAAATCAATGCCACATCCTACAACTGAATGCAAACCTACATATTAATATCTGAATTAACTACCTTGTAGGAACCAGACTGTAATAAACATTTTCTTTTGTTTTCTGTTTTAGAGAATCGAGCCCACCTAGAGAAATGCATTCAAGATATTCGGAATTAAAAACGGGATTTTATTCATTTGAGTGGCGGACATCGACCAATGCAGACGCAGTAGCTATTCTTCCAAGGCAAGAGCAAATCGAGTAAACTCTAATTAATTTTGATACATCATTAATACATTAATTAGTATAAGTCATATCAATATTATGACATCATATTCATATTATACTCAAAATAGTAACTCTGAGGATGAAAACTTTATCTTTTATCAAAAATAGTTAAATAAAAAGTAAAAAGCAAATCTTTTGGTTATTATATCATCAACAAATTAGTTAATTATAGTTTTTGATATTAATGTTTCTCTATATCCGATCGGCTATTTGAATCCTTGATAAATAATAGATAAAATATTAAAAATCAATAAAACTGATGGTCAAGTTGAATCCTTCGAAACTATAGTTTCTAATAAATAAATAAATAAATAACATACTTATATTCGTGATATAATATTAAATGTATATGTATATTTGCATAAAGCAGAGGACAACCTCATTGATTTATCTTTATGAATCAGCGACTCTGCTACTTTCGGCAATAGACAATCTTTAGTTGATTACTTATAAAAGAAAAAAATATACGAACTTTAGTGTGATTTATTTAATTTATTATTTGATAATTTATTATGTTTATTGTATAACCATATTAAAAGAAGGAATCTATCTATTTTTTGTGAAATTGTTAATTTATTATTATAGATGAATCATTTGACAAATATTGTAATTGGTTTTGATTAAATAAAGCTTGACTTCTTATAAATTAATATGTTTGGTACTCTCAGCAAAAATACTATTTTTCATTCATGTCTTCCTCTACTTCGATGTCCTAATATTGGTCTACAATTTAATTTTATTTTATTTGTGGAAGTTATCATGGAATTTGTGTTTGGATTCATCTAAATATCTTAAAAACGGCTGAAACTATTTTGTTAAAAAATTGAGCGAAACCATGGCGTTTTGGACTACAAAAAAATCCCTTATGAGTAAAAATAGAAAAAATTATATTTTACGAGATATTAATTATTTTGCTAAAATGTATTTTAGTTTGTACGTTAGTGCGTTACGAATAATTGTGTATGCTCTAGCTCAATAAATAGTGTGAATATCAAAACGAAATTTCTTATGTAGTTTTAGTGCATTGAGATTAAGAGCTGATTAGATTTTGGTTGAAATTCAACCCAAAATAAGGGGGGGGGGGAGGGGTTAAAAAATTAAAATTATTAGATTTTCAAATTAAAAAAACAAGAAAAATGAAATATACTATGAAATGAACTTATAATAAATAAACTGCAACGGATCGTTGCTAAACTTTATCCAAAGTCATTTGAAATATTAATATGTTTATTTTTATTTCTTTATTATTAATCAGATATCACTGGCTATTCGCAGTCCATGTTTACTAAAATTCAAAAATAGGCATCGATTCTCATCTAATACTTGAGGAATAACAATTCTAAATTGGATTTTTGACGTTTCGATTATTATTGTTAACCATTGAAGAAGAGATCAAGGAATCGGCTTAAAATCAAAAATAACGATCGATTCTTATCTAATACTAGAGGAATAACCTTATTGCATTCAATTTTTTATGTTTTCACTATTAATGGTAACTTCTACTGAAAACATGGAAGAATCGAATTAAAATCAAAAAGACTAAATTCTGTTTTGGTAAACAACTCAAGCAAAATTGTGTTTTTTAAGTTTAAAATTCGAGTGGTTTTTGAGATCACTTTTAGGGGGAGAAAAATTCAAGTGTTAACAACACTGGAGTTGTTACAAATATTTCTAGACTATTATACAAATATTTCTAGACTATTATATAAAATATCATTTACGAGCCCGCCTCCCCCTTCTGAATTTTGAACTCATTTAGCAATCAATCAAATCACCTTTTAAATATGAGACACTTCTAATGTAAATATTAGATTTATTTGACTTTTCTTTGAATATTTTATTATTTTAAATTATTTTTGAACCCCCCCCCCCCCCTCATCACCGTCTTTTTTCAGGTAAGTGTTCGTCCTACTAATACTAAAATTCTGATAGAGTGATAATTGAAAATAGTATGACGTACTATTTTAAGCTGATTAAGATTATTTCGGAAGATAAGCTAAGAATAGCTTGCACTAATAGCTCTCGAGGGGTATATAAGAGGGGGAAAGATAGGGACAATGGGAGGGGTATATGAGGGAGGGGGGGACAGGGATAGTTTTGAAAGGTATATAAGGGAGAGAAAGGTAAGAATACTGGCCAGTGTATTTCAGGCAGTGAAGGATGAAACATCTACTGTGAGTATTACAATATGCCCTCTCCACCTTCATCCACCCTATATAAGGCAGAAAACACTAAATTTATATTATTATATTGATATTAATAATTTTCAAAATTTTCATAAATAAATTTGAAACTAAATATATGAAAGTTAAAATTTTATTAATATATACTAAATTATTTTTAATACTTGAGTAACGGGTAGGTGTGTAATTGTTTGCTATTATAGAGAAAGAAGTACAGACCTACTTCAGGGCCTGCCTTACCTGTCAACTTAAGCTCATGATTCTTTTATCAAGAGAATCATGACCTATTCCTAATCCTAACAAACTTTAATCCGTATGTTCACAAATCCTTTTATTCCTTCGAAATCGAAATGTGTCTCGAGAATATTTTTGCTTGTGCGCTAATGTAGTGTGTTCCTTTGGAGTGAGAATCCCAGGTCCAGACTCGAGACATTGGCTGTTAAGGTAAGATATCTTTATAATATTCTATTTTTATAATTAAATAAATAACAAATACTCTAAATTTTTTAAATATTTTTTTTGAATTTTTCAAAAAAATGTTAGAATAAATTAAATAATATATTAAATACAATTTTATTGCGAATATTTGTACAAAAAATACTTTAAATTCACTATATTATTTTACTATTAATATTTTTTCCTTTTTTCAGGTAGGTGCTCGTACTTCTAATACTAACATTTAGAAGAAGTATTTGATTTTCTTATTTCCTGGAAAATCAAACATAAGGTTGGCAACCAAGTAATTGCGGATTTCACTCATAGATGGCTTCAGTTGAATTTTTAGGTTTGCTGGCGTAGTCCAAATGTAAAACACATTTTGTTATTTGATAGTTGGCAATTCAGCTGTCAATCAGTAAAAAAAGTTTTTTGATCGGTTGTGTAGTTTTCGTTTGGCGTTCGTTGAAAAATGGAAAATCAAAAGGAACATTTTCGTCATATTTTGCTTTTTTATTTCCGCAAAGGGAAAAACGCATCGCAAGCTCACAAAAAGTTATGTGCTGTTTATAGCGACGAAGCCTTAAAAGAACGGCAGTGTCAAAATTGGTTTGCCAATTTTCGTTCTGGTGATTTTTCACTCAAAGATGAAAAACGCTCTGGTCGTCCAGTTGAAGTTGATGACGACCTAATCAAAGCAATAATCGATTCGGATCGTCACAGTACAACACGTGAGATTGCAGAGAAGCTTCATGTATCACATACATGCATTGAAAATCACTTAAAACAACTTGGCTATGTTCAAAAACTCGATACATGGGTTCCTCACGAACTGAAAGAAACGCATTTAACGCAACGCATTAACATCTGCGATTTGCTAAAGAAACGTAATGAAAATGATCCATTTTTAAAACGACTGATAACTGGCGATGAAAAATGGGTTGTTTACAACAATATCAAGCGGAAAAGATCGTGGAGCAGGCCAGGTGAACCAGCTCAAACAACATCAAAAGCTGGTATTCATCAAAAGAAGGTTTTGTTATCGGTTTGGTGGGATTACAAAGGAATTGTCTACTTTGAACTCTTACCACCCAACCGAACGATCAATTCTGTTGTCTACATTGAACAACTAACGAAATTAAACAATGCAGTTGAAGAAAAGCGGGCCGAATTGACAAATCGAAAAGGTGTTTGTTGTATTCCATCATGATAATGCAAGGCCACACACATCTTTGGTCACTCGGCAAAAATTATTGGAGTTGGTTGGGATGTTTTGCCACATCCACCATATAGTCCTGACCTTGCACCATCTAATTACTTTTTATTTCGATCTTTACAAAACTCCTTGAATGGTAAAAATTTCAATAATGATGATGATGTCAAATTGTACCTGGTTCAGTTTTTTGCTAATAAAAACCAGAAGTTTTATGAACGTGGGATTATGATGCTGGCTGAAAGATGGCAAAAGGTCATTGATCAAAATGGGCAATACATTACAGAATAAAGTTATTTAGTTCCATGAAAGAATTGTCTTTGATTTTCTAAACAAAATCCGCAATTACTTAGTTGCCAATCAATACTTTTATCTTTTTCATCTTGTGTCCATTTTATCTTTAATTTCCTACTCTTTCAATATCGAATCGAATCGCGAGTCTATTTCTTTTTGTGCGCAAATGTGAGTATATGATCCTGCTTACTCAGCATCCAGTTCCAGGTCCAAGCACAAGGCTTTGGCTTTTAAGGTAAGATATCTATTTAATACCGGATTCTTATAATTAAATAACTAATATTTAAATTTTTCATCTATGTAAAAAAAAATAAAATAAAATAATATTTTAAATATAATATAATATTTTTATTAAAAATCCTTTAAATTCAGTATATAATTTTACTAATATCATTTTTTTTCTTTTTCAGGTAGGTGCGCGCCCTATTAATACGTTCTTATTATATTACGCTTCTACAGATAATTAAGGGTAAAACAAAAATTATATTATTATATTGATATTAATAATTTTCTAAATTTTCATAAATAAATTTGAAACTTAATATATGAAAGTTAAAATTTTAATTATATTAAATTATTTTCAATACTTGGGTAACGGGTAGGTGTGTACTTCTTTGTACTTTTAGATAAAGAAGTACAGGCCTCCTTCAGGGGTTTGCCTCCCTGCTCAAAAGAGCTCGTGATTCTTTTATCAAGAGAATCATGACCTATCCCTAATCCTAACAAACTTTAATCCGTATGTTCACAAATCCTTTTATTCCTTCGAAATCGAAATTTCGCGACTATATTTTTGCTTGTGCGCGAATGTAGTGTGTGTTCTTTTGGAGTGAGCATCCCGAGACATTGGCTTTTAAGGTAAAATATCTTTATAATATTCTATTTTTATAATTAAATAAATAGCAAATACTCTAAATTTTTAAAATTTTTCTAATAAATTAAATAATATATTAAATATAATTTTATTGCGAATATTTGTACAAAAAATACTTTAAATTATTTTAATAATAATATTTTTTTTCTTTTTTCATGTAGGTGCTCGTCCTTCTAATACTAACATTTAGATGAAGTATTTGATTTTCTTATTTTATTTGTCATTTTGTATCTATTTTACCTTTAAATTCCTACTTTTTCCATCTCGAATCGAATCGCGAGTATATTTTTACTTGTGCGCTAGTGTTAGTGTGTTCCTGTGGGGTCAGATTATTCCAGGTCCTGATCTCCAGCCACGAGACCTTTGCTGCTAAGGTAATATATCTATTTAATACTGGATTCATTAAATTAAATAACTAATATTAAAATACTTCAAATTTTTCATGTTACTTTTTTCGAGTTTAAAAAAAAAAAAATAAATAAAATAAAATAAAAAAATATAAATACATATAATTTTATTGCTAATATATTTCTATTAAAAATTATTTAAATTCACTATATAATTTTACTAATATCATTTTTTTTTCTTTTTCAGGTAGGTGCTCGTCCTACTAACAATAAAATTGATATTAAAATATTTAGTAGAAATAAATAAATAAATTAAAATTAAAAATTATCTATATTCAATGTTGTAATGTTTTCCTTTATTCTAAATTTAATTTGAGATATTGGTTTGAAACAATTTCGCTTTTATATTTTCAGTTTAATGAAATTATTTCACATGGATAGATAATAAAAAAAAAATTTTGGTTAAAAAAATAACATTCAGATAAAATAAAAATAATTTACTTTTAAATATAATCCCCTTATTTCAATATTCCCTTCTAAATTTTCATTATTATCGGCTTTCAAATTTCAAATTTTATTCCTGAGTGCTTTATACATTTGAAAAAAAAAATATTTGAAATTTGAAACCTATCACTTTTCGAGAATATGATGTAATTTGCGATCAACATTATATTAATTATCATCCTTTAATTATTATTTATTTATCTATCCATGTGGGGGGGTGGTGACAGCTGCCTACGCGTGGTGCCCCCTGTTCTCGCTAAACATCTGTCTATTTCTCTGTATAAAATAACTATCGAGACATAATCATATATAATAATTATATTTGTATAATTTTATACATATACTACACATTCCCATTAATGATAATAATCAATTTCGAAAACTCAAATACCTATACAATTACAATTTGTCTTTTTTTAGAAATAGTTGAATAGTATGGATTTTACAAAAATATAACAAAAATTCTTGTTTAAATTTATAGTTTAAATTCATATAAGATTTATTCAAATCATAATATATTATATATGTAATTTGAAATATTTATATTCGACTGAAAATGCAAGCATAAGTTTTCGACGTCTTTGTCTCTAAAAATTAGTAGTATAATAATTTAATAAGTAATAAATACAATGGCTATGTGAATATTTTTTTCTAAATTAAATGTTTTTTGGCATAAAAATTCGCACAAATTATTATGAAAAAAAAAATTTAGAGATTTCAAATATAATTCCTTAACCGGTAACGGGTAGGTGTGTACTTCTTTCCTATTATAGATAAAGAAGTACAGGCCTACTTCAGGGGTTTGCCTCACTGCCCACATGAGCTCATGATTCTTTTATCAAGAAAATCGTGTCCTTTCCCTAATCCTAACCTACTTTAATCCGTGTTATTTCAAATCCTTATTCCTTCAAAATTGAATGTGTCGCGAGTATATTTTTGTTTGTGCGTGAGTGTTGTGTGAAGTAAAAAGAGATCTATTATTTTTTTCGTTGACCAAAATTGGGGAAGGAGTTAAAAAAAATAATTTTTATTTTTATAAAGAATTTTTCCCGAACAGTTTTATTTTTTTATATGTAGGTATAAGTTGGTTACCTCTCTTTGTTTTTGAATGAATTTTATTTATTTATAATAATACTACAATGTTTAATTTTTATATATATTGATAGCGTTTTTCTTTAGGAGATGGACTGGTATAAATATTAAATTTCTTCCAGACTGGTATAAATATGTATAATTATAATTAATTAATTATGATTTGAACTACTTTCATTGACTTTTTGTTACCCTGAAGAAGGAGAGAATAAATCTCCGAAACGTCGGTTTAACGAATAAATATAAAATAATAAAACCATTATGGTCTTTATTTTTTACAACCACCGTGGACTGCCTTCATCAACATCCGATTTATATATATTATTTATTGATGATATAAATATTTATAAGCCACTCTCTTTTGTAGTATTAAGAAGAAAATGATCAAAAATGAACTCACCTTTGAGGTATATTTATAGTATCTATAGATTATTTTTATTTCTGTCCAAGGTTCATTTTTAAGAGCCATTATTATATAGTGTTCCGTATCTTTATTATCTTGCACCTCCTATTTATTTCAGTATCGGTGGTTCCTGTCCAGGGATCGATAGGGAATCATGGGCTTCACTTCGCCTGTGGTTGTTCTAAATGACCATCAATTCAGTTATTCAATGGCTTGGGCGGTGAATGATGAATGAGATTGATGCCGACACCCATGATGCCCTGGGCAACATCCCCTGGACCCCTCCTGACTCCTACTGACTTTTTCATCCCCCTTCATCTATTATAGGCGAATTTTCAAAAGAGCAGTTTCTGGTCAATTTCATTAAAGGCAATCGATTTCAAAATAAACCTTTGCATTTTTGTGGAAACTTGTCAGGTGTTTTATTACTTTTATTTTGAATGTAACACAGGGTGAACTTATTTTCCCTGTACTGTAACCATTGACGTTTCTAGAAATTCATCATCGGGGGGGGGGGGGGGGGGGG
>JALMQS010000078.1:2349219-2410628 GCA_024734495.1 Forficula auricularia
TGTGGAGGAAACTTGTCAGGTGTTTTATTACTTTTATTTTGAATGCTTAACACAGGGTGAACTTATTTTTTCCCTGTACTGTAACCATTGACGTTTCTAGAAATTCATCATCGGGGGGGGGGGGGGGAGGTTATATGGGATGTAAAAATTAAAACAAATTTGCCGGCTTATATGGTAGATTTTAACATCCTTAGAAGCAGGTGTTTACTTTAATGTCAACAATGAAAATAATTGATCCTGGCAAGATTCAAGACTATTTACTACTTTACTATTTATTTGCCATATAGGTACGATGATCTGAGCCAGACAAATTCTGTTGTTTGTTTCAAGTAAAGCTAATGAGATACAGGTTATTACAAAAATGGGATATACAGGGTGATTCACGGTCGATGGCTCATTAGACGTTTATGGAAAACGGAAGGCAGGATTTTTCTGAAAATTTAGCACCACACATTTTCTTACCTGTTCTATCAATCTAAAATATTTTCAACATTGCGACGTTTCGGCTTCCATCGAAAAGTTGTAGCAACTTTATTTTTTTAAATGGAATACCCCGTATATTAACACGTTTTTAGAACCGCCCTTTTATTAAAATACTTTTTTGTTAATATTGTCCTGTACTTATCTCTATCGGTTTTCGAGATAAAAAATAATTTGTGTTAAATATGGTCCAAAACATGGCCCTAATTAAACTTAAATAAATAAGTCCTCTCAATTCATGAAAAGTTGATATTTTGGTGGTAGCTTAGATAGACCCGAAGTATAGGGTCCGCCATCTAACGTTTTTTTTCAACTAGTGCTTATTTCGTGAATGGTAACACTTAGCTCATGTTTGATTTGACAGATAATTAGTTTTATCCTTCCGCTGAACGAATATGGTGACCATCCAATGCGTTTTCGCTTCGCTAATTGGGCCTGCGATCGACTTACAGAAGATGCCGATTTTGCCAAAATAATCATCTTTTCAGATGAAGCTCATTTTGATCTTGGCGGGTATGTAAACAAGCAAAATTGTAGCATTTGGGGCACAGAAAACCCGCACGCATACATTGAAAAGCCGACGCACCCAAAACGAGTCACTGTTTGGTGCGGATTTTGGTCCAGAGGCATAATTGGGCCATTTTTCTTCGAAAATGAGCAAGGAGTGGCCGTTACAGTCAATGGCGATCGTTATCGGGCCATGTTGAACGAATTTTTGTTCACAAAGGATATTGGCAACATTTGGTTTCAACAGGACGGCGCTACGTGCCACAAAGTCGAAGCTACACTCGATGTTTTGCGCCCTGTTTTTGAAGATCGCATTATCAGCCGCAGAGCTGATGTCGTTTGGCCACCTCGGAGCTGCGATTTGACACCGTTGGACTATTATTTGTGGGGTGCCATCAAAGATAAGTGTTACGCCGACAAGCCAGAGACAATTGACGCTTTAAAGGACAATATTCGTGAAGCCATTGGTGAAATACAGCTGCATACAAGCGATAATGTGCTTAAAAATTGGACCGATCGTGTAGGCTACTGCATGGCCAGCCGAGGCATTGGCTAGCAGCCATTTGAATGAAATTATTTTCCATTATTAACCGGAAGGATTGTACTTTCAAATATAAAAAGAAATTTGAGAAAATATTCAGTAGTTTGGCCATGGCCAGCAGCCATTTGAATGAAATTATTTTCCATTATTAACCGGAAGGATTGTACTTTCAAATAAAAAAAGAAATTTGAGAAAATATTCAGTAGTTTTTTTTATAGCATTTAAAAAAAAAAGTTATTTGGCGGACCCTATATTTAATTTACGCCGAGAAATCGATTCCATATTATACATGGAGTGCTAAAATTACTATTATTTCTGTTATTCATAAAAGGGGTCAAAAGTTCCTTTTTCAAATGAGACCCCCTGTATATATTACTCAATAAATTGAAAGACGAAGAAAAATGCTTTAATATCATGTCCCTATACCTAAAACATCAAGTTTTCTTAATAAAGTCGCTTTTTCGTGAAAAATTACTTATTAATGAATTTAATTTTAACTAACCATGGAAATATCAAGCTTATGAAAGTTTATTGACTATTTATAAGTAACTTATAAACAGTTTATTGACGATGTTCAAAAAAATCTCCCAAAATGATCTCAAATATTTTATAATTCAAACGAATAGTACAAAATAAATAATTTCATTGTTTATTTTGTACTATAAGAATTGTTTCTCAAACTATGGCCCACAGACCACTACAACTTTCCATGTAATATTCAGAAAACCCCAATTGTATTTCACAATTCTCAATTGAATATTAGAAAATCACAATTGTATTTCAGAAATCTCAATTCAATTTCAGAAAACACTAATCTTGCTTACCAAAAACACATTCATAAGCTGGACTCTCCAATCCGTCAGCCATATCCTTACTCGATAATAGCCAATTTTTAAGAAGACTTAAGAAGAACCATATCCTGGACACAAAAGACCGCTATACAAAATAAACAACTGGGAAAACAAATTTCCCTAGGAAAGTCATCACTGGATGATTTCTCCTATTTCATGTATTGTGTGTATGAGTGAGTGGTCAAGACATGAATGTATATTGAATGTGTGAGAGAATGAATTTATCTTTTATCAAATTTACTTATAGTTCAAATTGTATCGAACTGATTGTACAATGACATATTAATTATTAATAATAATAAAAAAAAAATATTTATAACCAGACTATAGTTTCGAGGGCTTTTCTCACTTTCACACATCAATTCCTCTGAATCGATTGTAATAGAGTGTTGAAGAGGGCAAAGCCCTCAAAACTATAGTCTCATTATAAATAAATTATAAAATTTATTTTTCCAGCAGAAGGCAGGAAGGTGTCCTTTAATTTATAAAAATTCTGCTACTCTCGACAAAAAGAAACTTTCAATTTAATTTTATTATTAACTACTAGGATTTCTCTAGCGTACCCAGCCTTGAAAACGTTTTTACTTTTTATTTTTATTATTTAATCATTGTACGGGCGAACGATTCTTTTATTAGTATCTGATCGAGGAAAATGAAAAAAGTCACAAATAGAATCATCTCTATTCCATTAAAACTAACTAAACCATTGCAAGGAGGCCAAATACAAGTCCATACCTGTTTCGGACCATTAGAGATTAATTTCTTTTATTCTAGGAATGGCCTTATTACTCACTCGCTGTGTTTGTATGAATGTGTGTGGGGTATATGGGTTTAGAGTTTATGATCGGTTGCTAAATTTCATATCAGCCTCTCGCTATGTATAGGGTTCTGAAGGTTTGGGAGATGACGGTTAATTGTTTAAAGTTTTTATCGGCAACTCATTAGATGTGGGCTTAGTGGGTTTAGTCAATGCCGGGGGCTCCTAACATGCCTGGGTCCCTAGGCCTCGGCCTATTAGGCCTTTGCGCAAAGACGGCCCTGCCTGTGTGTGCGCAACTTTAAAAAAATACTATCTAGGATCATGACGTTTGGCCGCATTTTTATTACTAATGGAAATGAAAATATTAAATAGGTATTTGAAAATAATATTGTTAACATGTTAGATAATCGACGTTTTGAGATTTTGAAATTTTCTTGAATCTTGAATAAATGTATTCAGGAGATCTTTTCGAATAACACATCATTTTTTGAATTGTAAAAAACTCACATCCTTAAAAACTTCAAAAATTTGAATTTCTTTCAATTGTTTTAAGTCATGCGCCATTTATTTAATATCAGCGTTCAAAATTCCTTTTCTTAAGGCCTAATTAGTAGAAGACGAGCGCTAGATATCTCATCTCTTTTATTATTTAGTAAATGGGTGGGTGTGATGATCCCAACTTTGAAACGAGCTTGACACACTCGGGGCTGGCTAGTTCTGTCATTCTTTTCCAAATGCCAAATACTTTATTTCTTATATCTTTTCCTGATTCTCCCTAAACACCCTGACTTATAAGTTAGTTGAAACAAAATGAAAATAATAATTATGCAACAATTGATAAACAAATTTTTCCTCTCTTTACGTACTTACTAACTAGAAATCCCTATATATTTTTATCGCTTAAGTCGTTTTACATGGAATATAGGGTTCCCTCAAATTTAAGACCCACTTGTTTTTTTTAAACTTTTTTCTGAAAAAATACAAGACTTCGCATTTAAGACACACCTGGATTTTAAAATCACCCTATTTAAAAACTCTAAAATTATGAAAAAAAGGTGCGTCTTAAATTCGATCCATTACAGCAGTGCTGCTTAAACTATGGGTCGTGACCCTATTTTGGGTCGCGAAACAGAGACCAACAATGACAATGAAACAATTATTATCAATCTGTCTTGTTTGATTGGATTTATATATTTTTAAATTCCGAGTAACTTGTTTTAAACTCATTCACAACTGATAAAAGATGAATAGAAAACATTAAAGCCGATGATTTTTGATTGAAATGCCAAGGTTTATCGCCACTGACTGAGTTTTTATCATCAAAATGTATTTAGCTTGATTGACACACACTGCATCAATCAACACCTGTGAATGAATCTATAGAAGTAGAAGTCAAAACATCACACTTTTAAAAGGGGATAGATAGGATAGAAAACAATGTTTACCACTTGTATTTTTCATTTTTTATCAATATTCCAGACAGTACCAAATCCCCGGCCAAATATTTTGTACCCCTTTTACCACATTATTAAATATTACATTTTTTTTAAATATTTATTAAATGTATGTATAATTTGTTTACCTACGATTTTTATTGAACAACAAAAAAATATATTTAATTGACAAGATTGTGTTTTGGCGAGAGCAGCAGAGTTCTTGATTCATAAAGAAAAATCAATGAACTTGTCCTCTGTAACTTTTAAGATGTGTGCTGGTTCTAGGTGAAACATTTTAATATAATAATAAAACTTGAATAAGATGCGAGATAGGTTTCACAAAAAAAGAAATATAACAAAATTGAGTTTTTAATTCGATATAATTCAGGGGTCAGCTTGTCCTCTGGTTGAAATAAACATATACATTTGTATTTGCCTCAAACAGAGGGCAACCTCAGTAATAAAAAAAAATATACTCCAAGAATTAAAATAAATGATCCTTTAATAACACATCCCCTCGATATTAAATTGCATTAAGCCAATTGCCTTATCACTACAATTTAATAAAAAAAATTGGGTGGGAAATTTTCATTTAATAGAATCGGTAACAGCTACTTAATAAGATACTGTTTTTTCAGTAAAAATCCCCTTTTACTTTATCTGCTTTATAAATAACCTAAGTAACTCTGTATTCGAAAATAGTATTTATTTTTTAATAATACTAATGTAATGCGACGGAAGATATAAAGTCATATCAAATCTCGCGCCAATAAAAGATTGAACAAAAGGTAAAAAAGTGCTGGAGAGAATGCACACCTTTATAAGAAACAATAAAAAAAGGTGAATCCAAAATGGAGCCTCCGCCATATTGGTGCGCGGAATAAGAAAATAGTCCACCCGTGCTCACTCTTCGCAACAAAATTGGATCTGATTCTAATATACTATTCCGAAAGGCTCTACATAAATGAAGCTTTCACGAGTAATACTTATTTTATTTCGTTAGAACATATTCTAGAATAGGGTCTATAAAAAAATAATTAATGAATAAAATAAACTAAAGAGCACGGTAGTTAAATTCATAAATCAGATACAATAAGCTGGAATTTTTAATTTTTCGCTGTCACTGTCAGTTGCATTTTATTACTTTTATAAGGTTTATAAATTAATTAAATTCAAAAGAAAGTTATTTTCAATTAATGAATGCGATATTGGAATTCTCGCTGGGCTATTTATTTGTTTAGAGCTTAAAAGAAACAACATTAAATAAATAAAATAGAAAGTCCACCTGTTTTTAGAAAAATATTCTTATAATAAAATATGAAAGATAATTATTAACGATTCTCTTTTATACTCTATAAAAGAAAATCTCTGCTATAAAACGAAGAAGTATAGCCCTTTTAGTTCGTTCTCCCTTAAATGTCGATAATTTCAAATGCATTTTTATTTTTATTATTTATAGCCGAGATCGTGTTATGATAAATATTAAATATTTATGAAGGATTGTTTTATTAACATTTAAGCTCTGTTATCTTTCAAGTCATTTAATAGAAAGAAATTTGAATATAAATTTTTAATGATTTCCTTTGAAATCTTAAATTCTCATGTTAAAAGAGAAAAAGTTATTTTTCTCGTTTAACAAGCACACAGTGTCGGAAGAACAAAAGTTGGAAACTTAATTTTTTCTCGCGATTATAAAGTTTGTTATTAAATAGAGTACCTATTTATATTTGAAAATAATTTTCTTAAAAAAAAAATTGTTTATAACTGATGGAGCACTTGGGAAAAGTTTTTTCGTGATTATAGAAATTTTCCCGACCAATTATTTATATATGGTATTTTAATTAGTTAATTTATCGTTATTTCTTGTTCATTTAAAATTCTTGTCGAAATATTTAGAGTTCCGTGAAAAAAATATGTAAAAACGGATCCCTCTAGAGATATTATTGTCTAACTGTCACAAGTCTGTAACTTCTAAATCATTAAAGTATTAAAGATAAAAAGTTTAAATTTGAAAAGTAGATATATTTTGGTGACCGGAAGAATTAAAATAAATAAATAAATAGAGATCATTACGCAAACAACACCGTGCTTATTAAAATTTTTTAGAGATTCAATCAAATGAGACCCAGTTGAATTAGTCACTTAATATCCGAATTCAACCTGTTAATTAGTATTTTTTAGGGTTCCTTCCAAAAATAAAACGTGTGTCTCTAATAGCACCGATACAATATCCGTAGGACAGAGCATAGTAAACTAATTTTATAAATTAAGGGTTTATTTACCATAGTCACATAAAATAAATAAATATTTTAAGTCAATTAATATTATTTATTTGATAGATTTACTAAATAGTTCCGGTCGCCCCTGGTAAACTAAATAAGATACAAACTTGAAGTTACATTTTCCCCGAAAAATCGTATTAAAGTTTGAATCGAATGATTATTTTGAGATGGATTGATTTTCGTTGAATCCAAAATAAAAAATAGTTTTATCATGGGATCTGACGTAAGTAGAAATAGGCTATTTAAAATTTTTTAAATATATAGTATTTCTATCAGCGACTTATTAAACACTTATATGGCCATTTTTAAGTGATTTTTGTACCAGTAAAATTTCGATCAAGTATTTGCATTGAAATTCTGAACAAATTCTTAAAATTAGATCATTTTCTCCTTCATCATCATCATTGAGTATACAGTCCTAAGACTGGTTTGATGCAACAATCCGTCTCCACTCGACTCTGTCCCCCGCCAGCTGTTTGACCTCTCTAAATGTCTGGCATCCCATATCCCCAATTATTTGCTTGAAATATTCTAATCTTGGTCTTCCCCTTCCCCTTTTCTTTCCCACCTCCCCCTCCAAGATATCCCTAAACAGTCCCCCATGTCTCAGTGTGTGCCCCATCATCTGACTTCTTCTCTTCTTCAGACTCTTCCACAAGGTTCTTCTTTCTCCGATTCTTCCATTCCGATTCTTTTCTCCTTATTAACGGAAAATGAGAACAAATTAAAAAAACTTAATCAAAACAAAAATATGATACACTTTGAATTTTAATTGTTTTAAATCATGTTCGTTTAATTAAAAGTAAACAATCGAAATTACTTTTCCTAAAATCAGTATAAGTAATACTAGCGCTAAACACTACATCCATCAAAATTTTATTATTTATCTAATGGATGGCATAATAGGGCCCGGAACTCTAAGATGACTGTATCTTAGAAACGAGCTTGACACGCTCGGGGCTAGTTCTGTCATTCCTTTTCCAAATTCCAAATAGTTTATTTCTTACCTTTTCCCTAAAACACCATGGGTAGTACGGTAGATATGTATGAAAAATAATAGTAATGCAACAAATGATAAGCAATTTTGCATCTCTTTTTCTATTCACTAGAAATTCCTATACTTTTTTTTATCAATTATGTGGATATTTTAGTTTTAATAATAATTATTAAAAATCATTAAACAATAGTATTTCTATAAAAATTCATCTCGAGAGAGTGCATTTTGTGCATTAGAGAAAATGAGATTACTCTTAAACTGCATGAATGTGTCAGTTTCTTGGTGTTAGGATAAATATCGGTACATATCGTGATTCTGATTTATACAGCACAATGACTGCCCTAAATTCATGAGCCGAACTACCGGGTATCTTTTCGTACACATGCCATCTCGAAACCGAATGAATTTCGTTTCCATATATCAAGCCTAGACAGGTAAGATTTTAACCAAAATTTATACCTAGTTCTAGGTTTGGAATTTCATTTAATATTTCGAAAAACAAATAAATCAACTAATTCAATGCGGAATGTTCTATTTATTTACTTATTCTTTTTGTATTGCTCTATACAATATTAAAAGTCATTTGTTTGCTTTTTTTTTGAGCCGAAATAATGGATATTACAATTATTAGCAAAATAAGCAACATAAATAAATTTCAATTTAAATGATCGGTTGGAAGGAATTGTTTATTGTTTTTGTTTTTTGATAAAATATAAACCCAGGTAATAGATTAAAGAATGGGCTACAAATTGCGAAATTCTAACATATGGATGCCGCTTCTATTTATTTAGAAACAGAGGAAATAAAAGCTGAATAATAAAAAAGGGTGAGTGAGAAAGAGTGAGATTTATAGTAAAACACAAACGTGAACAATATTTGTAAAATACAAAAAAATGATATTATATGCTAAAATAAAATAATAATTTGAAACTTTTACTATGAAAATAATTTTTTTTTTTTAATGATATTGATACAAGAAGAAGTTACACAAAAAAGTGCAACCTCTGCAGTCCGCGGAGGAACCTTGTATCGTGAAAAATAAGAGATTTCAGGGATTGGGTCGGCGTTGAAGGTATCTGTGAATGCACGATGACTGAGGTTATATGTACCTGGGAAGAGAGTTCCAGTTTCTAGAAGTCATAGGGATAAACGAATTGACGAATGCGTTTGTTCGGATAACCAATTTAATCAGTTCGATATAAACATTTTACAGCCACAACGAGCTTTCTACTATTTTCCATTCTTTGATTATCATGGGCATCTTAAACAATGATTCAGAAAGAAAGAAAAAATCATGCCTGAAAATGGTATTACTCCTCGTTATTTTCTAAACAGATAATCAAAATAATTAATTACTTCGGCTAAATGTACAGAGTATATTTCTAGGACTAGTAAATAATCGTGGCCAAATGCGAGCTGGACTCATATCTTCCAAAATAGGTGAGATATCAAATTTGTTCTTATTTGTCGTTGATAAGGAAATAAACTGAAACGGATCGTTGTTAGACTTTATCCATAGTCATTTGAAACATTAATATGTTCAATATTCTTTTATTATTAATCGGATATCATTCGCTATTTGAAGTCATTGTTGACTTAAAATCAAAAATAGCCATCGATTCTCAGAGCAATAACAATTATACATTGAATTTTTGACGTTTGGATTATTATTGGTAACCATTGCTGAAGACATGGAAATTAAAAATAACAATCTATTCTCGTCTAATATATACATTGGTACATTTCAATATTGATGTTCTGACCATCACTGGTGACCACTGCTGAAAACATGAAAGATTGACTTAAATTCAAAAACACTAAATTCTTTCTTGGTAAACAACTCTGGTGGTAAATATATACTAAGGATATGTTTTGTTTAATCAAGCAAAGGACACTTGATTTCCTCTTTATTTTGTTTTTGTTTGTCCAAAAACCTTCAATGCTTGTTAAAAAACTCGATTCTATTTTTCTACTTACAAAATTCAAAATTTAAGTGAAAGTAAAAAAAATTAAAGTATTCTAAATGAATTATTTCATTGTAAAGAAGCAAAAAGTCTGACGCTGGGATTAATTAAGGCGTGTCTCAATTTTTTTTATTTTAATACAGTTCATCAATTTAATAATGTTCGTTATACAAACTCATTCATATTGTTTGTTGATAAACCACAAAAAATAAACTTAATGATAACGTCGGGGTAATTTATCATTCCGACTTAAAAAATAAAATATTGATCCAGTAAAGCAAATGATTGCCCTCCGCTCCCAGGATCTATTTATTATTTATTGCGTTATTTGTTGTTCATTTTTTTAGCATACTCTCACTTAAAATACCGAGAACATGAGATTTTGTGATGTTTCTATTGTTCTTCACAATTCTATAATGGAATAAATTTAAAATGATTTTTTTTTTAAATTTAATCCAAGAAACATTTGTAAATACTAGTATTGTTATTATCAACAATGAATAATTTTCTTCGACTAATAGGTCTCTAGCTAGGTCCCTTGGCCTTTTTCGTATTTCCGTATATAGAGAAGATCCTTATAATTCTCTCCGTATCTCATAGATTATATCTTCTTTTGTGATGAAATTACATAAATAACTTATACTTTTCTCACTGCCGACTAGGCATAAATACAGAAACCTCGGTAAGTTAACCACACCTCTTTAATCGGTCCGGAATACGATTGAATCTCGCCAAACGGCCAAAAAGTTGAATTCTTGTTACTCTTTAATTCGGTAAAATGAAAAGGCGTTCATTTTTTTTAATTCGATTGACTTCAAAAAGGAGCGCACTAAGAAGATGGAGTCCTTATATAGATCTTAACAAACCCCTCCATTATCGAAGAGAAAGTGATCAAGCGAACTGGTGGACTCTTGAAGGTTCAAAGATCATAAGTAACAGGAAAGAAGGAAACCAGAAGAGAGTTCCAGTCTCTTGAAGTCATATGGATAAATTAATTGGTAAATGGAGTAGTTCGGCACTTCTCTAATTTAATGTTTAGAAATTGTGAAACAAGGAAAAACCATTTTAAAGTAAAAGTTTTTACCTCTATGTCTGTGCGTCTGTCTATATTCAGATGCACATAACAATAAAACAATAATAGAAGTCATAGAAAGTTCATCCTAATGCAGGAAAACCTATTTGTATTTTTTATTAAAAAAAAAAAACTGATTAGGTATAGGCTTTTGGAATTTCTAGTTGAAAAATTCCGAAAATCATAAAAAATCGAATTATTCTATGTGTCAGCTTTTGAACATTAGAAACCAGTACACTGAAATTCGGCACAAAAGATTTAATTAATTAGCTTCGCTGCGTATATATAAGCTTTCTAGCTCATACTGTTTGCTGAGTTAAAAATGTAAATTCATCAAAACTTAAGAAGAACTTTTTTTTTTTTAAATACAATCGAATGCGAGAAGGGGTGCACCAGCAGCTCCTATGGATCTCGAAAGACCCTTGCATTACCGAAGAGAAGGGAAAGTTGATTAAGTGAGAGGGTGTAGACGTAGGTGTCTATGCACTCCGGTTTTGAAGGTTTGAAGATTATAGGTGCTGAGAAAGATGGAGGCTCGTAGAGAGTTCCAGCTCCTTGAAGTCATGGGGATATATGTATTGGCGAATGAAGTGGTCAGGCACTTTTCTAATTTGACCGCGAAAAAGTGTTGGGAGTCAGCAAAACGCGTGCTACGTGCAAAGCATGCTTTGGGGGAAATTATTGATTTTATCTCATCAGAGCACCTGCCGTGATAGTATCTATAGAAAAGGGAAAGGGAAGAGACATTTCTTCGATGAGCCAGCGAGTCGAGGGAGTCGGTGAGGGTAGAATCGTCAATTAGCCTGACGGCTCGTTTCTGAATTGCATCCAGGGTAGCAATAGAATATTTAGAGGCTCCTCTCCATAGATGAGAGCCGTATTCGAGACGGATTTGGGACTTGTAGATGGTGAAAAGTTGTGGGGGTTTGTAAAATCGCTTGGACCTGAATAAGTAGCCAATCTTCCTTGCTGTAGATTTCGCCACAGAGGAGATGTGTTTCATGACAGGTCAGATGCGACAGAAACGCCCAACATGGATAGGCTGTCACACATTTTGAGGGTATTCGAATCGAAGTGAATATCAGGGAAATCTTTATTTTCGCGCCTAGAAATTAGACAACATTGAGTCTTGTTTGTATTAAAGTTAACTAAATTTTGAGAGCCCCATTTATTCAGTTTGTCTAGGTCGAGAGTAATTGAGGAGGCAACATTGATTCGATTATTCGGGAGTGAGGGTTTGCCGTTTGTCTTAAAAAATTAGGGATGATTCTGAATCTAGCTCTATAATAGGACTTTTGGCGCTACCCCTAATATACACAAGGTAAAACATAGGTTTCTGTTAAAAAATAAAAACCTTTAAATTAATAATAATTATTTTGAAAATGACTATAGGCAGGTCTTATAAAGAGGTAGAAGCCGAGAGCTTAATTTTGCAATTCGCGAATAGAGCCAACAATTTTCCTCTGGGACTTAAGAAAGATAATTCCGTTCCGATCCGTGGCAAAAGCGTACTCATCTCTAATGGAACCCAGCAAATGAATATTATGCAGAGCGATGCTGAAAACTAATAATCAACGAAACACCAAAAGCTTTGCGTTCCTTCCATGTATTATTATTAGACTATAAAATTTCATACTAGGATAAAGATGAAATTCTAGGAGCTAGAAGTGGAAATCGACTCACAAAATATCGCTTGAGTCGAAATATTGAATTCACTCAAAAAATTTAATTTCTTTTACTTAGCCTGTTTAGAAATGTTCAAAAAGAGGAGAAAAATTGTTACAAAGTTTATTCTTTCTAAGTAAATTTAGATACCTAGGATAATTCACGGAGAGAGGGTCCCAGGAAGTTCAGACTGGTGCAAATTGCCTGTATTTTTAAAACGAACAAATTTGGCCTTTTAGCTTCAAACTTCTGTTTAAAAAATTTGAAATTTCAGTAATTTTTTATTGTTATCGAGCTATCGAACGGGTGTAGCTAATTTACTAAAATGTGTATACATAAAGTGCATATCTACGCCAAGTTTCAACATTCAAAAAAAGAACTTAAGCTCTTTGCTTTGCTAGCCCCCCCCCCCCCCCCCCTCCATACTCAGATATCGAGTAGCGCTTAAGAACTTTTCACAAGTTATTCATATTTTTTTCTTTTTAAATGATATTAATACGCGGAGTTTCTACTCCAAGAAAGTAAAACCCCTATAAACCAGGATTTACCCCTTTATCGTGAGAAGAACGAGAAGAGCTGATTTGAAGGTTTGGGTTAAGTTTAGTTAACAATCCAGCTAAAGTTAGAGCAAATTCATCTTCAGAAGATTTTAACATTCAGCGCCTGCCGATGCAATCTGCACTGTTCAGCGTTAAAAATGTTAAACATGTTTTTTTTCTGAAGGTTAAAATTTTATTTAAATCACACATAAATTATAATTATTATTTATTGAACATACCAATAAATCATGCAATATAGCTACTAACTATTTGTTGTTTAGTTTGATAAATAATTATCTATTTATCTTTAATCTACAGGGTGTTCCAAAGAACTAGCTCATTAAAAGTTTTCATGGAAGGAGTTGAGAGAAAATTTTGAACTTTTATGTTTTGGAATATGCTCTAATAATTCAGATCAGGACGAGTGAAATTTAAAATATTTTTTATTTAAAAAACTATTCATTTTAGGTATATGGAATATTTAATAAACTTGGATTGCATTTTTATGTAGAATTCAAAAATACTAAAATTTATTCCATGTTCTATTTGAAAAAATTGAGTATTAACAATTTTTTGATTTTTAGAAATGAACGATTATTATGGTCATCCTGAATATAAAATTTGAATTTTTATGATTAAGTAAGATTCTTTAATGTCTAATTAAAAGTTCTAATTGATCAAATTAATTCTAAAAACAATAGTTTAATTATTAATTTCGCCTATGCACGTATATGACCTTATGAAAATGTCTCATTATGTGAAATTGGTAGTGGCTCAGAAGAAGAGAGGTTCGAAAATTGGAGAGAGGGGCCATGTGTATGGTAAAGTCATGTGGATGGCCACATCAGCTTATTTTAAATTTATTTTTGATCATTGCACAATATAATTTTTTCATTGTCATTGTCTTATTATTTTTACAACCCCAAAATTTAGTTACGTGGCTCAAAATAGGGTGGTCGTGACCATTGGCGAAGTTAATGAGTTTTCCGGCCAGCTAATTATCACCACAAGATTTCAATTTCGGTAATCGATTAGGGATAACTTTTTAGAATTGACAAATTTTGGAAGTAACAAAATAATGTAAAGAGAAATACATAAGCGATGCCTAGTAATAATGGAATTTTTATTTTTCTAGGGGGAACAATGAGTTTTATAGGGAGTATTTATCTCAATTTCCACTTAAATTTCACCATTACTTCCTAATACTTTGAGGCAAACAAATTCATATAAATATATAAGGAATTTTATTAAAGTACCTAGTACCTACATTTAATTTCCATCAGAAAAGTTAATATGAGAGAAATGTCTAAAAGGAATAGTTTACGAGTTATGTAAATGTAAATATTTTTAAATATAAAACAAAAAAATAAAACCCTATGGTTCGGTCAGGAAATTTTTTGATTCATAAAATTTCCAATTCGATTGATCATTTGGATTTCAATAAAAATTTTCACATAAATTTCACCAATACTGCCTAACCTTTTGAGGTACACAAATTTATATAATGATCTTTATTAAAAACATTTAATTTTAAACAGAAAACGGAAATGTCTAAAATCAATAGTTTAAGCGTTAAAAAACATTCCAATATTGTAGAGTGAATGGACTTGTATCAATAACAAATAAAGTGTCTGATGGCGAGACATCCTCTTGATATAACAGACAAAAATAATTATAAATGTGAAAAAAATCGATTTTATTTTATCGATTTAACCTATCTTGAGGTTCATACTAACTTTTTAATATAAGAATATAGCATTTTGATTAAAAATTTTGTAGTTTCAAAGAAATTGTATGAAAAGATTCAATTTCTTCTCTCCGGGAGCGAATCAACTAGAAATGGCCAAAAGTTTTATTTTTTTCTCATTAGATATTTATTCAAATCTATTGAAAATTCATATATGTGTTTTATTTTCATTTATCTTTTATATCAAATAATTATTATTATGAAATTTTTATTTTAAAGGGTAGTTTATCTGAAGTCCAATTTGAAAAAACGCTAATAACTCCGTTGAAATTTTTTTTAAAAATATGAAATTAATCGATCTTATAAAACAATTAATTATTAATAATATAATTCAATTTTGAACGAAATCCATTCAGTACTTTTTGAAAAAATGGACAAAAATCCCCAAAACCGTCCATGAAAGGCCCTATTAGAAACATTTTAAAAATCACCTCCATCTCACAAGTCAATGTTTCCTTTCATATGACTTTTTAAACATTTTTCAAAGTCATCTCGTCCTTTCAAAAAACATCGTTTTTTGACTGTTCAGATGGTTTTTGACCATTTTCTCAAAAAATACTGAATCGATTTCGTTCAAAATTGAATTAAATGATTAAAAATTCTTAATCAAATTCTTATTTTCTTATATAAAAAACGTACTGTGAACTTCCATATAGATGGAATCGATAAAATAGGGAATTCCAGTTTCAAAACTTGAAAATTGCAGAAAATCAAAACAAAATGAGTCGTGATATGTATGTAGGTCTTTTGAAGGGTTATAGCAATTGAGTTGAAATTTCGCTCACTAGTTTTTATTATAGTTGCATCTTTCAATCAAGTTAAACTTAGATAGCTCAAATCATTTACTGACAAAACTTGCCAAATCATCAATATTTGTGGATATCGTACCGAATCTGTAAAAATAATTTCCTTTTTTTCTCCAATTAGTAAATCGATTTACGTATCGATTTTATATTGATTACGGAAATGGGAAATATATAAATGGATTTAAATCTTGAGTTGAAAATCATTTTTTTTTTTTTTTTTAAATGATTTATTATGTTTTTTCTTCTTTTTTTAAATCTCATTTCTTTTGGTAATGCTGATGATGTTTTATTAGATTTAATCCCAAATAATTTCAACATTTTCGCTTTAATGTTTTTCATATACTTAAGTATTATTAAAAAATATTTTCATAGCAATAATTCATTTTTCTTCGAGGACTCCCTAATCGGCCATTACTCTCTTTCTCTCTGCTCTATTATTTCTAATATTTATTTTTCTTTAAATTATAAAAGATAAAATTATTCAAATGATATTATCTTGAGCCAAAGCTTTTAACCAGACTTAATTTTTTTTTTTTTTTTTGCTTATTCCCATTTTGTTTGAGGGCAAATTTAAGTAAAGGTTCTCGTGATTCCCCTCGCCATATGTCCATTCTCAAACTTCATTTTTTTAATATTCTATAGATATAGTATTACTTTCATGTTTTCATCTGGCTCTTTTATATACATTTTTTAAAATTGCTATTTTATTTTAAAAAATTAATATGAAACTTTTTGTTCTTTTTTGAATTAACAATTTCATCTACTATTTGAATATTTGAGAAAATAATTTAATATGCAGCCTTTGAGGCCTGTAATTAAATCAAATAAAAAGTTTACTGCTTTTTTCTCCAAAATGATTTTCCTTATTTAATTAATTTTACTTATAATTTATAATAAATTAGAGCAAATATTGGATTCTCTTTTGGGGTTTTCACAATATTAGGCTCTCTCGCCTAAGCTATGCAATTCAATTTGAAAGATTTAGTTAGCCGACAATACCAGAGTTGTTGATTCTTAAGGAAAACTCAATTAGGTTGTCCGTTTGTGTAGCTAGCTTGCTATGACAACAAAACGGATTTTCTATATCCAATCGAGAGGTGTCAGATAAAATATTTCTAATTAAAATTAAAATGATGAAAGTATAGTCTCAAACAAATAAATTATACATATATACATATTTATATTTAGTATACTCGTATATATGTTTATTTGCATCAAATAGGAGGCAGCTTATTTGATCTCTACTTACAAATAAGTATGAAATTTCCTTTGTCAATTATTATAGGTGAATGTAAACAATTGAATTATATGATTAAAATGAGAAAACACAACGCTTGAAATAATACAAGATATGTATTTTTCTACACACTTTTTTCGAGATATGCATCCTCTAGTGCAGGGGTCCACAAACGTTTTAGAGATAGGGCCACATGTGACCATTGAAAACTATAATGTCGGATATAACATATTATACGAAAACAATATGAATAATACGCTATTACATATATGGCATTAATAAGTATTTAATATAGTGAATATTTAAGAATTCATTCTGTAGTAGACGTGGGCCGGATGAAAAAGTTTCAATGGCCGGATTTGGACCGCGGGCCGTAGTTTAGGGAAAAGAGAAAAGCAATTTAAAATTAGTGAAAAAAATAAATTATTTTTAAAATACGCAAATTTTAATGATTTGGTAGTTGGTAATTTAAAATAGAAAACAGAAAAGCGCCACCAATGTGTAGCTTATAATGAACAATTTTTCGGTAAATTTAAGATTATATCTAATTTTCATTCGGAAATTCTTAAGTTATAAAAATCTAAACGGTTCTTTTTGTTTTGAGCACTAAAACAAACTTTCAGTGACTTCCATTTGTTGAATATAGAAATAAAAACAGAAAGAGAGAAATAAAATATATTTAAAATTACTTAATAAGTTGTTGTAGGGAAATAAGGACAATTGCTTATGCAAATATTTTTTATTTTATGCCAACGTTTCGTCAACTTTGTTGACTTCCTCAGGGCTCAAAGAAATTAACTTCTTTGCAACTTGTTTGAGCCCTGAGGAAGTCAACAAAGTTGACGAAACGGTGGCATAAAATAAAAAATATTTGCATAAGCTATTATCCTTATTTCCCTACAACAACATATTAATTTAATCGATGGTCATAAATAATCAAAATGATTTAAAATTACCATTGTTTTTGTTTCAGGCATTATTAATAAGCTGGCCATTTACAAGTTGGACCGCATACAGAGGGTTCAATAGCTTAATCTTATAAAATACTTGAGATATTAAATTCTTTTTATTTGTCATTGATAAAGAGAAAATGATCGAATTAGTGGAATTTTTTCATAATTTTAAGTTAAGATAACTCTTCTTTCTTTAGTCTTTTTAATTAGAAATATTATAATAAATAATCTGAATAAAAGATTTCACTGTCGATGGTAACAGAATTGTTTTTATTTTAGGTTAAAAATAAAATTAGAGAGTCTTCTGTTTTTTAAATAAAATAATTTTTAATTAGCAGAAAGCATTGCCTTCATCATCAGTCTATCACAAATATTTTAGTATTTAGTTACAAATTAGTTACAAATTAAGATTTATACATTGAAAATTTTGAAAAATATATAATGTCTTTTTCTTCATGTTTCCTCTTGGGAGATTAGAATGTAAAAATATATATTTTTCAAAATTTTCAATGTATAAATCTTAATTTGTAACTAATTTGTAACTAAATACTGAAATATTTGTGATAGACTGATGATGAAGGCAATGCCTTCGAAACTATAGTCTTTTGAAATAATTAAAAATTATTTTATTTAAAAAACAGAAGACTCTCTCATTTTATTTTTAACCTAAAATAAATAATCTGTTATTTCGCATGGATTGAAATATCCTATTGGATGTAGGTAAATTCGTTTTGTTGTTATAGTAAGGTAGTCACTCAACAAATCAACCTTTCCAGCCGCCAAACGTACCAAATAATTTCCTATACAGACTCAGCCTATTCAAGCGTTGATATAGACTCAGCGAAAATCAATCAAGCAGGTGACCTCCGCGTTCAAACGGGAATAAATGTTCATTTGAACAAACCGATGACTGATAGCAAAATCACTAGCTTAGGTTTACACCCATGTTTCAATATCGATTTGTTTCGAAGCAAATTGAATTTAGGAACAGACTATTATTAAATTAAAATTAATTTACTACAAGCTTTAATAATTATTAAATATTTATTATCTTTTTACAACTAGTTAAATATATTTATTTTATCAATTGGATGTTGATGAAAGCAGTCCACGGTGGTTGTAAAAAAATAAGACTATACGAGGTTTTATTATTTTACATTTATTTGTTAAACCGACGTTTCGGAGATTTATTCTCTCCTTCTTCAGGGTAACAAAAAGTCAACCCTGAAGTTACCCTGAAGAAGGAGAGAATAAATCTCCGAAACGTCGGTTTAACAAATAAATGTAAAATAATAAAACCTCTATAGTCTTATTTTTATTACAACCACTGTGGACTGCTTTCATAAACATCCAATTGCATATTTATACCAGTCCGTCGCCTAAAGAAAATCTCTATCAATATTTATTTAACATTTATTTGCAATGTAACTCAGATACTATGCTTGCTCCAGAAGAAATGTTTTAGAGATTTTGGTGTGCTATTATATTTTTAAGATTATTCTACGAGATATTATAAGTAAATATCTCAAAAATTAAGGTTTTTATTTTCAGCGCCTGTAAATGCAACCCGCTCTAAGCCGAATGTCAAACCTCGAGAGCTTCGCTTAGCGGCACGATACCTGGCCTGGATGGCTCATCCAAGCAAACATACATTTGAAAAACTATCCGAGTGGCCACAGAGCGTCAAATGCTTTTCTTGGATAAAACCCTAGGTGAAATCCTAATTAAGCAACATGCATTTTGAAGTGAAAACTTCTTTAGCAACACCTTGCACACTTTTTATTTCCTGGACAGTGAATGATTTAAGATAATCAAATAAAAATTTATTTTTACTTTTTATTATTATTTTTTATCATCATGATCAATTTTTGATCCACTTTCACTAGGCCAATTTTCTTGAAATTTTATACACATTATGTATTTCCGATGACAATACAATATTCTTTCAAATTATAGCTGAGATCATTGTGATTTTGCATATGCCACCTCAAATTCTCACATAGGCAGTCAATCAAAGCCCTAGAATTTTAGTTTTAGAAAGTTCAATCTTCTAGCAAAATGTTCTTATTTTCAATACGGAGAACTGATTATGTTTTCGGCTCTCTAGCTTTAAAAATGTATAAATGCACAAAAACATAATTTTTTGATTGATTTTATTGAAATTTTAATTCGATGTCATAATATAAGCATAAACGAACAATTTATTTTTATTGGGTTGAAATCGGGTGAGCGATTCTTTCATTAGAGAAAAATTACTAAAAAGGGTGCAGATAAAATGAACTCTCTTTCTTTAGATATAAATAAGGCATTATACAGGCGGCTATTTCAGACTATTAGAGATTAATTACTTAATTTCTATTATTCTAGTAATGATCTTTTTACCTGAAACAAAAAGATACTCGTTATAGAGAGACAGAATATCCTAATGGACTTAATTAAAATTTAGACAAATAAGTAAAAAATAAATTATTTGATTAGGCTCATAATTTTGGAAATTTCATATGAAAATGCAGAAATATGTTAATAAGCTGCATATTACAAAAGTTTCAGCTTTCTAGCTCAAATCTTTCGCTGACAAAAAATAGTCAAATCATAAAAATGTGCAGAGAGCGTATTGAATCCTGAAAAAGTTTTATTTTTCGCTTCACTCTATATATACAAATGTGTAAAATGTTATTTTCTTCAAAATGTCTCTTTTAATTTAAAATTAAATCTTCTTCCAATTCAGTCTAAAACCGGATTTAACGGGTTTACACTCAACAAATCGCATTATGGAGCAGAGTGAATTTGAGTTCAAGCTTTGATTTAAACTAGGTCTATATTATTAATGTTATTACGACCACATTCATAATTTTGGGAATTCGATAGAAGACGATCTCTATTAAATTTTACATTTTCTAAAAGTGTTATGCTCATTCAAATACTTAGTCGATTTATTGAGCGTTGAGTTTTCCCGGGATGACAATTAGACCATTTTAGATTTTATACCATTTTGTTTTATCGCTTTAAATACGAAATCTTTTGGAAAATAAAATTCTTGAGTCGTAAAAAGAGAAATAATTTAAATTTTCCAAGATGACATTTGAAGAGCTTGAGCCTCTTGATGCCCATTTAATAAATCACTTTGAAAGTGGAGGCTTTCATTCAGTTGCATTCATTCAGAAAGTTCATTGAACTTCTCAAAGAGAAAAAGTTATAATTTCCGGGTCACTTTGCATACTTACTAGTTCAGAATTAAACTTTAAATGGGTTATCATATATTTTTTAGATTTTTAGATTTTTAAAGAAACAACAAATAAATTTATAAAAGGCAAATTGTAAAATAAAACGCAATAACGAGTAAAGATAATTATTTATACCTACTGAGACTAGCCAGGGTACAAATATATTCCAATAAAGTTAGTTAGGGTTTCATTAAAATTAACAACTTAAATGATATATATATATATGTAGGAAGTTAAAATTAAAAGAAGTTGCAAACACATACAGTATATTGAAACAGGGTTAGTCTTTAAAAAGACTATTGATGAAAATGCTTTTTAAAATAATAAGTTTAGTTCTGACAAGAACAATTGATGAAAATGCTTTTTAAAATAATAAGTTTAGTTCTGACAAGAACAATTGATGAAAATGCTTTTTAAAAATAAGAATGATGTCTCAATATATATGTGTTCGCCAATGAAATAATGAAAAATCCACTTACTTTAGAATAGGACCGCCTTGCTAGCATTTCAAGGCTGATGTCTGTGCCAAGGCTTTTGTAGGCGCTGGGTCGCCTGGGAGAGCGGTTTCCCATAGGGATGTTCTTTGTTCAGATGCCGGAGCAAGAGTGACAGATGTTACACGTTCACGAAATATTTATGCGAAAAGAGACTGAGACGCTCGAGCTCTGTGAGCCAATGAGAGCCCGCCTAATATCGCCTTGATTTAGATATAAGTTAAGTGAAGTTTGTCGATATGTTTAGTTTATAGTCAGTTGAAGTCGAGAGCCGCTTAAGATGACACGATGTATTGATTAACGATGCGTATTATGATGTTTCACGACGACCCCTAGACACGAATCTGTATAAACCCCCTTTTTTGTAAATAAATATATATATAAAGAAGTGAATGTGTGTTATTGTTTATTTCACCCCTATGAGCGAAGAGGGTGAAACCCGCGCCTTCTACAAGTGGAGGCCTGTCCAGGATAAATCGTAGGGGGTGAAAACCTCCCGCCCCCTACAAATGGGTGCTCGCGTCCGGGATGAATCATAAAAAGTTCATCTTACCGGGAACGATTTGATGACGAAATGACGGAACGTGACGTGGAATCTTGTTGATATTCTGGTGAAAAAATTGTGCCCTAGAAGAATGAAGAATCTTGGCCAGCATGTCAATATCGAGAGAAACTTGACAGACTTCGATTTTGAGGACGTCAAAAAGCTTTTTAAACTTATTTTTGACGAAGAAGGCAATCGACACACGAGGCGAAAATTGAAGCTTTTCGAAGGCTTTAATTTTGACTCTTTTAGTCGAGAGCGCAAAGCAAAAGCCGTTTGCAGTGACTTCTCTCAATCGGACCTGGTAATTATCTCTTCGATATTAGGCTTGCCCACAGACTCTGACAAGAAGTGTCTTGCCAGAAATCTCGTGGTAAGCTTGTCCGATTTTGGCCATCTGAAAAGGGTGCACGGGACTTCATCATCAAAAGACACGCGCGTGGACGACGGACAACCAGCTAAACAGCTGGGGGGAGATGAATTCTCTCGGAGCTTCTGCGAAGCCAGGAATTCGATTGAAAAGTTCGACGGAACGGGGAGCATTTCAATCGAACAGTGGATCAAAGAGATTCAGGATTTAGTTGAAGAATCCGGATGGGGTTCGACGGAACTATTTTTTCTGGTGAAGATGTCGCTAGCAGGCTATGCGAAAGATTATATTCAAAGCGAAAGAGGTTTGACTTCTTGGAGTTTGCTCGAAACAGCTCTGAAAGAGGAATTCTCGCAAAAAGATGAAAAAGACGACGAGGACGACGACGAAGATGTTGAACAAAGCAAAGAGGATTGCTTTGTCCATAGCGAGGTTTACGAAGAAGATGTTTCATTTTGCGAGAAAGTCCCCTTTCAAGGCCGGTTACAGCACGACGACGACGACGACGATGTTGAACAAAGCAAAGAGGATTGCTTTGTCCATAGCGAGGTCTACGAAGAAGATGTTTCATTTTGCGAGAAAGTTCCCTTTCAAGACCGGCTGCAGCAGGACACCAACGAGGACGACGAGGAGAGGTTCAAAGAAGAAATCGCCGATGTCGATTTGGATGAAGACGAAGATGCCGACGAGGAGGATGTAGTTGATTTGAGTGAAAGTGGTGTGAAAGAAATTGCCTACTTGACGGATGAGCTGAAAGAAGAATTTGAAGAATTAAAGCCGAGGAATATACTTGAAAAAGGTGAATTGTTTGAGGATGAGAGCCAAGACAGAGAAATAGAAAAAAACAATTTAATTATGGATTTGCGAGAAGAAAGAAGGGTCCAGGAAAAGATGAAAGAATGCTTGGTGTCCAAAACAAGGGATAAAGAAAAAGATACGCAACGAAGGACGAATAATAACCGCCCAGGTATCTCAACTAAAGATGTGGCCCAAAACGTGACTCATAGTGTAAGTGATATTTCAAAAATCATTTACACTCGGGAGCAGCTAAATCGACTCAACCTCTAAGCGCGCATACAAAGTTGTTTTTTCTTTTAAATGGCCAAGCCGATATTTATAAAATAAATATATCTTTAAAGCTTATTTATTTATCTTTATATTGATATCAATTTCAAGCAAATCTGCTCATTACTTTTTAAATTATGTGATCTGAATGGCTGAACTGGAAAAATTGCTGTTCCTAGCTGCCGCTACTTGTTAGTTACAATTTCCTTATAAAAACCAATGTAACCAATTATTCTTATTAATCGATTTTCAGCAATTGACCTGAACACATCTACGCAAATTGACACAATTGTTTTTAGAAAATCATGGATACTAAGCCAGAAGTTGCCGCTCAAGTTGTTGCTCTGTTGGAACAGAGCCTTAGCCAAAGAGAAGTTGCTCGTCAATTGAACTTAAGTCAGTCTACTGTCTCAAGGGTCTACAGAAGGTTTCAGGAGACTGGTGCCTTCACTCGGAGACCGAATACCCGCCGCCACCGGTGCACGTCTGAGAGGGATGACCGTTTTATTGTCACGACGTCTCTCCGAAACCGCCACCTCACTGGTGTCGATGTCCAGCAGCAGCTGAGAGAAGTTCGAGGTCTGGCTGTCAGTCGGTGGACAGTCAGAAGACGCTTGAAGGAAGCCAACCTCACTTGCAGAAGACCTGCCTCTGGGCCAAAATTAACCTCACGTCACCGTCAAGCTCGACTTCAATTTGCTCGGAGAGCATCTCAATTGGAGTATCGACCAATGGCGGGCTGTCCTTTTCACAGATGAGTGTAGAGTGTGCATTCATGGAAGTGACAGGAGAAGTCGGGTCTACAGGCGTCAGGGAGAGCGATTTTCTCAATGCTGTTTCTCTCAAACAGTGTCACATGGTGGTGGTTCCTGCATGATTTGGGGTGGCATTTCTCTGGAGGGAAAAACAGATATTGTTTTTGTGCCTGGTGGAGGCCGGGGAGGGGGTCTAACAGCTGACCGTTACATTGCTGACATTCTTCTGCATCATGTTGTTCCTTATAAAGGATTTATTGGGGAAAATTTTTTACTGATGCATGATAATGCCCGGTGCCACACTGCGATGGTCACTCGGCAATACATGACCGAAGTCGCTATCCACACCATAGAGTGGCCAGCGCTAAGCCCAGACATGAATCCCATCGAACATATGTGGGACCACCTCAAACAAAGGGTTCGAGCCAGAAATTCGGTACCTTCGACCATTGATGAGCTTAAGACAGCTTTGTTAGATGAATGGGAAGGCATCCCTCAAGATTTTATAAAAAAACTCATCAGGTCGATGCAGGATCGCATGCGGGCTGTTATAAAAGCTAGAGGGGGCAACACAAATTATTAAGAAAATAAATTTTCTTTGTTATGTTTAAAATGTCAATTTTATTTTAATTTTGAACATCCCTACTTTTCCTTTCCTTTACACCCTTTTTTCCTTTCATTGTCATTCAGATCACATAATTTAAAAAGTAATGAGCCGATTTGCTTGAAATTGATATCAATATAAATCTAAATAAATAAGCTTTAAAGATATATTTATTTTATAAATATCGGCTTGGCCATTTAAAAGAAAAACGACTTTGTATGCGATCTTAGAGGTTGAGTCGATTTAGCTGCTCCCGAGTGTATAATAAACGCTATTCGATAATTAAATTTGTGAAAAATATTGGTGAATATAAACGTTCCGAAAATAATTTTATTTTTGATCGAGGAAAGATATCACGCGATTTTTGCGCCAGGTTCGTGGGTTCGTGGGTTTGCGAGTGTGGGTGTTTGTCCGTGTGTGTAAACAAGTGTTTTTGCAGTGCATTGACCATCCCAAAAAATTCCCACCCATAGTGAAGTGTGAGTGTATATGTGTGAAAACGTGCAGCTCGCCACCCAAGAGAAAGAAAAGGACACACGTGTTTGAACAATGCAAGGAGTAGCACAATGGATAAAGGTTTTTCTTGAACAATTATTTAGAGTAAAGTTAACATATGGTCACATATTATGCATGAAAGTTAGAAATGTTTCTATCATAAAATTAAGCTGATATATAAGAAATTTCGAAATTTAAATTATGAAGACGAAATTTTTGATTAAGATTGAAGTTTGAGCAATTCATTGTTCTTAAATTTTTTTGGTTTTTGTTTAAAAAATTAGTTTGTTTAAGAAGTATAATTTTGTTTTGAACGTTGAATGTTTAATTTTAGATTTCAAATTTTGAAAGAGAGAAATTGTGTTCAGAGTTAAATAGGTGGATTTTGATAAAAGAATTTAATTTGAAGACGAGATATTCAATTCAATTCAAAATTTAAATTCGAAGAAATTTTAAAATTGAAGATGGGAATCTTGAGAAATTTTATATTTGATTCGGGTTAAATTTTCATGTGGTTAAATTTGGAAAGAAAGATTTTTAGATAATTCTTTTATGATAGATTATAATTGATAAACGATTTTTATAAAGAGACTCTAGACCGACTTATATAATTGGGATATTTAATGAGATCATTTGAAAAGAGAATTTAAATTTAAATTTTTATGATTATTAATTAAATTTAAATTAAACGTGGAAGAATTTGATTTTTGAATTGAAGGAATGAAACAATTTTAGATATAAGAGGAAGTCTAATACTTTATTATTCTTATAGATGTGGAGATCATCATTTTTGTTAAAATGATCTTCTTTTAAAATTAAGTTACATATTATTTCTATATAATTATTATGTTTAAGACGTTGAAAATTGCTTTATGTGTTAAGAGTGATTTGATTTAAATTGTATCGAGGGATTTTTCATACGATTTTTGTGGACTTTAGTATAATTTGATTTTCTATACAGGATTGGGATTGTTTTGTTTTAATGGGGCTTTAAAACTATTAGGATGGCCGAATTTGTAGGAAGTTAAAATTAAAAGAAGTTGCAAACACATACAGTATATTGAAACAGGGTTAGTCTTTAAAAAGACTATTGATGAAAATGCTTTTTAAAATAATAAGTTTAGTTCTGACAAGAACAATTGATGAAAATGCTTTTTTAAAATAATAAGTTTAGTTCTGACAAGAACAATTGATGAAAATGCTTTTTAAAAATAAGAATGATGTCTCAATATATATGTGTTCGCCAATGAAATAATGAAAAATCCACTTACTTTAGAATAGGACCGCCTTGCTAGCATTTCAAGGCTGATGTCTGTGCCAAGGCTTTTGTAGGCGCTGGGTCGCCTGGGAGAGCGGTTTCCCATAGGGATGTTCTTTGTTCAGATGCCGGAGCAAGAGTGACAGATGTTACACGTTCACGAAATATTTATGCGAAAAGAGACTGAGACGCTCGAGCTCTGTGAGCCAATGAGAGCCCGCCTAATATCGCCTTGATTTAGATATAAGTTAAGTGAAGTTTGTCGATATGTTTAGTTTATAGTCAGTTGAAGTCGAGAGCCGCTTAAGATGACACGATGTATTGATTAACGATGCGTATTATGATGTTTCACGACGACCCCTAGACACGAATCTGTATAAACCCCTTTTTTGTAAATAAATATATATATAAAGAAGTGAATGTGTGTTATTGTTTATTTCACCCCTATGAGCGAAGAGGGTGAAACCCGCGCCTTCTACAAGTGGAGGCCTGTCCGAGATAAATCGTAGGGGGTGAAACCCCCCCGCCCCCTACATATATACTTTATTAAAACAAGTTAAAAAATTAAGTTTTAAATAATAAATCGAAGATGGTGTTGCCCAATATATCGTGAGTTTGCAGGTAAAAGTCAATAAGTACAAATTTTCAAAATTAAATTTTTTTTTGTTGGTATAACTATTAAGAATTTAAAAATTACAATTAACCCAAACATGTTATTAAAACAAAACGTCTATTTACATTAAAACAACAAAGAAAAATTAATCTTTATTATATCCTTGAATTTTAATTTCTAAAAATGTATTAATTTACTTGTATTGTAAAATTTTAATTTTTAGTTTTACTAGTCTTATCTCCTATATTCGATATACATATATACCGCCCCTGTGAACAATTTTCCTAGGAAAAATACTATGAAGATGATTTATTGAAGGAGACAATAAAAGAGTGTGTCTTCTGCTGGAATTATAAATTTTATTTATTTATAACGAGACTATAGTTTCGTTATAAATAAATAAAATTTATAATTCCAGCAGAAGACACACTCTTTATTGTCTCCTTCAATATATAAAAATTCTGCTACTCTCGGCAAAAACTTTCAATTTAAGATGATTTATTAGTAATGAAGCTGTTGAAGTTTTTATTTTTGTGATTAATTTGATTAAAATTTGAATTTTTATTTAAATCACACATAATTAATTATAATTATTTATTGAACACGAACAAATAATACAATATAAGTACGATCTTTTGATCGACTTATTCTCCGATCGTTCTCAAGTATGAGCATCCACTCTTCGTAGTTATATTGTATATTATTTGTTCATGTTCAATAAATAATTATAATTAATTATGTATAATTTAAATAAAAATTCAAAAATGAAGATGATATTCTCCATAGTATCCAGCCAACAGGTATGGCACTCGAATAAGATGAGGATAATCGAATGCAAGGAGATACAACCCCTTTGATTATCGAAGAGAAAGAGAAATTTATCAAGAGAAGTAGAGACGCATCCAGGGCTTGAAGGTTTGAAGATTATAAGTGTCGGGAAAAAGTTCCAGTTCCTTGAAGTCAGGAGAACTACTACTTGAATTCAGTAAAGAATGATAGAATAGACAAGAAGACAGTAATTGTCTTGGCCCCGTAACATCCAAGAGGCCACGGCGATAAGCTTGTAAATAATTTGTAAATATACACACGTTCGAGACCTCGCTTTACAAACCAAGTAAATAATAAATTATAATAATAAAATATTAAAACGGATTTTGGTTAAAAATTTTGGGAAAAAATTAAACCATTTGTATTTCGACCACCAAATAATTATGAGTGCTTATTCATCTGATTAGCGTGAATTTTAATAAATTATAATTGAATGTAATGGAAGGCAGCCCAGAGGTAGTGAGGAAAGAAAAATTAACACATATTAAATAAGGTGTAATTTATTGAAATCCTTTCAAACCGACGTTTCGGAGGACTTTTCCCTCCTTCTTCAGGGTTTCAAAGGGTCAATGAATGAAACAAATAAAATGTTTCTTTCTTCTCTCCACATAGTGTTCAAAAACTTCATTTTTAACAAAGGCATAGAAAAACAATTTTTTCTCTCCTTTTCTTAATCAAAAGGAGAAAAAAATTGTTTTTCTATGCCTTTGTTAAAAATGAAGAAAGTTTTTGAACACTACTGTGGAGAGAAGAAAGAAACATTTTATTTGTTTCATTCATTGACCCTTTGAAACCCTGAAGAAGGAGGGAAAAATCCTCCGAAACGTCGGTTTGAAAGGAAAGGAGGAAGGATTTCAATAAATTACACCTTATTTAATATGTGTTAATTTTTTCTTTCCTCACTACCTCTGGGCTGCCTTCCATTACATTCAATTAAATTTTCTACCAGTCCGTCTCTCTCCAGAGAAAATTTCGTTGCAAAAAAATTAATAAATTATAATTTTAAAAAACTAAAAAACACGGCATTCTCAGCAATTCTCTATAAAGTACAAAATAATGTAATAGCCTAATAAACATAAAGTCAAAAAGCGTGGGGCACTTTGTCGAAATTAATTAAAACTACATGCTTTTGCGTCCCACGCTTTTTGACTTTATATTTATTAGGCTATTACATTATTTTGTACTTTTTAGAGAATTACTGACAAAAGCGTGTTTTTTAGTTTTTTAAAATTATAATTTATTTTTTTACTTTTTAGTCTTAATTATTTTTATATTGAAAAGTTGGCAGAATTTAACAGAATGAAATGTTTTTATTTTTATATTATTTCATTTAAATTGAGTAGGTAAACAAATATTTTTATCGAAAAATGTGGAATTTAACAGAAAAAATCGAGCCCTAACTAGTCAGAGCGTGTTAAAAATAAGTCAGCCAAGAGCGAGTTGAAATACCGAGTGTTCCTTATCTTAAATTTTCCAAAATATTTGAGATATATTGTTGGTAAGAATAGAACAAGTCAATTTGTAGAATTTATTTACCACTTTGAAACGCCGACAAGTAATTTCATTTTAAAATGAATAAAATTTTATATTTAGCGTATTTCTTTCTAATTTATGTTTTGCAGACATGGGATTTCTCAAACATATTTGGTAGGTATACTTTTTATTTTCCAATCACACATTTTGACCTCTCTCCAAAATAACCATCCAATTAAAATTTTAATACGTTTTTTTGATTTGGGGTAACTTGAATACATATAATTTGTAATTTCAATTTTGAATCTTATTTAACTTATGAGAGAGACATTTAGCAAAAATTTTAAGTAAAAAAATAAATTTTGTTTAAGCTGTATGATTAGATATAATTATGTAAAATACAAGAAGAACATTATACTGCGAATTGATTTGCTACAAAATACTTCTAGTGACTTGCAAAACTTTAAATTAACCTCGTACTATGTCAGTGGCATAGAAAAATTAACAAACTATCAAATAAATGCAATTAAAATTATAAATAAATAAGTATTAATGTCAATCATCCTCAATGCTAGTAATTAATTCCTACTTTTAAAAATTATGTTAATGGCCTGCAATATCTAAAATGTTGCCGACCGCTGCTCTTAAACATTTTTAAATTATAGTTCTTTCTATGGGGACATCTCAGTTTAAACACTCATTAATGAGAAAAAGTTTAAATATCAAGATATTTAAAAAATTCTTGGTTTGATGTTTGAGATACGATGAATCTTAAACGCAAAGTTTTAAACCTGCAGAAACAAAAAATACTTTTATTTAAGGAATATATCTTAATGCAAAAGACGAATCCTTTTCCGTCTCTTTTCATTCCTATAAACAAAGGCACTGCGCACATTCATTATAATTTCATGGCTTTATTCCATTTTTCAACCTCCATATATAATAATTTTCCTCAAAGCGAACGAATAAAATTGCTAATAAATGCTAAATTTGCTTTATATGCTACTTTCCAAAAGACTCTCAAGCTCCCTTCTTCAAAGCCCTTTATGGTTTTAAATATTAATTTGGGAGATACAGCCTCAATCGATTTTCTAGATCATTAATCATTAGATATATGTACATCATCTCTATATGTGTATATTGCGTTAAAATGTTATGAGACAAAGTTGTTTTCCAATATCATTGGGAAATTAATTAACATTGGTAAAACTTAGGGCTAAGTTAATTACAGTCATTGATACTTTGATGTTAATTAAGGTAGATTAAACTCTATGACCTAAACCTATTGTATACTTACTTACCATGTAGTTTTAGAATATAAACAGGATTGTATGAGAATAGAAGAGGAAACCTTCTTTAGGGGTTAATTCATATGGGTCAAGAATTTCAATTAATTGCTCAATAAACATAAATCAAATTGGAAAATATTGGACATAGTAAAACTATTTAGATTAAACATTTCATTTAATTAAATCTCGTGGAAAGATACAATAAATGCCTTAATATTGTTGGAAACTATATCGAAACGTAGATTTAGATATAGGTTTTCATGTTAAAATAAAATTGTTATGAGAAGTATACTTGTTATTTTTTTATTTCAAAACGGTACTTAGTTTAGGAACATGCCTCGTATATGAAAATTAGAAAATAAAACAACGAAATAATTTAAATAAAAATAAGTTTAAAAACTAAAACCCAACTACGGAAAAATGGCGCTCTAAAAAGTATGAAACAAAAAAATTTTCTTGTCTGACATTCTTATCTACAAACTATTCAATATTTATAATCTAATAAGTAGACAAATTACATATATATTTTAATTTAATACATAGGCATAGTGATGTTCAGAGGACAACCCTGGCCGTATACACCTTGGCCTAAGTTTCGGTTACTACTGTTATAATGTATTGGAATACTATCAAATGTATTGTTGTGGGTTTTGGTTTTTAAACTTATTTTTTATCTTTACTTTATCCAAGGCAAAGCATGGGTAAAGTATTTTAATTTTTCATAGAAAATAAGTGGAGCGACTCTTCGATTTTCTTTTTTTGTTTTACTTAATCCACCGAATAATACTATCTTAAAATAAATTGACACGTTTTAATGTGGCCATCCATTTGACTTTACCATTCACTTCTGGTTGAGTTTGGTACAAGGGCCTAGATTTTGATTCCCCCCACCCCCCAATTTTGGGCGGTTAGTTTTTGCATTTTTAGTCTTCTGGTAGCCCACTGATTATGTATACAAAATTTGGCTGAGTTTGTTTAAATGGCCTAGATTTTAATTTTTGCCCCCCCCCCCCCCCCTTAATTTTGGCGCCAGAAAAAAATATTTTCGTTATTATAGGTTCATTTTATTATATATTTCATTTTTCTTGTTTTTTTAGTTTGAAAATATTATAATTTTAAATTTTAATTCCCCCTTAATTTTAGGTCGATATTCACTAAAATCTATTCAGCTCTTGATCTCAATGCACCAAAACTACGTTTGAAATTTGGTTTTGATATTCACACTAGTTTTTGAGCTTGCTCGTCCACAAAATTTGGTAACACACAGACTAACAGACATTTTGACAAAGCAATTATTATCTCGAAAAATATAATTTTTTCGATGTTCACTTATTAGAGCTTATTTGTAGAACAAAATGTCATGTTTTTGCCCAATTTTTTTTATCAAAATAGTTTCAGCAGTTTTTGAGATATTTCGAAAAAAAGATGGAAAAAAAAACACTTTTTTCATGCACGATTACAATACTTGACTGTATGGTAAAATAAAAAGCACATCATCGCTATCTATTTCTTTATTTTTACTTTAACATACCCCCCTCCCTACATGATTATAAATAATTTTATTAAATATTAAATATAAGTGAGGGGCCAGGCTGTATGGTAAAGTCAAGTGGATGGCGACATCAGAACGTGTCAGTTTATTTATGATCGAAAATAGGCGGAGCCATTATTTTATACCTTCATTTCATTTTATTATTGAATTCATGACATCTCAAAAGGTGAATAAAAGTAAATTCGAATGTGTATTATATGTAAATGAAATTAATTAATTTAAAATTCAAAGGAATATAGCTAGTTAAGCTAATATATAAAGGAAGTGGAATGAAGAGAAAAGGCCTTCCTTCGAACGAGAAGTAGAAAGGAAAAGAAAAGGGAAATGACATGAGTGAAGTTGAAGGAAGGAGAGAATTTACAAATGGAATATTGGGGGGTGTGGGGGTGGGGGTTGTTATTATGTCACGCTTTTCAAAGTATTTCCTTTTTGTGTAATAAATCATTGAGATATGATTGAAATATCTCCATTTAAAATTTAAGTCTAAGTATATACAATACATATGCATAGGGAGCTTCCTAAGTCCATCTCATTCACTTCTCGTTGATATCTTTTGCAGGCTATATTTCCAATTTTTTATTTTTTTATATTTTTTTTTTTTTTTTTTATTGGAAACATTTCGATTTTCATCGGGTATAACTTGTTTTAAATATTCTCAGCATTTTTTTATCTGTTTCTTTCTTTCTTTATTGAAACAAGCCGAATTCATGTTTCTCTTTCAAATGCCAATATTTAATTTAACGGATAATCCTCGATTTTTTTTAATAACAAATCTTTTCAAGTCTTTGCTATGAAAAATCCATTTTTAATTTATTTCTTATCACAGAGAAATTGGACGGGTCAGTTTAATAACAAAAACTCATCTTTTGATTTTGTATTACTGAAAAACTAATATGTATATATCAGTGGCGTGAATTCCATGGATTCTGTGGATGCTGCGCATCCTTTAAATTTCAAAACTTCAAGAGTATTTTCATACCGTGTCATAAAAATCTAATGTTAAGTTTAAAAATTAACCAAAAATTCGATGAATTTAAGAAAAAAATAAGCGAAAAATAAAATAACATTCTAAAAATTGAAGGGTTCTTTTTTGGATAGCGTCCCCTGGCTGAAATGTCACCGTACGCCACTGATATACATATTTAGGTATATTTGAAATATTCACCATGGATTAATATACCCATTTTATTATTATTATTACTTCTCTTGTCACTTATTTAATTTATGTATTAAGAGGAAGAAAAGCTCCAAAAATTTAATTTCAGTTTCCTCACTGAATGTGGTGCTCATTCTCTAAGAGAATTCAAGATTTTTTGTTGGGGCTTTAGTAATCAAAATGATGTTGGCGAAGATCAGAAAATTAATATTACCAAAATACCAATATTTTTCCCTACATTTTTCCTTTTCAGGAATAAAGTATTTCGAATATAAAAAAAGTTCATTCCATTTAAGCCCTTATTTAATATATAAATCTCAATAAATTAACATGAACATGAAAAAGTGGCTACTAATTAAAAAAACGAAGGAATTAGATGGGGTGCTTTTAGATGATAAAGTAGTTACACCTTTAACGATTTCATCCATTTTATTACTAAAATTTAATCCATAGAGTGGAAGGTCTTATTAATATTTTTTTGTAAATGAAACTATTGTTTGTAATATAAACACAGAGGGACACGTATTTCGCATAATTGAGGAATAAGTCAGTAATTTTAATTGATATCGATTTGTTGAAACGATTAGGTGGAATCTAAATTCTATTTCGTAATTCTGGAACGATTAGAATACAAATACCAAATTATATAGTTCTAGTCCATCCTTTAAGTATCTATCAAATTTAGGGAACGCGATGTTGGTTTATAGTGAAACACCACCACCTACAACCTAATTTAACTTTAAGTATCTGTTTTGTTCAGACACAGAACTAGAAAGTAACGAATTTTTACTTAATCATTTTATTAATTCTCTTTGGTGAAGATTCCCAACCCCCTATGTCAATTTTTTCATTTTTTCAATTATTTTCCCTAAATTAAAATGCAAATGTCAATTTTTAAGGTGTTCAAACTCCTATGTCGTTATTTTATCAATTGAGCGATGAATCGCAGCAGTATCTATAACAATAACTTGTAAAATCTATATAAAATATATTTTTAATGGGCCCTATTGTAAGCTATTTTGATATAGGAGGGTGTGAACCTTCACCATCGTTCTAGTACTCCATATTAATTATTTTATTTTCATTTGTAATTTTTGTCTGTTTGTTTATTTATTTATTATTTGGGGGTTTAAAGGCACATCGACTGCTAAGGTCATTAGCGCCTGTCTGTTTGTTTTAGTTACTAATTTGTCTATAATATTCATGAAAAATATATTTTCATTGTCCCAAACGGATTTGTCTATTTGTCCATTGAGGTGGATCTTAGGAGATGGATAATTGGAAAAGTTTTCGAAATATCGGGAGGAATTTCGTTTTCGAATTCATAACATGTGTTCAATTTAAATCTAAGAGCATCAGATGACTCTAATAATGCCTTCAAAGTAACTTCGGGAATATTATGAATCCATTATTAGAGATTTTGGATACTATGATATCTCAAAAAGAATGAATTTCAGAAAAATTTCATTAATGCATATGTTAGTATTAAAAGCCAAAGCAAGTTTGATTCTAAAAATAAACATTATTGATTGTAACTATTGTTTATTATTAGCAGTAAATGTTAGGGTTTTTTGAGAAAAAGTAAAAAATTGATAATTTCCGAGATATTACATTATTAATTTCAAATTTTTCAGATAAAAGCTACCACGCAGTGAGTTTCAGAAAAATAAAGCTGCACAGTGCACAGGCAAAGAGAGCAACTTTTAAACCATTGAAATTACAGTGTTAGGTGAGAACTTTTAGAAAATATAGATATAAAAAGATTTATAAATAAATTATTCACATTTAAAATTGCAGAAAAAAGTGATTAATTTTTCAAAACATGGTTTGCGCAAATTTTGGCAATTGATCAATTTATTTTTATATATATATATTTATTTGAGTTAAAAAAACCTGACAAAGTGGTGGCCTTGTAGAAAACGATACAAATTTTCGTGCCAAATTTCATTTCAATACATATATGTAGTAAATCGGTTGTATTTTTTCTGATTTTTTTTTACTACTGAAGGTACTGTAGTTAGAAACCCTAAATTCTAATTAATTCAGTATTAAGGAAATGCGGACAAATATTCCTTCAAAAATTATATATAATATATAAGTAGGTACGGCTGGGGAGCAGACTTTGCCTATTTACCAGGCAGTCCTAGAATTAAAGTTTTAGAAAGTTCGATCTTGTAGAAAAATGTTTGTATTTTCAACGCCGAGAGCTGATTATTTTTTCGGCTCTCTAACTTTAAAAATGCGTAAATGCAGAATAATTTTTTTGAATGATTTTATTGAGATGTTAAGGCGATGTCATAATATAGGCATAAAAGAACAATATATTTTTAAGTTTATTATTAAAATTTTACACATTTTTTATTATTTAGTAAATATGCGGGTGAGCGATTCGTTCATTGGAATCTGATCGAGGAAAATTACTAAAAAGGGTATAGATATAATCATCTATTTTCCTTTAGATTTAAATAAGGGATTGCAAATGCAAGTTCAGACCTGTTTCAAACTATTAGAGATTAATAACTTAATTTCTATTATTCTAGGAATGATCTTTTTACCTTTTGAACCAAAAATATACTCATTATAGAGAGAGAGGATATGTTCATGTATTAAAGTAAATACAAATTAAAACATTTGAAAATAATGTGAAAGCTATCGACCCCATCAACCGCATGAAATAAATTAAATGGATATCATATTATTAGTCTATATAAAAGATCTGATTATTCATTTGCCACCCGGCTAGTTAATTAACGTTCTCTAACAACTAATCAATTTACATTGAACTTGCCTGGCGAATTTATTATTCATTTATTATTTATTTTTATTTGCTTACCAACCGCTCGGAGTATTATGGAATTCAATCAAATACTTAATTGAAATAAAATTTGAAACTTTTTAAGACTCGGTATGCTTTTTGCAATTGTTTTTTTTTTTTGCTCATTGTGTATAGAAATCTAAAAAATGGGGATAAATAATTTCCAAAGAGAAACAAAGTGGTTGTCCTCTGCTTGATGCATCAAGCAGAGGACAACCTCTTTGTTTCTCTTTGTGAATCAACAACTCTGCTACTCTCGGCAAAACAAAAACTTTTCAAATAAATAATTTCCAATGATAATTTTTATCTGTTTGTCTGGACTCCGATATCCAGGTTAACGTGGGTACATCAAAAGTACATTCTAGTGCCAAAAGTGGTCTCCGCGTTCCAAACCCTATCTCACTGCTAGAGAATTCCAGGATATACAGAACAGGCTCATACAGAACAGAAAACTCTGCCTACATCTCCCGACAGCGTCTCCGGGTCTTTTTGGCTTACCCCGACCCCCAAAAAAAGAATTGATTTGACTTGTAAATAAATTTTTTTGCTAGTAGTATTTAGAAATTACCAAAGCTCGGAGAAACATTTTGATTACTTTCTCCCTGTCTTTGTGTTTGTCTGGATAAGTCATACCGCCTGGGGAGTAGGCTTTGCCCACCTACCAGGCAGCCCTGCTATTAAAATTTTAGAAAGTTCAAACTTGTAGCAAAATGTTTGTATTGTCAATGCGGAGAACTAATTATTTTTTCGGCCCTTTAGCTTTAAAAAATGCAGAATACATAATTTTTGAATGATTTAATTGAGATTTTAAGACGATGTCATAATATGGGCATAAATGAACAATTTATTTTTAAGTTTATTAATAAAATTTTACACATTTTTTTATTATTTAATAAATATGTGGGTGAGAAATTCTTTCATTAGAATCTAATCGAGGAAAATTACTGAAAAAGGGTAAAGATAGAATCTACTCTTTTACTTTAGAAAAAAATAGGGCATTGTAAGGATGCCAAATTCAAGTTCAGACCTTTTTAGGACTATTAGAGATTAATTACTTAATTTCTATTATTCTTGGAATGATCTTTTTACTTTTTGAACCAAAAAGATACTAGTTATAAAGAGAGAGGAGAATATTAAAATGGACTTAAGTAAAAATGAAAATACTGGATACTGTTCTAGCTGGCGAGCTTACTGAGTCTTGAAAACGTTTTTTATTTTTTCCTCCATTTAGATTTTGGGATAACAATTTTAGAATTTCCCGATAAAAATGTAGAAATGTATACTAGTAAGCTGCATATTACAAAAGTTTCAGCTTTCCAGCTCAAATCTTTCGCTGACAAAAAAATAGCCAAGTAAAAAAAATATGCAGAAAGTGTACTGATTCTTGAAAAAGGTTTTATTTTTTCCTTCCCTCGATATACTATATAGAAATGTGTAAAAGTGATTTTCTTCAAAATTTGTTTGATCTAGTGGATATTCAAATGTTTTATCGTGTATGCTTCGCTCTTTTCAAAAGATTTGATATTCCTAAAGCAGGTATTCAATTGAATTGGGCATGTTTCAATTTTCCTTTCACTCATTCGGCTTTGAAAACGCGAATGTGGAAACGTCGCTCTGAGGGTGGCATACCATTGAAATATGTCTATAAGCCCGTAATTAATATTACCATTAGTTAGAACTTCACAGAATGAAAATTAAATAAATACACCGTGAATACATAATTAAGTAATATTATTTAACTTAGGGAATTCTTTTGTTTCCTTGAGTGTGTTTAGATTTATCTTTCGGAATTGTTTTCTTTGAAAAGATCCTTTAGAAAATAATTTAAGGAGATGGGCTTTTAAGAAGATTTATTAAATAATTAGTCGAAAATCACACAGCCATATTTTCAGAATTAAAAGACTTGAAATAAATACACATTAAATATATATATATATATAAATTTACTACAATGCTCATCTGTCTGATTCTTTGGGGAATCGAAACAGTTGAATTTTGTTCGGATATTCAATAATAAATTTAATTTAGAATGTTTATTTGTTAACATTAGATGAACGCGAAAGTTAAAAGTTTTATCCGGCCACTGCCCTATTTTGGTGCAATTGGGATCAGACTTGTTTTTGATACTGAACCAAGAGTTGAAAAAAGATAAGGACCCAGTCGGGTACGATCCGACATCTGTGTTAAGCCCGCAGATGCCTTTTCCATTTAAGCGATGGATCCTCCGACTAGGTCATATAATCAAATTTTTATATATATTCAACTCTTTAGTTCAAGCGCGTTTTCTCATATTTTCCTAATAGTATTGCTCTTATAAATTTACTACAATGCCCATCTGTTCAAGAGTTCAGTATCAAAAACGAGTCTGGTTCCAATTGCACCAAAATAGGGCAGTGGCCGGATAAAAGTTTTAACTTTCGCGTTCATCTAATGTTAACATATAAACATTCTAAATAAAATTTATTATTGAATATCCGAACAAAATTCATCTGTTTCAATTCCCCAAAGAATCAGACAGAGTTGCACCAAAGTAGAGCAGTGGCCGGATAAAAGTTTCAACTTTCGCGTTCATCTAATGTTAACATATATATAAAAGAAATAAACGATAATTTACTTCAAATTATGTTTTAATTTAGAATATAAATATACTTTTGGGTGCAACATTTTTTTTCTTTTTGTTTTTTAAGGTCCTTTACCGAAATATTATAAAACGGGAGGAGTATGTATCCTGAAACTTTGTTGTCTGTATGTCCATTTATCACCGGTCTCTGGTTTCTAAGCTGTTAAACTTAATATATATTTAGAGAAAGATGATCGGTAGATAGTACAATCGAAAAACAAAATTTTGAGGCAGCTCAGAAAACAAACAAATTTTGGCACTCATTCGAGTTACCGTTATCAATTAATCAAGTTTAATTTAAAAAGAGAAATTATGAAAGTTATCAAAGATAGAATAAGATTTTAAATTATATGTTAGAAGGGCTGACGACTTCTCGGAAATCCAACCCAAATGGCAAAAGCTATCTATGCATTATCCTTTCATTCAAAGATATACACGATACATTAAACAAATCGTAATGGCTATTTTAATCATTTGCTAGTGAAATTTCACGATTAAGATATTTGAAATTTAGTCATTGATTTTGAATTTCCGTGGTGGTTCTTCTCAAGGGATAGTCTAATGTCCAGTTGGCGTTTGACACTAGGGTTTGATTCAGCATTTCTGACATACATTTAATTTTTATTTTTCTTGAAAAAATTCCAATTCGATGTTTCTTTCATGTACCTTGAATTCAAAAAATTGATATATAAATACTTATATGTGTGTGACTAATTTAATTATTTGCATTGAATCGCTTTGAAAGCTTATATTTTACTTTTTTAATAAAAAATTATTTCATACGTGTTTTAATCTGTAATGATAGATTGAGAGTATAATTCTTTTACATGTGTTTTTATATTGCAATTTTTTTAACATATTTCAACTCTATATAATATACTTACCATGGTGCAATTTTATTATTAGTAATTTAAATAGTTAGTTCGTGTTAAGGAGAAGTAGACGCTTTGATAAAACTCTTACTATACTTGATTAATAGAAAATTATTTATTTCATGTCTGAGCTTGTTTCAATGGATATGGACTTGTCTCGACGTTTATCCGGAATTATTATAAAAGTGCCCAAGCTTATATTTTGCACCCTTTTCTTTCTATACCAGAGTGAGACATTCTGCCCCAATTGCATTTCAGAAAATTTATTATTTTTTAATATTTTTATCTTTAATTGTTTTTAAAATATTTTCAATGAAATAAGGGAATTATTTTTTTGAAATTCTGGTAGATTCTCTTCATTTGCTTTTAAGGAAAGAAAAAATTTAACGAATACATTTTTTTCATTAAATAATTATATACATAAAAGGCTGCTGTTCGTGTTTAATTTGATAATAAAATTTTGCGGCATGGAAAAATTTTAATTGAAAAAAGGCGGTGCGACTCGGAAAAGATTGGGAACCCCTGTTTTAGCTTTAGCTGTTAGCTAGTGTTTATTTCAACACTGTAAACGAGGTCCTTTAATTTAGGAGGCCCCAAAGGCGTTATGTCCTGTTTTTACATAACAATTAACAACATTGTTTGAGTTGTTTTCATTGTGAAAGAAATATTAAATTTATATATATCTTAGGTATGTAGGTACATATTTCCAAAATAATTTTGATCAGACGTAGTTCTGTAAGGAATTGCAATAGGACTTTCATATAACATTTTTATCCTTAAAATGACCTCGTCAACAATTTCTCAAAAATTTCTACATCCTGTATAAATTAATCTCAACCAAAACATTCTGTAAAAAAAACAGGCCAAGTTCAAAAAAGTAGTGAAATCTAGTATGTGGCCAAGGTAGGTACATATTTCCAAAATAATTTTGATCAGACGTAGTTCTGTAAGGAATTCCAATAGGACTTTCATATAACATTTTTATCCTTAAAATGACCTCGCTAACAATTTCTCAAAAATTTCTACATCCTGTATAAATTAATCTCAACCAAAACATTCTGTAAAAAACAAGCCAAGTTCAAAGTAGTGAATGTGGTTGCTAAATTCGCAAAGAATAATTAAGTTGAAAGATCTACTATTTTCAAAATAATTATTCTTGGCAAATTTAACTTGGCTACACACTAGATTTCAGTACTTTTTCGAACTTGGCTTGTTTTTTCATAGAATGTTTTGGTTGAGATTTCTCTTCTTTTTGTAAACTATGAGGAACCCCGTTGGTCCAAAGGACTAGAATTTTTATTTTTGACTCCACCCCCCCCCCGTTTGGGTGCTTAGTTTTTGCATTTCTAGCCTTCTGGGGGCCCACAGAATATGTATACAAAATTTGGTTTAGTTTGGTCCAACGGACTAGAATTTTCATTTTTGCCCCCCCCCCCCCCATTTTGAGTGGTTAGTTTTGGAATTTCTAGGCGACAGGGGAGCGCAGAATATGTATACAAAATTTGGTTGAGTTTGGTCCAACGCGTTAGAATTTTCATTTTTGACCCCCCCCCCCCCCCCCCCATTTTGAATGAGTTGAAAGATAGAAAGTTTGGATTTTGGGGATTTTTCCTGTTTGTGTCCAAAACTCTACTGGCAGGGGAAATTTCATGATGCTGGAATGATTGGAAGTATCCTATAGGTTTTGATGACCTGTCAGTGAGTGAGTGAGTGAGTGTCAAAATTAGCTATTTTCTCAGGTCCATATCTCAGAATCTATTTAAGCTATATTATTGAAATTTGGTTCTCTCTTCAAGATGGATTACATAATTACATGGGTATAATTTCAGTTCTGTATCTCAAATGGATTCCGAGCTGCATGAGGGTCGAAATTGGCTCGAAATGTTTCGTATAAATAGCGTACAGCGTGTACGGCCAAGGTAATGCTCGAACTTGGCTTGCCCACGCTGTGCGCTTTGATAATACAAATGTCTAATATATAAGTATGCTTAAAAAAACGATAAAATATCTATTTTATTTATTTGAAATTAATAGATTTATTAATCCATATAATAATTATTATGTGTACCTATAGATAATTTTGATGAATTAATAAAGTACAATAAAAAAGTTAATTACTAGTAAATGGATTAATTGACATGGTTCACTCGATTTGATATACAATTTATCATATAATATTTTTTAATATTTTTATTTATTGATAGGAAGGAAATTGGGGTCAGAGGGTGGTTTCGATTTGAGAGTATTTTATTTTATTTCTTTTTATTTCATTACAAAAACATTATTACAAAACATTTTCCATTGTGTATAGTTTGTTTATAGAGTATAGTTTCCATACTATCATTATAATTTTGATTAAAGCGAATCTAGTTTTTATCTACTTCCTCTACACATCTACATAACTATGCGTTAAATATTGCTTGTTTAATCATCAACTCAACTTTAAATACAAATGAAATCTAAATGAACAGTTGCTTTTTTTAGAAAATAAAAGTTTTACCCTGCACTAAGTTTAATCATTTATTAAACATTAAATCCTTAAATTTTTACGCTCTGTACTTTTATTCTGACTTTACTTGTTTCCACTACCTAGGCTCTATTATCTTGGACAAAAAATAATAATAGATATAAAACTTAACAAAAATAAGAGCAATAAATTTTTCAATTTGGTGTTTTTTTTAATATTTTTGACCCATCCTCCTATTTCAGGCCGGAACACTACAGTGGAATACTCTCGACAATAAAGGTTTCGTCTCTACTAAATTTATGCTATCTTTATGGTCTCAGAGCTTGCAAATTTAGGTTTATTTTTTGTGACCACTTCCCTTGCTCATGTTAAACATGTTAAAGTGAAAGAGTAAACATTTTTAAACTCGATTATACTACTTTGTGAAATTATTTTGGACAAATACTAAAATGTTAAATTTTATTTTAAATATTACGCCTATATAAAATTATCTAATTTTTATAAAAAAATAGAAATAAAAGACTTCAAAAAATTAAATGTAATAAATAAAATAATAAGAACTTAAAAATACACTAAAAGGTATAAAATAATTATTAACTTATTTAGTCAACTAAACGACGTATTAACATTAAATTATTTTTTGAAGTCGGTGCCAAACAAACTATACCTATAAGCGAGCGTACCCGCCAAACGTATAAGGGCCGGTTGTATGACGCAAGTAAATGTTTTATTGACCAAGGTAGATGGTCGGCGGCAGCGGGGATGGCTACGACAGGAACTTTCAGTGCCTGTCATCTGATTGGCCATCCCAGGCACTCCATTTACCATCTACCTTGGTTAGTGGTAAAAAGCATTTACTTTGCTTCATGCAACCGGCCCTAAGTAAGATCCGTCGAGTGCGATTCATAAAATGTATATGTTTGGCACCGACTTCAAAAAGTAATTTAATGTTAATATTTCGTCGTTTAGTTGTAACTAAATAAGTTAATAATTATTTTATACCTTTTAGTGTATTTTATTTTATTTTTAAGTTCTTATTATTTTATTTGTTTCATTTAATTTTTTTGAAGTCGGTTTTATTTTTTTTTTTATAAAAATTATTTTTATTTTTCACTATTTAGTGATGTTATTAATAGTGACTTAAGATAATACTTTGTATGCATCTCGTAAGAGAAAGCGGCAGGGGAATTAATCAGAAAAATGATAATAAAATTCAATTCATAAATATAGAAATTTTGGAACGTTTGCGGGTTTTAAATGAATGTTTTAAGATTTTTCTTATAAAAGATTTTATTTATTATAATTTCGATTATTTGGTCATAAGAATTGGAGATTTACGTTATTTCATCATTGATCATATCTTCAGAACTTGACCAAAAATATGGTACCACCCCTAAGGTCCTCTCTTTCCATTAAAAAAAAATCTTTAAAATCGGTTCATAAACAAAGAAGTTATGCTTGAACAAACATACAAAAAAAGGTCAAATACCAATGAAAAAAACGGGACCAATCGGAAGCTAGACTGAACCCAAAGCAAAAAAATCATCAAAATTGGTTAACAATTGGCGGAGATATGAGGTAACATAGACATAAAAAAAAATTCAGTTCAATAGAGAGCCTCATCCTTTTTTGAAGTCGGTTAAAAATAAGATAGATACAGATATAATTATATTATAAGTGATAGTGTCACGGAAAGGGCCCTTATCTTCACCTGGTCAAAATTGATCTAATGACATGTTATGTTTCTAGATAAACACTGGAACAAAAAACGCTTTTTGTCCCTCCTAAAAATTCAAAAAATTGGCTCACTTATGGATTTTGGAATATTTATAAGTAAAAAATGTAGTTATGAGTTATAGACGTTTCAATTTTGACAATTTTTAAGCAGACAAAAGGGCATTTCGTCCATTTTTACCCTCGCTATTATCCTATTCCGAATGAAAATTCGCTTCTGAATTCAAATATGTAATCAAAAATTATACCCACATTTAACTCATATTTTTGCCATTCCTGAAAAAACTGGTAGGTGAAGATAAGGGCTCTTTTCCCTGACACCATCACAATATAGATATATTTTTCAATCTTAGCCTCCGCATCTCATTGGAATTGAATACTAAAAAGAAATAATGGGACTTGTGAACGCAAAGCCTGTACTTCTTAAAAGTACGAGATGATATTACCAGTATAGCCAGAATCTGGTCATTAGAGATATAGATATACAGATTATATTTATTTTATAATTATTTAACTTTTGATTGTATAAAATTGGATCAATATTTAAGTAGTAATTTCCAGTCACTAACTTAACAACCGGGCTTAACTTTCCCCTAGCAGAAATTTCATCCCCCCATTTAAATGCGCAATCTCAAGTTGTTCAGTCTCGGTCTGCTATCTGGAATCTAGTTAACTTTCATTAGATAACGAGATATTATAAATTATATCTATATATCATCATTTGGCCCTGCCTCTGGCAAGTTGCTTTCAAACCTCTGTCATCCACAACTGTGCTAATGTTGCTCTCTTAATAATCACAGAACAATTTGCATTATACCAAAGTTCCAATAATTCAAAATGATATTAAATCATGACAAGCAAGTCTTATAATTCCCTCTTGTTTTGTGCTTTAGAAGCTTATTTTTATTTTCATTACTACACAACAAATAAAAATAGGAATTTCCTTGAATGTATAGTAATAAATATTTTATAGTCTTGAAAAAATATTTTAATCGTGCACAAGAAAAATGCGCCAAAACCTATCCTGCAGTATAACAAACGCTACGTTAGCTTAATTGTTAAATTGGCTAAGGTATTAGGCTCGGAAAGATGAAGTATTATTGGATTCAATTGAGAAAGCATTACATACCATTTCCTAATTATATCTAAACTCGTCGATTGAGACGTTTCTTAAATTACTATTTACTTGCCTTATTAATACAATCAAAGGTACTATGCTGTTTGACCTTGGGTAGACAAACGTATGGATTTAATTTCTAATCATTATTTTTTAAATATTTATTAAATAAATATTATTAAATTAAGTACCTATTATAAAATTAAAAAAAAATAATAATAATATAACTCATCCTATTCCAAGCCCACTTTTGGAAGATAATATAAATTTTCGTAAATTCTTAACCAACAAATTAGGTTTATTATTTTTGTACAAAACCCCTGGCTTTGGTTTTCATCAGTAGAGTCTTCTTTTTAATTTCTTGTGAAATTGTTTTCTTATGAATTTGGGATTTAAAAAACATACATTTTTTGGTTTATAGACTTATTTGGATTGGCCTCTGATCGGTTTATACATAGACGTATAGATATTTATTATACCTATACATAAATTTAAATAGGTTATTTCTGAGAAATATTGGAAAACATTTAGATTATTCCCAAAGAAAAATGCTAGCTTTGTATGCTTCACACGCCTGAATAGAGACAACCCATTCGTCACCTTTTCTTTAAAGCTGCGTACAATTTAGGCTCTACCGTCTACAGTAAAGTACTTGAGTTTTAGAGTTCATTATTTATTTATTATAAGGAAATTCAATGTAAAAAATTATTTGGCAATACATTTTTTCTTATTAATTTTAAAATAACAAGTAAATACAAATTATACCCAGGATTAAAATCCTTATGAAATTTATTGATAGGTCTGCTGGTGACACATTTTGAGCATGGATTTGACTAAGCCACGTGTAATAGTACTGTCTAGGATAGAAGAGGAGGCATGGTGAGTGCAGTAAAAATACATATGTTAAAAATATTTTTGACCCACAATGAAATTATAAAAATTATAATTTATAGTCAATTATAAACATAATATATTTCAATTTCAGAAATATTTGAGGGTGGACGTGGAACCAGATCATCTGTAAGTATTTTTACAACATGAAAAAATAGCATCAAATATTTTTTTTCATGTTGTAAAAATACACTTTGGGGTGGTCTGATTCCACGTCCCACCACTCAAATGGTCTGGAGTGAATATATTATGTTTATAATTGACTATAAATTATAATTTCATTGTGGGTCAAAAATATTTTTTAACACATATGTATTTTTACCGCACTCACACCATGCGCAGTACCTGGTCCACCTGCTTAGACCAGCCTGACTGGCCATTCCTTGTACAGCTATCATAGACGGTACAGTTACGCATTATTTCTAGTTGGGTCAACTACTCAAAAATGTGTCCTCAGCTCTTGGTTCCTGTAGAATATAGAAAAAATAGAAGACCTAAACTCAAAAATTAGACAAACCTGGTTTCAATTCAAGATATCACAATTCCCCAATTATTATTATATATTTTTTTAAATTTTATAATTGGTTATAGTATGGTCTTTTAAAAGTATGAGGCTCGCAAGGAGCAAAAATGATTACATGAGGGATGTAAAATTTTACTGAGAGCTTTCCCACAATTTGAGAAAGATATAGAGAAAAACGAAGGGATCGGGTTCATATCTATTGTTTAGCTTAACAACGAGGTTGTGCTCGCAGCGAATAGGTTGTAAATCTATTCCACTAAACAATCGATATCAAATTATAGCTTCGATAGGACGCTAAGTTCTTTTTAACATATATACCTGTTCGAACTCTCAAGCTCAAAATTAGTATCTTTAAGATGGATGTCTATAGGAAAGAAATGAAAGATAAATTTCTCTTTTTAACAAAAACTATATTTTAATGTGAAAAAAATGTGTTGTTAATAAAAACAAAGAAAATGAACTTGAAATTAACTTAGATTGTATATATATGTAGATATATATACACTTTATAAATATATACTTAAACTTTAGACATATAATATATTTTATTATATGTCTATCATAAATGAATGGTTTCAGTGGTGGTAAAGGCAAGCCTCTGAATTATCTTTGAGAGATGAATAGGTGTTCTTTTGCTTCAGAACCAATGATGATAAATGCTTTTGAGTGTAGGTACCTTTCGTGTACACACTTTCAATAATGTAAAAACCTTAAGAGAATTGGTTGTACTTTCAGTAAACCTTCATTGAATTGATTTTACCTTCAGAAATAATAAGAGAAACAAATACAAATTGATTATTATTAATTAGAGACCTTTAATATATATTAGCACAAACAAAGAAACGTTTACATACCTTCAGGCCACTTTTTGATTGCTTGCTTATTTCAACAAACTAAATTTTATTTAGTTACTAAACTAAATATTGATTGACTATGACGAAAAATATAGTCGAATGAATATACCAGCGTAAAATGTGGTACGATATTGTTTGAGATGTTAACTCGATGAAGTTCGAAATAAGAAGAATGACAAATACGATATTATTTGGAGCCTGGGTTCAGAAAGGATATTTATCTTAGGGATGTTTCTGTCTTTTCTAGGGCACAAAAATCTCCAGCGCCGAGAAACCGAATTAGCGTGGATTTTGAATTTTCTATATGTTTACTTATATTTAATAATAATAATACTTAGTTTAATAATATATATTATTTTATTAATTTTCTCTTTTTGTTTTATCGAGTTAATGCATTTGACAAATAAGCTTTTCAGCACCTGTCTAAAAATTAACTAAAATATTTAAGAATGTATTAAAGCCATTTCTTTTTCTTATATTAGCGCTTATAGGCAACTACGAGGAGCGAAGCGAAGCAAATATTCAAAATTTAATTAATAATTCCATTTGAATTAAAAGTTTTCTGTATAAATTAAAATATCCTGGCAGATATTAATGTATGTGGTTTCGGATCCGTTATTTATAATTAAGTTTTTGCAATTGAAAAAAGAGATAATCCATTTTCCTATGAAAATTGATTTTTTTTTCACTTTGAAAATATATATTAATAATTTATTTTTTTCCTTTATAATTATGTGGAATTTTTTATGTACATTTTTTCTTTTTGATGTTCTATCTATTTAATTATCTCTCTACCAATTTTTTTTTATGAATTATATAATTTGATATAAATATAAATTAATAAAAAAAAAAAAAAAAAAAAAAAAAAAAAATGGCACAGCCAGTTGTCTCTAAATGAGAATTCATTTCGATAATCCAATATTTTAAACTACCTTCTCTATGTAATGTTAAACCCTACCTTTCCCCATTAACCCTATCCACTATATCTACCTACGAATTTCCAAACTCGATCAGTCTGCCCATTCCAGAATCAAACCGAGTTCGACGTTAATCGTTGATAATCACCAACACTATCGACATGGAATGTTGGGTATCGTTTCAGCCCCTGCGGTCCATTTCTGCGCTAACGACTATTCACGATCGATCCACTGATGAAATATTTGCCTCCATTTGCGGCTAATAAATGGCTCGCCCCTCGAGTGTTACTCTATAATAGACGACGGACTCCCTTTGTGCAGATACATTTACATTCTTAGGATGACTAAAAATAATTTACTACCTATACCATTCCTTTCAACAATTTCTAAAGTTACCCCCTTTCTTCTTATACTCAATAAAATTTCACTTTCTCTTTTATTAAATAGGAAATCAAGAGAGATGGTCAACTACTAAATCCAAGGTGTTAAGGATTTTCTTTTATGTCAGAAAGATTTTTTTAGCCCTCGCGAATTGAACCCGAATGCCAAAAAATGCAATCCGAGCACTTGGCCTGTCCACCGAGGTGGAACCACATCTGACATATTGCACTTGTAAATTTTTTTTCACTTTTTCAGGTCACTCTTTTAGTTATGGTGGGCAAGCTAAGTGACCCGATTGCATTTTTCTGCATTCGGGTTCAATTTCAGAGGGGGAGAAAACAACCCTTCTGAATATATAAAAATAATTAATAACACCACAGATTTCGAAGTTGACCATCCCTTTTGATTTTCTATAGAAATTGTAACGCTTCTACTATCGGCATTTGACTTTTATATTCTCTTTTATTATTAACAATAACTTGTAAAATATATCATAAGTATTGGAATACCCTATTGGGAGAATAAAAGAATGTAAAAGAAATATCGATTTCCGGTTACAAATCATCAGTAAATTTATCGATGAATAACATATTCTCTGTTCCATTTATATAAAAGTGAAAAAAGCTGAATATGATATGATAGATGGAAAAATTATCCGATTTCCACTAAAAGTGAATTCATAATGGTCCGATTCATTTTTATTCATTGATTGACCTCCATTTTTAAATTTTTTTTTTTTTTTATTGATGGGGAAGCGAAATCTTTACAAGATCATCTATAATCCATAAGACGAAATGGAGAACAAAGAGGTATTTCTATAGATGAAGTTTAGGGAATACATTTTGAAACGTAAAGGATCAGTGAATTCCAATAAATTAATTGAAGCAGATGTAAAATTCAAACAGTGAACATTGTTTCGGGTCGTGTGAATTAACTTGGGAATGTGAGAAAAAGAAAATGGTCATAAGAATTCAGGATAAGATAATAATCCAGAAACACTTTGTATGAGACTGAATGCTGCGAGGTCAACAATATAATTGAGAGACAAAAATCTTCATCTTATCACTAAAAAGGATTACATTTTGACATCATCAAAACAAACTTATTACGACTTAATAAAGTAATAAAAATTTTAAAATTTAAAAAATATAAAATTCTATGTTTTCTCTTTGAACTCCTGAAGTTGGGCTCGTTCCCGAAATATACTATATATAGTCATGCTAAAAAGCATCTTGTCTTTTATTTTTGTGAAACCTACCTAGAATTTTATCTTTTTTAAATTAAATTTTTTTTTTAAATTCTCTTTACTTTATTAAAAATATGTTTTAGCAAGTACCTACACCATTCTCCATTAACAAAATTATAATTATTACGAGTTTCCGTTTTGAGCCTTCTTTGATTTCGGAACCCAGATTTACAGGAAAAAATGCTTGAAAATGATTTCTCTACGTTTAAGACAATTATTTCTAAACACGAATATAGCAAATAAAATTTCAAGTTACGTAAATACTTCATTCCATCCTTCAGCCAAGCTTCAAGAAGTTTTAATACAAATAAATTGTAATACATCGATAGGGTGTGATTTTCTATAATTATACGAGATTAAAAAAAGAAAATAGGTTTCATTAAATATTTTCCTTTAATATCTTTTAATGGTCAAATGTTGATGCTTGTACATTTCAACGGCATGTTACGAAGTTAGCTGTAGTTCAGATTCCAATCTTATATTATATTAAAATATATATTTGGTGAGCCAGGTTAGGGAGCCGGCTAACGCTCTGGCCCCGCTTCGATTATGACGATGCTGGAGCGGAAGGCTTTGATCCTGGCTGGCAAATAAAAATTTCTTCCGGCTAAAAACTCGGCTCCCTCACTAACCCTACTAACCCTACCACTAACACTTTACTTATGTGCTGTGTAAATGGGCTTTGTTCCCAGTGACAATAAATATATATAAATATATATATATATTTATGTTCCGTTCAAAAGTAAAATAGAACCCTATTAGTTAATATACAATATCTGTCCTCTCTATAGCTCACAAACTAAACAAGATACAAACTTGAAATCTACAATTTAGATTTATTCAAAAATCGTATTAAAATTTTTAACGAATGATATATTTTGACGAGGGTCGAGTTTTTTGTGTGGTCATAAATAAAATACTTTTTATCATGAGATATCTCTCTGTAAAGATCTATTTAATAAGAATTAGGCTTTTTTTTCCAAATTTAATTCACTTTAAAATGACGGCATCAGAGAGTCTTTCAAGTGCCCAATTTTAGGAGATTTTTTTTGTACCTGTCGGGATTCAGAAATGGCTTAACTTAAAGTATGAAAAAATTACACAAATTTTCTCGTTCCCTCCTTATAAACGAAAAATTAGAATAAATTTGATATCTCTAGTATATTGGAACATATAAGTTAAGGAATTTCACTACTCAGACAGGACAGTCCGAGTAATAAATTGGTTCATAAATTTTTTGTGACAATTCTATCTTAGAAATATCTGAAACGAGAATATAAATCATTCACATCATTATTTTTTTAAACCTTCTGTGTTCAGATATCGATGAAACTTGAAGCTATGGTATCAAAATGTTTCTATTTTTAAAAAGAAGAACTGTAAAATGAAATCGAATGCCAAAATAAAAACATTTAAGAACTAATTAGGTTTTGAGCTTTCTACTATTTTTTCTAGCTGAAAAATATAGAGATGTCGAAAAGCTCTTATTTATAAATATTGGAGTAAAATCTGATGAATTTTGAAGAAGTTTCTCTTTCTACTCTATTTAATTATTTTTCTAATTAAAATATAATATATATTTTTAAAGTCTTTTAATTATGGATTTTAATGAGGCAGTCCAAAGTACAATTACAATACTTTACCCACATGCTTCACATTGGATAAAGTAAAAAAGAAAGATAATTATAACTATCTTTTCTAATCAAAACCGACGTTTCGGGGGTTTATTTCCTCCTTCTTCAGGGTTTTGAAAATTCAGTGAAATAAATACAATATGACATTCCTTTCTGTCTCCTCTTTCAGTGGCATCAGTAACAATATTATACAGTATTTCATTCTCAGCATAATTTAGTGTAGTACTACTCAGAGGGGAATATCACGTTGTATTTCCTTCACTGACCTTTCCAAACCATGAAGAAGGAGGGAATAAACCTCCGAAACGTCGGCTTTGAATAAAAAAGATAGTTATATTTATCTCTCTTTTTTGAACCTTGGGTTGCCTCATCAAAATTCATTAAATTCATTTACCAGCCAGTCTGTCTCCAAAAACAACTACAATCTTTTAATTATGTTTTTAAAAAATATCATTAATTTTATTTTATTTTTCAGTCTTGTTGACAAGAAAAAAAATGATTTTTTTAATCTCCAACCATAATCTGATTGGAGTAAACTTCACGCGTAATAAAGATCAAAATCATTAATCTTCTAAGCGGGGTGTAAATCTTGTAGAGAGGTTTCCGCGATATTTGTCTCTGTAACTGTTCAAGAGCTCTTAAACTGTTCCCCGGCCCCACCTCGGTAATCATTCCGGGTGACCCTCTTGCCTCGTCGAATTGCCTTGTCTTCCATTAATTCGTTTCGCAAATAATGGAAGCTAAACGATGCAATGCCCTAATCAAATAGACAGATAGATAAGGATATCTTAATTAATTTTACAATTTTGTCTTCGTTAAAGGTTCATAGCCACTATCAAAATAAATTAAAATTGATTAAAATTCCAAGAGAGAGACATTGATGTATTTTGTCAGAGACATTTTTGTAATCGATTATAGCAGGATGATTCAATTTTTACTTTACCATACAGGGTATGGTCAAGTATTGTAATCGTGCATGAAAAAAGTGTTTTTTCCTTCTTTTTTTCAAAATATCTAAAAAAGGCCCAAACTATTTTGATAAAAAAAAAAATTAGGCGAAAGATGGCATTTCGGTCTACAAAAAAGCTCCAATAAATAATCATCGAAAAAATTATATTTTTCGAGATAATAACGGTTTTGTCAAAATGTCTGTTAGTCTGTTGGTCTGTGTGTTACCAAATTTTGTGGACGAGCTAGCTCAAAAACTAGTGTGAATATCAAAACCAAATTTCACACGTAGTTTTGGTGCATTGAGATTAAGAGGTGATTAGATTTTGGTACATATCGACCCAAAATTAAGGAGGGGAGGGGGGGGGGGTTAACATTTTAAAATTATAATATGTTAAATCTAAAAAAACAAGAAAAATAAAATATACTAATAAATGAACTTAGAATCACGAAAATATTTTTTTTTCTGGCGCCAAATTTAGGGGAAAGAGTGTCAAAAAATAAAAGTCTAGGCCATTTGAGCAAACTCAACCAAATTTTGTATACATAATCAGTGGGCCCCTAGAGAACTAAAAATGCACAAATAAACCCTCTTAAACGGGGGACGGGGTCAAAAAATTAAAATCTAGACCCTTGTACCATACTCAACCAGAAGTGTATGGTAAATTCAAGTTGATGGACACATCAGAACGTGTCAATTTATTAATATTTATCTCAGGGGTGACCACGGGGGGAAAGGGTCAAGTCGGAGAGTGCACCCAATAATTTGAGGGGGGGGGGGGGGGGGGTTGAAAATTGTTGCAAAATATAAAAACGGTCAAGTTATTAATTTCAACAAAAGATAATACCTCTTCAAATTCTTTAGAAGTAAATAAATCATGTATAGGGGTGGGGGGAGGGTACTTTTTATGAAACTGAGGATGGGGACCTCCTGTTTATCTTGATTTAAATTGGTTCCTCTATCTGATTTTTTGGGTAGAACTCTTTGATCTAAGTATTGTTGATTCGCATCAATTGTCAAATGCAAATTTCAAAACGTTGTTTAATAAAAATATAATAAATATCAATATCAAGAGCATGAGGAAGGTTAAGTGTGAAAGGTCGTGATAGATAATGTGCTGAATCTATTCCCTAAACTTATTCAATTCCTTATTTAGCCCTATCTTGAATATGGCCTGCATTGTAGAGAGGGACTTCCAAGTATACTATTGTCACTGTGGATACAATTCAGATGCGATCTATCAAATTACCACTCTCGATTTTTTAGCCTAGTTGTGGGGAAACTTTTTACTATGCCCATAGCGAAGCGAATGAGTAAAGTATATACTGGCTAAATTCCTGGCCAATCAAAACCTACTACTACTACTACTACTTTGCGTAAAGTATTATTTGTAATCAATCTCGCACCAAGCACGACTTCAAAGGGTTCTCGCAACACCGTTCAACTGATTGAAATTAAATTGAAAACATACCATTAATTTAACAAAATGAAGCGCTGATTAGTTTTTGGCACATATCAGCCCACAAGCATCAGTACTTTATCCAAGTATATTTGTTTTTTCTAATTATCTTGAAAATGGGTTAACCAATATTGATCAAATTTAATATTCTATTTATGTAAGTTAAGGACTTCAAAAAAGGTTATATAAAGTTTTTAGTATAATATATTTTTTTTTCTTAAATGCTTACACATCATAAAAATATAAAAGTTTTTAGATCGTAATTAAATAATTAAATGATTGTTGGATTTTTTTATTATAATAATTATCTTTAAATAAAACCATTTCTAATCTATAAGCTTTAGGCCTGGTGCTTATGCAACTATATACACAGACTAGCGTAGTATACCGCTACCCTACAGCCTTGCAGGTTTTACAATATTTTTTTTCTATTAATGATAGAGATTGGAATGCAAAAAGCAATGAATGTAGGAAATATTTGAACACTCTCTGGAATTCCAGAAAGGAAACAGAATCCAATTACTAAAAAAAATTTTAATAGGTTAATTTTTTTTTTACGTTATCCATAGCGAAGTTGATTGTAATTGAATTGAAAACATATCATTACTTTAACAAAATGAAGCACTGATTAGTTTTTGTTACATAGCGGCCCATAAACATTAGTAGGTTCTTTATACTATTATTTTTATTTTTTTCTAAATATCTTGAATACAGCCTAACCAATTTTGATCAAATTTAATATTTAAGTATCTTTAGGACCGCCTTGCCCCCCTAACTACTCCCATAATAGTTAGCAGATTTAGCTTCAATTCAAAATATTCTCCTGAAGTCGAGGGGTGAACCGGGACTTAATATCGTGTACACCTACTTCCACTTCCATTTTCATCTCCAAATAGAAGACAATAGATGAAGGGGCATTATCTAATAAATTCCAAAAGAATTCCACTTAATTCCAAAGACGTGTACACCTAATTACAATCGCGGTTCATCCCTCGCTGGAAATAGACAACCGGCCCTTCTTATATTTATTTATTTATTATTATTTATATATTCTATCAGTGTAAATATATGAGTTAATAAATACAAACTTTTTTGAATTTTACATTTCAAATCTCATATTAATTAGAATACGAAATTATTTTAATAATAACATTTTCTATTCAACTGCCTTGATTTCCTTCATTATTAAAATGAATATTTCAACGTTCCTTGTTCCTTGTTCGTTAAGTTCCATCTTTCCAAGTCATACAACCGAAATAGTCCTGTTTAACAAACTTGAACATTGATAACAAATAAAACTTTTAATGAAATAATGATATCAAAGAAAATCCTATGATGGTTCGTTGAAAAGGGGGGGAATATTTTTAGATGAAAAGAAATAAACCTGATAAAGTCAAATTTAAGAGTTTTTAACTTTCACCAATGCGAAATTGAAAAAAAAAAATAATAAAAAACTCTTTATAGTGGATGAAATTGGTTCTGCTAGAGAAACTTTTAGGACCATCGTTAAAATATAAAAATATTTAATATCTATAAGTACAATCATCAATATTAGATAAAAAAGTAATAAAGAAATCGGATATTAATATTTTAATAAGCTGAATAGTTGGGGAAGTATTTATGATATTAAAACGCCGTTTTTGAATTCATTATCCGAGTAAAATTCTTCCAAGAATTCATCAAATATCACTTATTTCCCAAAATTTCCAGAAACTAATTAATAATTTTCCTAGAAATTCAGATTCAAAAACTTGTTTACTATTTGCAAATTTATAGATTAAGACGAAACAAATGTATATCACATATTATAATAATAAATCATTACCTTTAAAAATTATTTATTAAAAAAAAATCCTATTATTTATTGTTTAGCCCAGAATACTAGTTTTTACTAGAAACTACGTATTAATCTTATGTAGGGGCCTATTTCATAGATTCTTTCTCTTCTCACTTTTACCCTAACATAAAATACCACGTCTATGTATCTATTTCTATTTCTTTTTTTTCATAATTATCTTTTATCGTAGCAGGTGAGTACTCTTTTACGATCCGGAGTAAGGAGGGACCTACTAAAGGGACAGCGGGCCTAATTACGTAAACTGTTACTCCTCTCAGATCCGAGTGAAATCCGTCCGAACCTGCATCTATACCAGGTTGTTTTCTAAATCCTATCTTGCCTGAATAGGGAGGGGGAGAGGGGCATTTTAACATATTGCTATGTGGAAACCACCACATTACAAATCCTCTCATTTTTTTTAATTTGTCTGGTAGAACAATCTATTTTAACGTAAACATATTTTTATTTAAAATAAAAATAAATAAACTGCAACGGATCGCTAAACTTTATCCAAATTCATTTGAAAAATTAATATGATTATTCCTTTATTATTAATCAGATATCACTTGCAATTTGTAGTTCATGTTGACATTAATTCAAAAATAATTCTCATTTAATAGTCGAGGAATAACTATTCTACATTGGATTTTTGACATTTCGTTTATTATTGTAACCATTGCTGAGGACATGGAGGAATCGACTTAAAATCAAAAATAGTCATCGATTCTCATCTAATACTTGAGGAATAACAATTCTACATTAGATTTTTGACCCTTCGATTATTATTGGTAGCCATTACTGAAGACATGGAGAAAACGACTTAAAATCAACTCAAGCTTGAGTTGTTTACCAAAAAAATTTAGTCTTTTTGATTTTAAGTCGATTCTTCCACGTTTTCAGTAGAGGTTGCCATTTATAGTCAAAACATCAAAAATGGAATGCAATAAGGTAGTAGATAAGAATCGATCGCTATTTTTGGTTTAAAGTCGATTCCTCTATGTCTTCAGCAATGGTTACCAATAATAATCGAAACGTCAAAAATCCAATATAGAATGATTATTCCTCAAGTACAAGATGACAATCAATCGTTATTTTTGATTTTAATTCGACCCCTCATGTCTTCAGCAAAAGTAACGGATAAGAAAACAACGCAGTTGCTATGGTTACTTATAAAATTTCCTCCCAAATTTTAAGCATTTCACAGAGAGAAGCCTATCCATTCTTACTTAAGCAAGGTTAAATGAGCTATATTAAAAGGATCAAATGAATAAATTTTAAAGAATTTAAAAATTAAAAAAAAGTACTATCTTACTCTAGAGTAAAGTACTTTAAAATATAATTTTACTAAAAACTTTATTTAACCGTTTTTATGGTCATTTCAATCGGTGCAACGGTGTGGAGAAAATCGTGGGCCAAAAAAACGATAACATACATCCATCCATCCGCGCGCACTAAATGAAAAATCCGACTTTTTGGCCTCTCGACGAGACTCAATGAAATTTTTGGCAAAACCGTCACGTGCTAAAACTCAACCTAATTGAATAATACAATTTGTGACTTTAATTGAGACCATGGGTTCCGTAGTCTTTACCTGAGAACCCTTTGAAGCCACGCTTGCCTCGAGACCTATTACAATACTTTCCCCATGCTTCGCATTGGATAAAGTAAAAATGGAAAAAATGATAATTAAATTATAATTTTACATTTTAAAATTAAGTGCTATTGTTTTTAAATTAAGAGAAACATAATTAAATAATTTTTCCTATGGATATGTCTAATAATAAATTCATGAATGTCATTGCTGTGCTTTAAATAGTGACATATTTGTGGGAATCCCATTCATTATAATGTAACGTTATTTAATATTTTAATTTTTATAGTGAAATGTTAATAAAATTCTTCCGGTTACCTTAATTATCTTGGGGTTACAATGGTCTGTCAATTGATTTTTTTATTTTTTTACTTTCGACTAAAGCTTTTTTACTTTACCATACAAAATTAAAAATCTAGGCCATTTCAGCAAACTGAACCAAATTTTGTATACATAATCAGTGGGACCCCAGAAGTCTAAAAATGCAAAAACTAACCGCCCAAAATGGAGGGAGTGTAGGGTCAAAAAATATAAATGTAGGCTCTTGTACCAAACTCAACCAAATTTTGTATACATAATCAGTGGGCCCCCAGGGGTCTAAAATGCAAAAACTAACCCCCCTACTCTACATGATTATAAATAATTTTATTAAATACATATTAAATATAAGTGAGGGGCCAGGTTGTATGGTAATGTCAAGTGGATGGCCACATCAGAACACGTCAGCTTATTTAGTCTAGCAAATATTTAAAATATTTAATCTGTCTACGACTTCTCTTGTCAATTGATTTAAAAATCCAGAGAAAAAAGATATTTGGCATGAAAATCATAGAATCATTCATATTGCTTCCATAAATTGGCATCAATATGACAAAAAGATAAAACAAAAGGTCCAGAATTATCTGTAGGTTAGCGCAATGATCCTTATATTTATAATCAAAGTGAAATTAGAATCGAAAGATACATGTACAAAGTATACATGCGCACCTCACAGCTCGACGACGAAGTAATATAAAAAGTGTATGAAAACATTAAGAAGACAATGAAAATTTAATAATTATGGACGAGTAAAACATAAAATCCGAAAAAGAAAAAAAAAGGAAATGGTGTAGGTAAACATGGTCAGGAAAATTGAAATGAAAGAAGCGAATTTTGCGATAGTAATAAGCTAGTAATGGCAACATTGCCAGGTAACATTCAATAATTTCAAATAATTTTATTTTTGATTTCTGTGTTTAGAAATTACTGAAACTTGAAGAAATGTCTTTTTCAAGCATTATTTTTTTATATAAATTTCAATAAAGATAATAATTAAAGAAGGAAATGTTGTCGAAAATTCATTTTGTAGTCATTTTTGAATTTCTAAAACAAAGAAGTTATTGAAATCTGGAATAAAAAGCCGAAAATTATATTAAATAAAAAGTCAAATAGTTTAATGAAAAAATGTTTCTATTAAACTGAAATTTAATACATATTTATATGTATAAGCTCTACTGTTGTGTCAAGTTTCAGCTTTCTAATTCAACTGTTCGATTTACAAATAATTCACTAAAATTTCTAGAGTGCGTGGAAGTATCACTTATTCCTCCAATTTTATCTTTATATTATAAAGTGTAATTTTTTGCTGTTGAGTGAATGAATGATAAAATTAAGTTTCATCGAAAATCTATATGGTAGCTGGCACTATATATAGGTATAAATGCAATACCAGGTAAATCTTCACAAGGGGGACATGTGATCCACCCGACGTGCCTAATTGAGAATTAATTAGTTAAAAGCACCTTTGGTTTCTTTTGTATCTATTCTGATCAAAAACCGATTTTGGAGAAGAGAGAGAGAGAAAGAGAATATATTCATTTATTAACGTAAATACAAATTAAAACATTTGAAATAAAATGCGAAAGCTAGCGAACCCATCAACAGCATGAAATAAATTAAATGGATATCATATTGTTAGTCTATACATATAAAACATCTGATTATGCATTTATCACCCTCCTAGTTAATTAACGATCTCTAATAACTAATCAATTTAAATTGAGGTTGTCTGGCGGGGAGTAGGCTTCTACCTATCAGTCAGCCCTAGTATTAAAATTTTAGAAAGTTCGATCTTATAGCGTAATGTTTGTATTGTCAATGCGGAGAACTGATTATTTTTTCAGCTCTTTAGCTTTAATAAATTATATTAAAAAAAAACTAAAAAAAACTCGCTTCTAAAAAGTACAAAATAATGTAATATTTAATCAAAAAGAGTGGGGCGGAGAAACATGTAGGTAATTTTAATTAATTTCAACAAAGTGCCCCACGCTTTTTGATTAAGTATTACATTATTTTGTACTTTTTAGAAGCGTGTTTTTTAGTTTTTTTAAAATATAATTTATTTTTTTACTTTTTAGACTTAATTATTTTTATAGAGAAAAGTTTGCGGAATTTAACAGAATGAAATGTACACGCTTTATATTAGCTTCACCTGTATGTATATATGTATGTATGTATTTATCTATGTATCTATGTGACTTTTGTCTACGCTTCTAAAAATGATAAAATAATGTAATAATCAAAAAGTGTGGGGCACTTTGTCTAGATTAATTAAAAGTACATGTTTCTGCGCCCCACACTTTTTAATTATTACATTATTTTGTAATTTTTAGAAGCGTGTTTTTTAGTTTTTTTTTTTTTAAATATCATTTATTATTTTCATTTAAATTGTGTAAGAAAACAATTATTTTTATTTGCGGAATTTAACAGAACAAAAGTCACATTGATAGATAGATAGATACATACATACAGGTGAGCTAATATAAAGCGTGTAAAAGTGAATAAATGAAGAATAAATAATTTTTTGAATGATTTAATTGAGATTTTAAGACGATATCATAATATGGGAATATGGACATAAATGAACAATTTATTTTTAAGTTTATGATTAAAATTTTACACATTTTTTATTAATTAATAAATATCCGTGTGAGCGATTCTTTCATGAGAATCTTATCGAGGAAAATTACTAAAAAGGGTAAAGATAGAATCATCTATTTTTCTTTAGATATAAATAAGGCATTGTAAGGATAGCAAATGCAAGTCAAGACCTGTTTCAGACTGTTAGAGATTAATTACATAATTTCTATTATTCTAGGAATGATCTTTTTACCTTTTGAACCAAAAAGATACTCGTTTTTCTTTTTTTTTTTTTTTTTTTTTTTTAATTAAGTGACCAGAGATTCTCTTTAAATTACATAAAAAAAAATTATAAAACCACTTTACAATAAAACTCAAAAAACAAAAAGGAATTAAAAAATACAAAATTAATATATTATACATAATTCTTACATACATATATAAAATATACATGTTAAAAAAAAATTAAAGTAACAAAATAAATAATATTAATAACAAACTACTCTTTAGATCTTGATATTAGCACGGATGAAAAATTGATGCACTCCTTTAACTAAATTCTTGGTGGGATTTTTTAAAACTTGTTCAATGCGCTGAGGGGGATCTCTAAAGTGTGGTTGTATTAATTTTTTCGGAGGGGACATTGGAAAAGGATGTGATATGGAGTTGCTTGGGTTGGACAACAGGAACAGTTGGGAGATGGAGAAAGTGAAAACCTATGAAGGTGAGCATTACAACAAGTATGATTGATTCGGAGTCGTGTAAAAGTAACTATTTCATTACGAGATACTCGTTATAGAAAGAAAGAATATTCAAATGGACTTAAGTAAAATTTAGGCAAATAAGTAAAAAAATATTACTTGATGCTGTTCTAGCTGGCAAGCGATTTCGGTATCTATGATAACTCAAAAATAAAATGTATAATTAAAGTTTTGAGCATCTTTTTTTTGAAAATAGTTGGAAGTTTTTTCAAAAAATCAGCCAACCAAGATGTATTTTAAAAGAGAAAGAATTCAATCAATCTTTTTCGGACAAATTCTAAGATTT
>JALMQS010000078.1:2411028-2673644 GCA_024734495.1 Forficula auricularia
AAATCTTAGAATTTGTCCGAAAAAGATTGATTGAATTCTTTCTCTTTCAAAAATAAAACTTTTAAAAATAACTTTCTAGTGCCAAGATATGTCTATAAGAAGAAATTATACGATTTTTGGCTTTCTAGCTTTAGAACTGAAAAATACAAATAAATCAAAAAATCTGTTAAAATAGTTTAAAATAATGAAGTAAAATATGTCACTTCACTTCTCTATTTCAAATTGTTTGTTGTTATAAAAATTTCCATGTCTTGAAAAAGTTCTCATTTTTTCTTTCAATATTTATGTTAAAATTTGTTAACCAAAAATCGTTTTTATTTATTAAATTTATTCGTTAGGGAAAGTAAACTAAATAAAGAAACTTTTCAGAAACATCATCAAAGATTAAAATAATCTCATGTTGTGGTTAGAAAAACAAAACAAACATTTCTTTTTTAAAGTGTAATGGAAAAATAATTTGGTTGGATTATTTAAAGACAAGTGGGATCATCCAAGTTTGATTAAATTTTCTTGACAAGAAGAAAAAAAGAGAGAGAAAAAAAAGCTTAACTTTATAACTCTGTATGTGTGTGGGTGGATGGGTAATTATTTTTTAATTTTCTAAAATGTATTCAATTTTTTACTTTTACTTATCTGAATTTAGATTTACATATAATAAGTATATAAGCATAAAAAACAAATTCGAGTTTTCCAGGTTCTCTCAAAATAATAAGTTCATTTTCAAATATAGTATGTCTGTCTGTTTATATTTCTCCGAGGAAGAAACTTAAAGCTTAAAGCTAGTTAGATTTTGTTGTTATAGAAAGCTAGCCACATAACAATCGATTAATCGAGTAAATGAGTAATAGTTTTCTATATTGAAAAGTTTTTGTTTTGCCGAGAGTAGCAGAGTTGTTGATTCACAAAGAGAAACAAAGAGGTTGTTCTCTGCTTGATGCAAATAAACATATACACATATATATCAAGATGATATATCTGTATATATATTATTTATTTGTTTGAGACTATAGTTTCGAAGACTTGGTCTTCATCATCAGTCTTTCTTCAATTATAAATGTTTTTCATGGAGTCAATATCATATGGATATTGAAAACTTGGTGTTCCTTCGTCACTGGAATGCTAGAAACTAACAAAGACATTCTCTCCGGGCTCACACTCAAATATAACCATATGTTTCACTTTCTCCTTTCTCCTTAGAAAGGAGGAATTTTTTCCTTTTTTTCCCTTTTATCTTTTGTTAGCAAACATCTTAAGTAGATTACTATTGGATAATTCAATTTGATTGTTTAAACAGAGTTCTGAATTTCTATTGAATGACTTCAAAATTTCTAAAGATTCGATTGCGCTAATCAATTTTGGGTTCCTTTCTCCTTTTATTAATCTAATACCTTCTGGGAAGGAGTGATTGTTTGAATTTAAATGTTCTGCAAAAGAAGAGTGTCACAAGTGGATATATTAATTAAACATCCTCACATGAGGAGGTGGATGAGGGAAACACACCCCCCGGATGAATTTGAAATATAACAGAACACCGCAACTCTTTTATAACAGAGGTGCGAAAAATAATTAGTCATATTAGTGTCTATTGGAATAAATTAATATATACTTTTTCAAAATATATGAAGAAAGAAGGTTTAAATAAAAATAAATAAAATATATAAATATAATAAATAAAATATATAAATATAATAAATAAAATATATAAATATAATAAATAAAATTAATAAATATAATAAATAAAATATATAAATATAATAAATAAATACCGAGGATTGCGTACCTAATATAGGTATAAATAAATCCTTTATTGTTTTATTCTATTAAATAAATATGATATATAATATAATGATAGTTGCCTTATCATTTTTACTTAACCATACAGGGTATGGTCAAGTATTGTAATCGTTCATGAAAAAAGTGTTTTTTTCCTTCTTCTGAGGTGTAGGGTGAAAAAATGAAAATCTAGGCCCTTGTACCAAACTCAATCAAATTTTGTATACATAATCAGTGGGACCCCAGAAGTCTAAAAATTCAAAAACTAACGCCCAAAACGGGGGTGGGGGGGGGGGGACAAAAAATGAAAATATAGACTGTTGTACCAAACTCAACCAAACTTTGTATACATAATCAGTGGACCCCCAGGAGTTTAAAAATGGAAAAATAATTTTTAAGAAAAAAATAAAAACCGACTTCAAAAAATTAAATGCAACAAACAAAATACACCAAAAGGTATAAAACAATTATTATCCCATTTAGCCACAACTAAACGACGAAATATTAACATGAAATTACTTTTTGAAGTCGGTACCAAACAAACTATACCTATAAGCGAGCGTACCCGCCAAACGTACTAAGTAAGATCCGTCGAGTGCGATTCATAAAAGGTATATGTTTGGCACCAACTTCAAAAAGCAATTTCATGTTAATATTTCGTCGTTTAGTTGTAACTAAATAAGATAATAATTATTTTATACCTTTTAGTGTATTTTATTTGTTGCATTTAATTTTTTGAATTCGGTTTTTATTTTTTTCATAAAAATTATTTTTATTTTTCTCTTTTTAGTGATGTTATTAATAGTGATCATATCATCAGAACTTGACCAAATTAATATGACACCATCCCTAAGACACCCCCTTTCGGATAAAAAAAGAACCATCGAAATCGGTTCATAAACAAAGAGGTTAGGTCTAAACAAACCTAATAAAAAAGGTCTAATACCTATGAAAAAAAAACGAAAAAAAATGGGACCAATCGGAAGCTAGGCTGGACCCAATGCAAAAAAATTTTCAAAATCGGTTGACAATTGGCTGAGATATGAGGTAACATAGGCACAAAAAAAAAAAAAAAAAAATCAGTCGAATAGAGAACCTCCTCCTTTTTTGAAGTCGGTTAAAAATTAATCCCCCTTCTCTATATGATTATAAATAATTTTATTAAATATTAAATATAAGTGTGGGGCCAGGTTGTATGGTAAAGTCAAGTGGATGTCCATATCAGAACACGTCAGCTTATTTCTTAAAACAACTAATTTTCCATGTTTCCACTGATAAAGGGAGAATTACTCCCGAAACGTTCATGAATTTAATATTATTTTGGGAATTTCTTTTTATAAAGAACTGTATTTATTATTACTAGCTGAATGACCAATCACCACGCGAATTCAACACCAATCCGGGATCAGGCAGGTAGAAGAATATTGATTTTAAATATTCTAAAATAGCTTAGATGTCAAATTCTTATTTATCGATCATGGGGAGAGAATGAATTAATTAAAAATAAAATTAGGAACTTTAAGTAGAGGTAGTTGATTAAGACTTAGCTAGTATAAAAAGCACCAAAAAATGACACCTTTGTGGTCCACTTGCACTGGCATTTTAAAATAGATTAAACATATAAAAAAAAATTAGCCTAATTGTACTTAAAGATGTCTTTACCTGGATATGCCACACCCCATGATAAAAAATTTCATTTTCGCTTCCACGAAAATTAAATTAGGTTGGAGTTGGTGGTGTTTCACAAGGAGAAAAATTAAAATACAAAGATTTTTAGTTTACTCTATATATTTCGAGCTCTTAACTCATCGTCAGGAGAACATTGACTAAAGATAACATGAAACACCACCAATTCCAACCTAATTTAATTTTAACAATGTTTCACTATAAACCAACACCGCGTTCCCTAAATTTTATTGCTTCCACGAAAAATTCGACCCTCTCCAAAAAATCATCCGATTAAAATTTTAATATAATTTTTGATTTCGAGTAAGGCTACGTCAACATATGGGCTATATCCGTAGTGTACAATGCAGTTGTCACCCTGTCACTAGATGAAAGAACAGGGCTATGGTCACACCGGAGTCGACTAGCTAGGAGACTAGTGACAAAGCGACTTGCTTGGTGAGTCACCCAAGAAAACGAACCGTCTAAAACATATGAGAACTTCCACACTAGCACCTGGTTATATAGTGAGTCACCAGGCTAGTCACCTACGAAACGAACTCGTCTGTTCTTTCATTTAGTGACAAGGTGACAACTGCATTATATACTAAGGAAATAGCCCCTGTGTGGCCACTTGCACCTAGGCACCAAGTAACTAAGTGACTCACCAAGCGAGTCGCCTTGTCTCTAGTCTCTTAGTCGCCTCCGGTAGCCTTAAGGGAATTCATATTAATTGTATATTTCAAGATTGTTTCTTATTATTTAATTTACGGCTGTCCAAGAGATCCACTGTGGATTTGTGATTCTACCAGTGAACATAAGGGATGCGTCGTAAACTAGGAGGGTGAAATCCATTAAGAAGACGCTTTGAAGGTAGATAATCTAAGTTTCTCTCCCATATACTAGTAACAAGCTCGAAAAAATCCAAACTCTCTAGACGAGAATTTTTTTCGTGAGTTGAGCCAAGACTGTTTTACTAAGAACTTTTCGACATTTTACTTATAACTGATCGTACCTATCCTTTTTGAAATTTCGTTATTTGAGAGGTTGGTAAAGGTATCAATTATTTTCAGCTGCGTGTAAATGCTTATGATATAATAAATAACTATAATATACAAATTATCTTAATTAAAAACAAATTAAAAAAAAAATTCATTGGCTTTTTCTTCTACTCGAATGAGTTTTGTTGAAAATTAATTTCCTGTTAAAATATTGATTATAGGTATATTTATTTTAACCACAGTATTTTTCTTCAATCTTTTAATTAAAAATTCTTGTTAGCTTTATTATTATAAAAAAAATCTTTCGAATTTATTAATGATAAATGGCAAAAAAAAATTTAGGAATAAAATAATTACTGTATTTTTCAATTCACTAACAGAGGAACCAGGGCTTGGGATCAGTAGCTGTTACGATTTCGGGATATTTGTTTGGGCTTATGTGAAATTGTTCATACTGGGCTTCACTAATTAGGAGGATCTTATTAGTAACTTCCAAAGTCTTGTCGGTCGGTGTCTCTTATAGTCCAAGGAATCAAGACATCTGACTTGGACTGAAAAGACACACATAAAAATAAAATAAAATAAGAAGATGCCATACTAAAGATTATATTAATAACCTATTTATTCTAACTCGTCTACTTTATATGCCGGGAGAGCAAACGTAACTGCAGGGGGCTGTTCGAACTAGTATGCCATGAAACAAAATTTCTCAGATCCCGAACCTGAGGTGTCTCCTTGGATTTAGCAAACGTTATGATTATGAAGACAAATGCCCGGAGGATGATCATTAGGGTGAGCCTTATTTTGGGTATTTTCAAATTTTTACGCTGGCAGAGCCTCATATGGTTCAAAATAAATAAAAAAAATATCCCCCAAGTTTCAATTTTCTATCTCAATTTTAATCTGTGCCTCACAGTGATGCAAGTTAGGTCTCTTTGAAGTCAGCTGGCTAAATAAAAAGTTGTCTTACGAATTTGAAGCTTTTTGGTAGGTTTTTATTAGTTCTTTTTTGTCTCTTTTGGGGAAGGGGGTTCGTTAACTCTTCTTTCCAGTTAGAGATAGGAAAAGCAAGGGTTGATTTTGAAATTAAGCTGGAATATGGAAATTTCTGCGCTGCTAAGGTAAATATATATATATTTTTTAAATATGGTTGAAAGGGGTAATCAATCCAGGGTTGGAACTAGAAGTATAGGTGTTGAAACCAGTGCTGGTTTTTGTTATTAGGATGATTCAGATGGTTATTTAGATTATAAGGAGCAAGAATGGTATTAATTTAAATAGGTGTGATTCCTACAAGTTAGTTAATTCAGATATTAATATGTAGGTTGGAATTCATTTGTAGGATCTGGCATTGATTTGTGGAACAATCTATTTATTACTACTTGGGATTATAGTCCTCTGTCTCCTATGATTAAATCAATTATACATTTTTTCAAGTCCTAAAGTCCTAGAGTTGTACAAAATTTTATATAGTTCTTACAAGAAGAGATTAGCTGAGGTAAAGAGAGGTCACACCATCCTTGTTAAGGTTTTGACCAAGTGTCCTTAACAACTTATGGCAAATGCCGGGATGGCTAATGCGTCGCTTGCTTCTGGTATCGAGTTTTTGTGCGGAATTTTTAAATTACTTTTTGTCTTTTGATGGAAATCAATGGTATGTTATTTGTTAATGAACATACATTTCTATTTTTTTTATTTTTCTTTTTTTTGCACTTGTTTATTATTTGTTAAATTATTGTAGTTAATTTGTATTGATCTTTATTAATGTATTGTAGCTAGATTGTATAGATGTTTGGAGGACCTAGCCACCGAGGACTTGTGCCTCTAAGCAGATCGAGGATTAAAGATTTATTTATTTAAATTTCCAATCTAAATATAACATGGGGTTTTTGGCATTGAACGATCAATTTTTCAGTCAAAGTAATGGTTCAAAAAATTTGAAACTCTGTAGACTTTATCCTTATAATAGTAGCTATCTCTAAGAATTTTTACAGATTATTAGCTATTATAATTTTGGAGTCTATAACTTACTAACACTAAGATATAGCAGTATTTTATCTAGCTTTAACTCCAAAGTTTTAATACCAAAAGCTCCATGTTATTTAGATAGAAAACTTGCATCGGAGTGCGGCACAGGTTAAAATTAAGATAGACTTGTAACTTGGGGGATATTTTTTTTTTTATTTATTTCGAACCTCTTTCAGCGTAAAAATGTGAAAAACCCCAAAATAAGAGCCACCCTAATGATCATGTTCAAACCTGAGGACCTCCGATGATTTCTGTCCATTACAAAGTCTGTCTATATACGCAATTTTCTAATATGTTGATCTATTAAAAAGACTTAGGCAGTGACTTTTAAAGACCACTGGTCTTTTTTGTTCTCATTGGATCAAGAGACTTTTGTATAATTTCATTCAAGATGTATGTCAAATTATTTTAATTTCTTTTTGCTTTCTTCTTTTATACTGAGTCGAAGAAAGCTTTTCTTCTCAGTTTAGAGCTTTTCCAAGTTGGCATTTGATCTCTTTTGTGGCCTAACTCATTTGATCAATAAAATTTCTATCGGGAATGACCATTTATTTGCTCTTTTCCCCCAGACCGATTCTCTTTTAATTTTCTTATTATAGATCTTTCCAATTACTAGATAATAGCACGGTTATCAGAAAGCATCCTGTTTTCATCAAGTGACTCGATTAATTAAAAGCAAATTTGTCGACAACCTCTTTTATTGATTCTTATTTTCCGTCTGGCTCACTCGCCTTGTTAGTTTTAATCAAACTAACAGGAGCAAATTGGAAAAGACCCTTTTTGGTCCCTTATCATTTGAACACCTACACAAACAGTTTTATTTTCTCTTTTTCTAAACATTATTCCTTAATTCTTCTAATTCCCAAGAGTAGCTGGATAACTTTTATGTACCTATCTTGCTACAATCAAATCAATCTTTCAATTGTACTAACATACCATTGATAGCTATCTGAGGTTAAGCAATTTTATTTTTATTTTTGTTAAACTTCTTAAATTTCATTATTAATAATTTTTGAAAAAATAATTAATATTTATGTATTTTAAACATTTATTAAAACTATAACAGCCGGATTTGTACCGCGGGCCTTATATTTGAGACCCCTACACTAAATGAAAAAGATGCTGATATGGCATTTAGCACCCAAATAGCCATCCTTATATGTGTCAGCGATTTCCACTTTATCATTAGCATTTTTAAATTAAACTCTTAGTTATTTGTAAAATATAAATAAATATATAGGTATTAAATTCTTATTTTTATTTAAATATATTTTTTTTATTTACAAAATAAATACTTACTAAGCTCATGTACCTGTTAAAGTTTGTATTTTTGTGATTAAATTTATTAAGAGTTGAAATTTAGTTTAAATCATACATAATTAATTTAAATTATTTATTAAACACGAACAAATACTTAATACAAAATAACTACGACGTTTCGATCAAAAGTATTAGCAACCAATCCGATTTTAGATTAACTGAGCTTGCCACTGTGTATGCTATTTTTTTATTTTATTGTGCGAGAAGTCTGGCTCCCAAATTTTCACTTTTAGAACTTTTAATAGGTTCGGTTCATGATTTCGTTCCCATTATTTCAAAAAAATGCGTTTCCAAACAAGCCCAATGAGGTTCGGCCGCCAATACCAGTATTATCCATTTTTACCGACTAAATTTCTCCATTTTGGGCATGAAACTAGCCCATGGACTATTTGATTGGTTTAATGGATGTTAGAATAATCCCGCCTATTGGAAAATGAAGAGGAAAGAGGACCTTTTCTCATGCGTTTTAGATTATTTTTTGCTTTTGGTTACCCTCCTACTTGTATTGCCTCTCTTTTCAATTTTTTTATTATCCCTTCACAAAGAGCATTGTTTTGGGTGTGCTATAACTTCAAAGAATTAGTTCGGATAAGACGAGAAACGCCGAAAACATAAGAACCTGACACACAGCCAATAAGAAGAAAAAAATGAATGTTGAGGAAATTCCAGTCCGACCTGCCCTTAACTGAGCCCACTTGAGAAACTCGGATTGGGAACTATGCAATCCTCCAAGGTCTAGAGGCGTTACGATTCTGGTTGAGGCAGAGAATAGTATCCAGCGTTGCCTATCGTCCAGGATGAACCAGAACACCCCATTTTTTCCATTCGGTGATTATGTTACTCAAACAATTAATAATTTTTATTATTAAGTTATGCAAACAGTTATGTTTCGGTCATTTAAATTTTAGAATTTAAATACATTTTTAAAAATTAAAATGTGTACCTAACACCTATAAATAACTACAATAGTTGGTTCAAAAATAAAATATAATTATTTTCAATTATGATCATTTTGATTAATGTTATGTTGAATTGTTTCTAAAAGCATACGAGACTGTTCTCAGTTGGTTTGATATAAAAATGCTAAAATAAAACCTTACGCCTAATAACATATTAAACTATAAATAGAATATAAAGTAAACATTGCATTCCCCTAGTCAATATTTTTAGAGTAGAAGAGTACGCCTTTATATTAAAAATATCCGTAAAGGCAATATTTCAAACCGCTGAGGTTTTTCTTTCTTCTGGCCCATTCAAGATGTGCTTGGCTGATGCAGATTGCAGACAACGCAGCCCACGAGAGCAGATGTCTCTCAATTTTCATCAAAGAAACTCTGAATTGCTTTCTTTTCTCTTTTCCATTGCTTTTTTTATTGATTCATATTTCATACTAGATGTCATTACAAAGGCGAAAAACAAACTCTAAAACTCTTTGCACTCTTTCCATGTTTCATTGCGAGTGTCAACAAATAAAAAATAACTAACATTTGAGTTGATGGTCGATTTAATGTCCTAGAAAAGAAGAATGAAGATTATATAGGTATATATATATAACATAAAATATCAAAGATTTTCTAACAGTGTATGTAAAAGCTCTGAAATATGTGTATGTGTTATATATGCTTCGAAAATTAAATCAAGGGCTTTTTTCAAACTAATTTTTTGTAAATGTTTAGATATCTATATAATCTGTGGTCGCGGTAAATTCCTCAGTCAAAATGGGGTTACGAATGAAAAAAGTTTAAGAGGCGCTAGTCTAGCACGAGGGGTGAACCGCGATTGGAATTATGTGTACACCGTCTTTGGAATTATGTTGAATTATTTTGGAATTCATAAGAAAATGCCCCTTCATCTATTGTATTCTACTTGGAAATGAAAGTGGAAGTGGAAGTAGGTGTACATGATATTAGGTCGCGGTTCACCCCTCGAACTATCCCATCCCTCCTAAACAGAAGACCATGGGTATAAGAAAGAGAGAGAGAGAGAGTGTGTGTGTCATGTTATTTTGTAATTATTTTCAATTATATTGGGTTCCACAAAAAACTAACTTTTTATTACTTCTTAAATGTTATAGTATTAGAAAAATGAAAATCACATTGAAATTCGATTAGATTGGTTTTATTGGGTGTGTATTGAGTGCCGCATTTAAGGTAGATGGCACCCTACTGCGAAGGTGCGAAGGTCTTTTATAGTTCCCTCCTATTTTTTTAAGACAATAGTAGCTAATTTTCGAGTAATAAAAATATAATATAGTTAATAATATTTTAATTTATAAAGAATATTATAATGTAATTTATAGAATATCATGATGTCATGAGTCATATGTGACGATCTGAGAAATCATTTAACTAATTATTTATTTAGTTGGAAAATTCCACATGATAAACAGCATTGGCACAAGAAAATAATCGTGTAAGGCGAGTAGGTTTTGCAAAAAAAAAGTGTATTTAATATATAAGTATGTACCATTGACGTGCGGTCCATGGATGCTATAAATGCAACACATCCCTAAACTTTCAAACATTTAGAGTATTTTCATAAATATCGACTTCAAAATTTCAGGAGGATCTATAAATTTTCAATTTATTATCCGTTATTTCAAATATTTCCGCCTCTGGTATGTACCTATTTTATATAATATGAAAGAATGTTAATAAATATTTTTATATATGAAAAAATAATTATATATATTGAAAAAAAATTATTTATTAATTCATATTGTCTTTTTCTTTTCAGATATTTTATCGACCTAGCTGAAGATAACGTCTAGCAGGCGGAGGCACTTTTACTATATATAGTAAACACCTACTATCTCCCCGTTTGCCAAAGTCCTGAGGGATCGTGGGCTGAAATCTTGTCAACAGTCTTCAGTGTTGCTCTTGATTTCTCGCCAGAAGGGAGACCGGGCAAGAATATAACCGCAGCCGAGGGGTGAACCGTGACCTAAAATCGTGTACACCTACTTCCACTTCCACTTTCATTTCCAAGTAGAAGACAATAGATTACAATAGATTATCTAATGAATTCCCAAGTATTTCCAAATAATTCCAAAGACGTTGTAGATTACAATAGATTATCTAATGAATTCCCAAGTAATTCCAAATAATTCCAAAGACGGTGTACACCTAATTCCAATCGCGGTTCACCCCTCGACCGCACCTATATAGAATTTCGCGCTCTTTCTGGGGAGGCTAAGGTGGGAGCTTGGTTGATGATGAAACTATTATACAGTGATCAAAATTATATAGTGATCAAAAAGAGGGGGAGGGAGGGGGGACTTAAAAATATGTTCAAACAAAAATCGAAGAGGAGTCGAATTAAAATATTAAATTAATTAAAACACTAACCATGAGAGCACTTATTCAAACTGGAAAACCAAAGTCTATAGCATAGAACTAAGTCAATCATTGTGGAATCTATATATGGTTTGAGCTAGAAAATTGAAGTTTGACAGAAACTTACATCTTATTAATACAAACTTCAGGTCTATCAGCTCACTTACCTACAATAGTTAAAATTAGAATTAGACATTTTTATAAACTTTCTCTATGATGAGCATCCAGATAGAGATACAAAAAAAGATTTTCAAAAAATTGCAAATTTTTAAGTAAAATCAATACTTGGGGTGCTATATGTAACAAATAATAAAATTAATCATCTATAGTATTCAATATGTTCGATTCAATAAAAGGGTGAATTATAAAAATAAACAGAACGATGAGAATTGAGGGAAGGGAAGCTCGAACCCCTCAACACCTGACGCGGCTGTTATTAATTGCGTTTATTTACTCTATCAGAACAGAACAGTAATCCAGCGTTACATTCTGTTTTATTATATGTTACTATACAATCATTTCTACTTAGAACAGATTCTCTAATACCAGGTGGTGGGTGGAAACGATACGAGACACCTGTTGCGGACAAGCGACTCTAACGAAATGCCTTCCTTGGCTTGATAATGTGGTAACCCTTGCTAGACGACCTGTTGAATTTTACAAAAGTTCATTTGATCAGAGAATATCTATATACAGACTATACTTAAATAAACCTATGCATCCGGCTAAAACCTAACCCCGGGCTAGAGACAAATTTTAAAATAATAAGTAGTATCGTAAATTGGCTTATGGCTAGAAAAGCCCAAAATCCAAAAAAAATAAAATAAAAATAAACCTATGGAATTAATTTAAATATTTTATTTATTTATTTATTTTATTATTATTATTATTGGAAACAGATTGATGATATTGAAATAAATTTCTACGAAGTAGTATTCATGGAGAAATTAGAAAATGAATTATTTTTTTTTTAGCAGACAACCTCGATAGTTACAGACCCTAAAATCAATCTTTCTGGAAGTTTTTTTAAATTTTTATTTTTTTTATTTCAAATTAAAATAATAATGTATATAAAGTCGAGGGGTTAAAAAAATTCCCACAAAAATTTAAAAGACATTAAAAAAAGACATTATTTTAACCGAGGGGTGAACCGCAATTGGAATTAGGTGTACACGTCTTTGGAATTATGTGGTATTATTTTGGAATTCATTAGATAATGTCCCTTCATCTATTGTCTTCTACTTGGAAATGAAAGTGGAAGTGGGAGTAGGTGTGCACCATATTAGTTCGCGGTTCACCCACCCCTCGATTTTAACTATATGGACATGGGAAGAGAGTGTGGCTCGATGCTCAAATTATGTAAATAAGAAATATGAAAATTTTAATTTGTAAATAAAAACATTTTGTTAAAAAAACAATTAAATTACAGTAATATATGAAAATAAATAAATAATAATATTAATCAAACAAAATAACTGATTACTGATTAAAATGAGCTAGTTGTAGTTTCTTAAAGAGCATCCAAATTTATTGTATCTGTAAATTATTAATTAATATTCTATTATATTTTTTTCAATTTCAACAGAAGATAGGGTTGGTTTTATTTAAAAAAGAACATAATACAAATTTTCTTTTTATATTGTAAAAGTTTTACTGTAACATTTTTTAATGAAATTCACGTATAATAGCCTTGGCATCTTAATTAAAAGGTAGTAAGGAATGGACCATTAATTACTCTTTGATCTTGCTTATATTTAATGCTAATATAATATTAATTATAAAGATAGAATATTTATATGATCCATTTAAAGGTTTTTGAATACTTTTGATGTTCAAATTAGGAAGAAAAATAATGAAAAAAGGAATAGGTTCATCCTCAGAAGAGAACACTTTCCACCCCCTGAGATCTAGTAAAAAATGTTCATTACTGTTGTGAACAATGGTCAGTTCGCCTACAGGGAGTCCCTGAGTGTATTATGGATTATAAATGTATAGTGAAACAATAAAAAGAAAAAATAGATAGGAAAAGTAAATTTTTTTTCAAAACTCGGTAGCTTCTCTTCAAAGAATTGGCGATTTCGCATCAGAGAACAGGTTGAGATAAAATGTTTGGCTCACAGATAAAACTTAATAAAAACTTTAATGTCAATGTTTAAGGAGTTTCGGGACTGTTTATCATTTTTATAAGAAAATTCTCAAATTTTTACCATCGAATCATTGATGCATAAAATATTTATTACTGAAATTTGAAGTTGCTTGTCTGTCTCATTACCGAGAAATAAATTATTGAAAATTGTCCTTTTAACATGGAAGTAAATGGATCGAGCTTTTAAAAGAGCTATAACTTCTATAGAAATTGTACCATTTTCAACAAATTTATACAGATCAATAATTCAACTTTTATGCATCGAATGATATATTTTTCAATAGATTTGACAATCTAGATAATTAGTTATTCATAAATAAAAAAAAATGTTATTTGCAGCCAACAGAATATGAGAAAAGCACTAGTGTAGAATTCCAACTATTTGTTGAAATCGTTTTCGTGTTAAATAAATGTTTTTATAATGAAAAAAAATTTATCTCAATATTATTTTCATTAATATTATCAAAACAAAGATTTTTATTCGAAAGTAACCTCATTATTAATAAATTTTTTATTAAAAAATTTGGTATGCAGACGTTGTCACTCTGCAGAAATATAAAATATTATTTCGAAGATCAACCAGATAGATAAGCAGTCTCGAACTCCCTTAAACTCATTAGCTATAACTGTTCATATATTTAAATATTCTAACATATATAATGACTTAGTTTTTGTTATATCACTAGTATCCATATTAAAATTCATAGAAGGAATCGTAATAAAAAGGTCTGTGTTTTAATTTAAAATCTTCACTCAGTTCCCACTATTCCTTCTAGGGATTTAGTTTTTTTTTTTTTTTTTATAATTTTCTGTATTTTTCAATCGGAAGTTCTGCTTGAAGACTCAAAATCTAATGGATTATTCAATACAAAAATTTTGCAAAACAAACTGATTTCATCTTTTGATTCTTGATTTATCGTGTCCACAAAAATTTGTTAATTTTTGAATGAATTTTATTTCCCACCCGCCTGGCGAGCTTCTATAAATTATTATTAATATTTTTTTGTTTTTTTGCTATTTCATTTTAATTTTCAATTCATATGATTTATATATATATATATATATATATATATATATATATATAAATTAAATTATTATTTCTGTTCTGGAATAGCGAAATATTGATTTGTTAAATAATACCCTAAAAAGAAGTATTGTATTGTAAAGGGAATATGTTCAAGGGAGGAAACCGATGGGTGTGTGGAGGGATGCTATCAAATGATACGACTGAATGCGCACACATATATAGTATACATCCACAAAAAGCTGGCTAACCCCCACCGAACTTTACCGACGCACTCTGGTACACACACATACACGACGAGCAATCAGATCGACATGGATAGCGTTTTGGTTGAATTGAATTGACAAATCACATTAGAAGGTGACATTCACACAAGCGATTTTCTGTTTGCTTTTTTTGAGGTCGATATTGACTTTGGTTAGATTTATTCAGAGCCAAAATCAAGTGTTGATATTCTTTGATCTTATTCAGTGTATTATTTACAATATTTTTCCAAGTCATTTAATTCACAATTTCGAATATAATTGAAAAAAGACAAGTAGAAAGCACTTTTATTATTGATGTCTAAACAAGTTTACAGGCGCTTGTGGAAAATTTCAGGTTTGAGGGACGAATTTAATTGAAACCTAAACTGGAACGAATGTGAAGTAATAGCGTGAAAATAATTAATCAGAAAAACTTTACTGCACTTGATGTCTAGAATAAGGAGATGAAATTTGTAGGTTAAGTTATCCCCCTTGAATAAATAAATAAGTAAATAAAAATTAAAGCTACATATTTTAACCTACAAAAAAAAGAAAAATCCCACCCAAAATAGTTCAGTGAAAAAACAGCCCAAGTTCAAAAAAAGTAATGAAATCTAGAGGGTAGGTACCCAAGTTAAATTCGCCAAGAAAATTAATTTGAGAAAATAGTACTTTCGATTAAAATCCCTTCTTTCCATTTTAAATGACAATTTTGATTTTATGGATTTTTAGTTTTTGTTTTAAATTATTTTCATCAAACTTGGCTGGCAACGAATTTAGTTGACATAATGAATAAAAGCCAAGTTTCATGAAAATTATTTATATTTATAATTGTAAGATTTTTTTATAATTTCTGAATTTTTTTTTTGCCTTTAAAATCTTTAAACGTGTCTATCTCCGTAAATAATTGTCTGAGAGCCTCAAAACAATCTGATGATATGATCAATGACAAAATAACGGAAATCTCCAATTCTTATGAGCAAATAATCGAAATTATAATAAATAAAATCTTTTATAAAAAAAAATAATCTTAAAACATTCATTTAAAACCCGCTAACGTTTCGAGATAATTTCCCTATTAATGAATTTTATTATCAATTTCTGATTCCTTCGCTCGAATCTTTCTCTTACGAGATGCCTGCAAGGTATTATCATAACACTATCTATCTTAACATCACTAAAAAGAGAAAAATAAAAATAATTTTTAGAAAAAAAAACTGACTTCAAAAAAATTAAATTCAACAAATAAAATATTAAGAACTCAAAAATAAAATAAAATGCACTAAAAGGTATAAAATAATTATCTAATTTAGTTACAACTAAACGGTGAAATTGTTACATGAAATCACTTTTTGAAGTCGGTGTCAAACAAACTATATAAGCGAGCTCTTCATTACCAGCCAAAAGTACTAAGTAGATCCATCGAGTGCGATTTATAAAATGTATATGTTTGGTACCGACTTCAAAAAGTGATTTCATGTAACACTTTCATCTTTTAGTTGTAACTAAATTGGCGATAATAAATTTAAAAAAAAATTTAAAATGACAATCTATATTTGTGGATTCTAAATTTTTAATTCAAATTATTTTCATGAAACTTGGCTGTTACGCATTATGCCATTATTTTAAATGAACTAAACTCCACCAGTGACCAGACAAGTTTCATGAAAATAACATAAATCAAAAATTAAGAATCCACAAATCTAGATTGTCATTCAAAATGTAAAGAATGCATTTCAATCGAAAGTACCATTTTCTCAATTTAAAAATATTATTTGATCAATTTGTTGGCCCCAAAACCCCTAATCTGTGATAGTCATCTAAATCGTTAGATTGTAAAATTTTTATTTTGCCGAGAGTAGCAGAGCTGTTGATTCATCAAGAGAAACAAAGAGGTTGTCCTCTGCTTGATGCAAATAAATAATATATACTATATACTAGTATACCGGGTGAGTTTTTAATCTTGAGACAGTCTTATAACTCAACACAGTGATTATATGAAAAAAAGTTTCAAATAAAAGTTTACTTATTTCGAAGGGAAAACTAAACTACGCTATTGTTTGTCGACCTAGAACAAGCTTTCAAGGGTATTTAAAAGTCAACTTCTGTTTTTTAAATAGAAACCTATATATTTCTTTGCGGATCCTTAATCTTCAAAAATATCTGAACAACTTTCAAAGGAACTATTTTTTATCCGACATCAAATAAACAAAATATTAAATCAATTAGATCTCAAAAAATAATCTTAATAATTATTTTTAACAATTATTTAACTTAATTATCAAATAATTAATTATTAAATAAATAATTATTAAATCGAAAAGTCAAAACAATGAAAATAAGTGTTTTAAAACTTCGTTATACTCAGACTTAAGAGATCATTTTCTACTTAATAATTCTTTTTAAAATTCTTGTGCTTAAAAAAGTTTCTTTCTCGTGTCAATCCAATAGATAGTTATATTGTATTTCCATAATAAAAATGGAGGATTTTTTGTTGAAGACAGAATTGAAATGGTCTTAATTTATGGGGAATGTGGAAGAAGTGTTATGTAGCTTCCATTGAAAAGACAAATGGATGCTGAGCATTTTTCTGACAGGGATACACACTCAAGAGCTTCATTTTATCGTGTTGTAAATCTGTTAAAAAAAACAGAAAGTGTAAAGGCTACGAAGAATCTACAACAGGCTAAAATAACAAAATTGGAACTGAAATTCATCTAGAAGACTTGGGATACACACTCTGGAATATCACAGACCAATGTCGAAAAATTATTAATTATTATTAAATAATTTATTTAATAATTAAATATTTGATCATTATTTTTTGATAATTAAGTTGAATAATTGTTAAAAATAATTATTATAATTTTTTTGAGATCTAATTGATTTAATCATTTGTTTATTTGATGTCGGTTAAAAAAATAGTTCTTATGAAAGTTGTTCAGTATTTTTTGAAAATTAAGGATCCGTAAAGAAATATATAGGTTTCCATTTAAAAAACAGAAGTTGACCCTGAAATACCCTTGAAAGCTTGTTCTAGTTCGACAAACAATAGCGTAGTTTAGTTTCCCCCTTGATATAAATAAACTTTTATTTGAAACTTTTTTCATATAATGCATTGTTTTTGAGTTATAAGACTGTCTCAAGATAAAAAACTCACCCGGTATATATATATTTGATATAAATGTGTGTATGTTTATTTGCATCAAGCAGAGGACAACCTCTGTGTTTCTCTTTATAAATCGTTAGAGCCGTTTTCGAGAAACCGATTCTTTATATATATTCACCGTTAACCTCAGGATGAGTGATCCAACAATTAATCCACCCAATATTTTGTCCGGAAACTTAAGCGGCGCAATTTTTGTTTATAACTACACTTTCAAACAAGGTTCTTAAAACAGTACCTAGGTACCTATCTTCAGTATGCATTGGGCTAGCAATACATATAAATACATTCATAAAGTAATACAACATTTTATTTATACCATATTTTATTTATTTATTAATTGCACTACCCTGATAGATGCGAAATTAATCAAATAATACTATTTTTAAATTCTTAGGGATACTATGTATAATTGCGGATCATGCTAATGTATCGTAAAATGCGGCTTCCCTACTGGCAATGGTCTTTGACTATTGGGTTTGATAAACACCTTCACTAATTTATTATTTTCAAAAATATTTTTCTCGATGAAAAAATAATTTCTAAATCATTAATTACTTATACGATGTAACTAATTTTCGGGATTTGGAAAAATTAGACCCTTTCTCGTTAAAAAGTGTTATTGAATAACGAGGCGCTGAAAGCAAAAGAAAAGGATGGTAGACCCAAATCAAAATGCAAAACATTTTTAGACAAATAACTCTTTTTTCTAAATTTCCGGTATTTTTTTTAATGTCTCTCACCCCCTAGCGATGGGGCTGGTTTTACTTTTTCAAACATTTTGTGTTGCGCTGCCCTGTTTCGCTGTCCCAGACTTTCTGATTGAGATATGTTTTATTTTTAGTATTTTTGGAGGGAATAGTGTCCTTTTTTTGTACGTTACAATTTTAAATTAAAATAAATTAATAAGAATAAAATAGAGAGAAATTAAATTCAAATCGCGAAAGCAATCATTTTTTCCCTTTTTTTTAAATTTAAATTACTAATATTAAAAGTAAATATTTTTTTAAGATTTCGTTTCTCCAAATTAAGTAGAAAATTATAAATATTAATCAAAAGAAAATATATATTTTTGAGATTATTTGTAAAAGCTTTTGACTGTAATCTTTGATTAGCACGAAACGTTTTTGACTTCTAAATTAGAAATCTTTTCCCCTTTTTCTCTTTACTTTTAATTCACTACCTTAATAAAAAGCTCAGTGGAGATTAAATATTTTATATACAAAGCAACTAAGAAATGGATTTAATCTAGATAGGTCGGAATTAGATTAGATCGGGGATTATGCAGGAAAAAATAACATCAGATAAGGGGTACAAATTTCAAAAGTAATGCCCATTAAAAACCGCTAGTAAACAAAAGGGGAAGTAGGGTCGAAGGAACTCCTGTGTATGGTTTATGATTCAATAACAGGACATTTGACCTCCCCTGGGAATCTTTATTTAAAATAGACTCCTGGTATTACCGTCATAATAAAGTCTTAATTGGACATTATGCGAGGTACAATATTAATTATTAAGCCGGATTTGGGCAGAATACGACCCAATTGCCTCCATTTTATAAAATAAACTCTGAACAAATAATGTTTTATGATATCTTTCATTATAATAAGCCTTTAAATTATTAGGAATTCTACTGAGGAGAGAAATAATTCATTTATTTAAATCAATTATCGTACACCAGCTGCAAAGCCCGTCTTCAGCGGGCATCTAGCTGGACAGGCGGCTACGCGTCCAGGACTTCGTAGTGGGTATTAAAATAAACATTTAAATTTCCTAATTTTAATAAATTTTGTAATGAACTATTAAAATTAAAAAAAATCGGGTCGGCGTCGTCGTCCAAGGCGATTATAATAAGTCGCGTGAGTTCCATGGATGCTGTGAACTTCCCTAAAATTTCAAAGATTTAGAGTAGTTTCATAAATATATAAGGTCGACTGTAAAATTTCAGTAGGATCTTTAAATTTTCAAATTATTATCTGTTATTTCAAATATTTCTGTAAAAAACATTTTTTGTTTTGAAAAGTATATTGATTCTCGAAATGAAATAAAATTGTTGCATAGTTTCAAGGGGCAATTAAAATGAATGATTTTCCGAAAAGGGTGCTGATAGAAGGTTTCAAGTCCCTGCCTGATATATCTTCCAGTTCAAGCATGTCAAAGTCAAGTCCAGACGAGTTTTAGTCGAATAAAAATTGTTCTCGCTGTGAAACTATTAAGATAGTAATAATACAAAAAAGGAATAAATAAAGATTATTTTTGGACAAATCCATTTCTAAGAACTCTCAATTTATAAGATTGGAAATAACTAAGAGTGCTAAGACAAGTCATAGCTTGCTTATAGCAATAGAATTAGGAGAAATTCAAGATTTTCTTATAGGATAGGCTGATTTATTGTGGAAGAAGGTCGAATTCCATCTCAGGGACTTTCAAGTTTAAGTCACAAAACTTAATTTCTGACTCCTACCCTCACTCGCACAAAGCAGTATCAGTTTGGGGGCGAATGTCCTAAAATATATTTTTTTAAAATCTAATGTTAAAATTGAAAAATAACGTAAATGATGCCGTATTCGATGAAATTTATAAAAAAAAGCAAAGATTAAAATAAAATTTCAAAAAATGAAGTGTACTTTTTTGGAAAGCATCTCCTGGTTGAAAAGGCATCAACCGCCAATGGTAGATGGTAGATAGATAGATTATAGTTGCCATCTTTCAGAGAGCGCATCTAAGAATTCTCTTCCAACCCTTGCTTCTCTGGGTACATTTAAGCCATTAGATTAATGGGTGATATGTTAACTTTTAAGATTCACTGATCCATCAAAGAAGCGTTTCTGCTCTTTATTTTTTTCAGAGAAACAATGGCATAAGTTTCATTCCCTTGATTTCCCGATTCCCAACTAGTGCTGGCAACTGAAACAGGTTTTCCCGGTATCCGGTTTCGGATTTTCTGTTTATTTAATTTTTTTTTTTTTACTAAACCGAAAATCGAGTATGGACACTGAGTGTCGTGATTGCCTTTTTTTGTAATATCAGCGACGCCTTAAGTACTGTCTCTCTTAAAAAAAAGAAGAAATTTAATGAAAAGTAAGTTTAATTCTGGTCGTACACAAGTCCCCTCACACACACACACACACTGATACAACAAACAAATAAGGAACGAATTTTTATTCAATTAATTTGAATTTCAATTAAAGAACAGCTTCTTTAAAAGAAAAAAAATCTCTCTTGGAAATTAAATTGAATATTCAAAGAAAATAAACAAAAAAGTTTTACTAAAGCTTTTCATTCACAAGGTACTTTTTCTCTTAATTCATTATATTAATTGCTCTACTTCAAATATAATTAAATTAAAATTGGACATTATATATTATTGGCCAGCTTGTGCCTGTCCTGGCAATAACTTTTGCTCTTAATGACTCCAGTAAAATAGAAAACCTAAGAACTGAATTATTCTATATAGCATAAAAGATTATTTCGAACAAAAAAAAACCCTACTGGGATGTAACCATAATCACTTAGAGACCCTTAAGGTAGTTCTTTCGCGACAATTCACAAAAAGTTTTAGCCTCGTAACCACTCATACATATGAATGGTGCTAAAATTTTAGGTTGTTTTTTTTAACGTGACTGTACTTCTCACACTTTATCTATATATCCTCTTTATGAATGGATCGTTTCCAAGCCATTGATCTTATATCCCCTCCACTAAACATAATCGCCCAAATTTTTTTTTTTTTTATTTTTTTATCAAAACTACCAGGTAAATAATATATTTCAATTTTTTTTTTTAAGTTACTCCGAATATATTATTCTAACAAGTATTAATTTTTCATCAAGATGATGAAAGTCCTTCAATGAATAAAAATAAAATAATGATCATTTTCTCAACCTTTCCCAATCTACCATATGTAAAAAATTACATTTTTAATTGCAATTATTTCATGTTTGGTGTGGTAAATCGTCTTTAAATTTTAAGTGTGTTTATTATGCTTTTAATGACTTATATTACAAGTTTCGATGACTTCTTGAATTTTTGTATTCGTGAAAGAACTTCTTTAATCTAGAAATTTTGGTTCTCTTCCTTACTAAAATATGAATAAATATCAGAAAATAAATGGAATTAAATCAAAAAGATGGCTCCCTGAAAGATATTCCTCTTTTTACATACTTTTATTTGAATTCGAATTCTCTGTGAGTGGAATCTTGTAATTCAAATTTCATCCACTTCTTCCAAGCTGTGAAATTTTACATGATAATAGAATTTGTAATCCATTCTAGTTATTCTTGATACTAGTTTTAAAGTCTATTTAAGAACATCAAAAAACATCATTGAATGCATAGATTTAATGATCCAATATATTGGAATATTCTATAAGTATTTTCGATATTCCTTATTTCTTTTAGATATACAAATTGCTGTTTCCCACTCAACATCAAATGCAGATTTCAAAAATTAAAACTCAATAAAAATACGACATTAAATACAATATTTTAAAAAAGGGCCTTTTATTTCAAAATTGACTAAGAAAAATAAAATAAATTTGTCTCCAGTACCTTTAAAAATTCATATATTTTATTTTAATTAAATTTTAAATTAAAATCGCTGACGCTTTTATTTTTAGTCATGTTTGTAATGAGAATTTTTATATATTTATTAAAGAAAATTTCATTTTCGATTTCTTATAGTGCATATTGAAGTGTTGTTTTTTAATTTATTATTTTTATAAACATAGCAAAAAACCAACATTTTTTTTACTGTCTTAATAAAAACGAATTGAAACAACTTGATCTTCAATTCGTTTATATCTATAAATTCTTGAGATTGCAATTTTCTCCCTGCCCCTATCATGCATGTCTTGAATAATATTCTATTCTTCAAATTCAATTCCACATAGAATTTTTTGACTTAAACTAATCCTTGAGTATTCTTTTTTCAGAAATACAAGTGGCTATCCTACTTAGGCTGATTGATTTAGACTATCTGACCAGCAACTATCAGACAGTCCACCGTTGCAGCGTTCTTTGCATTTCAATGGAAATGTTAACACTCAGCATCAACGATTTGTTTTGACGTGTTTGCTTCCATTGGGTCTGGCGGAGACTGAGAACACATTTCATATAAACTGGATGCGAGAAGATCTAGACCTAAAAGGTAGGTTCATATTTTCTTCCTACCCTTGTCATGCATGTCTTGAATAATCTTCAATTCTTCAAATTCAATTCCGCAAAGACTTTTGACTTCAACCAAATTCTTGAATATTCTCTTTTCAGAAATACAAGTGGCTTCTCACTCTAAGTTCAATTTTCCACAAATCAAATTCACTAATTCAGAATTTACATAAGATGTATAATTTTTTATTAGAATTGTTTGATTGTATGCCAAAAGCGCTGCTGCCTCTTCAGAAATCGAGCCCACGTGTCATGATCTCCAACTGATCAATTGGTTATCTTTTGAGGCGATGCTACTGAAATTCACGACAGTTAATTAATTTAAGTAATGCCAATAAATAAAAAAAAAAAAAAGAAAAAAGAAAATTAATTTATGCCAAATATCTAGATATATACCCCTATGATGAAATTTTGCTGGTGATTGATTCAAATATTCAGTATAAAGAAAAAAATACACTTTAAAAATAATTCAAGAAACACGTATTTTAATTTCTATACCTATAAAGCATAACTTTATGGCTTTATACTGAATATTTGAATCGCAGCTCAGAAACAGTGAACGTTAGTTTTTGTTTGAAATATTTTAGTTGCTCTTCAATAGGTTTGCTTTAAGAGAATGCCAATTAACCGTTTAGTAAATATGGCACTTGGGTTTGTTTTCCCAAGGAGCGTCATTCAATCAAGAAATTAGATTTTTGATATGAGCTTTGTATAGTAAAATCTCATTTAAACAGTAGAAAGTGAAATTCATGTAATGTGCACAAGCTTTTTCAAATTCATTTAATTATAAGTAATATTTGTTTACAATAAAGTATAAGAACTACATTAAAAATAATTTACTTTCGGTGTCAATACTCTCAGAACACGAAATCCACCATTATTTTTTACTCATATCTGAAATATTCTTGTATGAATCATATCAGCATCTCGAAGACGAAAGGCCCTCCATTTTGGCCCTCACTGAAACCCAAATTGACACAAACAAATCCGATACTCCAGATCTCAAATTCGGAAAATATATTCTACACCCCAAATTCCGCAGGTATAACGGCGTCTGTTGCTACGTTCGCGATAACATCCCCTGCGAACGACTTGGATTTTTAGAAAAAAAGCTTACGATGCATTATGGCTTAAAATTAATACTAAGACCTCAAGTAGAATTCTCTGTACAATCTATAGATCTCCCTAATGATAAAAAATTTAAAGAATTTTTCGACTATCTCGGCAATTGTGTGAATGTAATTCTTTCATCGTTTTCCAAATTCTGAAGTCTCTTTCCTAGGTGACTTCAATGTACACAATAAGGACTGGTTGACATTCTCCAGGTCCAACACCCCTGAAGGCAACGCGGCTCACATATTTGCAACTTCATATGATTTAACCCAAATTATAGATCGCCCCACTAGGATTCCGGACAACACAAACGACACCCCATATCTACTCGACCTCTTTCTGTCATCTGCCCCTTCTCAATTCTCTTTATCATCTCTGCACCTCTAGGTAACTCAGACCACAACTTAATTAAAATAAAATCACATATCAACTTAGTAAAACCCGCTCTACCCTGCCCAAAGCCCAGAGAAATAAGGCTTTTTCTTAAAGCCAACTGGGATGAAATGCGTAACTTCTTCAGCTCTTTCCCATGGAATGATTACTGCTTCAGAAACAAAAATGCCACCGAATGTGCCTCTGCATTCTCTGAAGTGATTCAAATGGGCATTGAGTTATATGTCCCCTTCAAACGGGTAATTGGAAAACAGGACTCCAAGCCCTGGTTCAATAAGTCTTGCTCCGAAGCAGTTAAACAAAAATCATGCTTTCTATAATTGGTCTTCGACACCATCAGAGGATAATCGCGTTCTCCTCACTAAAGCCCGCGCCCACTGTAAAAAAACAATCGATAATGCGATGAAGTCCTTCATTCAGAAAAAGCTGACAGGCTAGCAGCTTGCCCCAGCAATTCAAACCAATTCTGGTCCCTTGATAAGTATGTAAAAAGAAATTTTACAAACTCATCATTTCCACCTCTCAATCTCTCCGACAACTCGATAGCCATTGACGCCCCCGACAAAGCCGAAGCTTTTGCCTCATATTTCGCGTCCAACTCAAACCTGGACGACAAAGGGCTTGAACCACCCACATACCCCCCAGTACTAATATAATGTCAGATACTGTTTTCAGGATACCAGCAATTCTAAAGATCATCCAGAATCTAAAGAACAAATCTTCTGCTGGCCCCGACGATATCCCTGCCATTCTCATTAAAAAATGTGCCCCTGAACTTGCTCCTATACTATCCAAATTATACAATCTCTCCTATAACTCTGGAATATTTCCGGAAGCCTGGAAACTAGCCAGAATCCAACCAATTAAGAAAAAAGGCGATTCTTCCAACATAAAAAACTATCGACCCATAGCAATCACTTCTGTCTTATCCAAAATTATGGAAAAGGCCATCAACGAGCAAGTTCTACGACACTTAGAGTCAAATAAATTTATCCACGATAGGCAATACGGCTTCAGGCAATCCCGGTCGACAGGTGACATCCTAGCATATGTAACTCATATCTGGAACAAAACCTTGGAGGCCGGGAATGAGACCCTCGCGGTAGCTTTAGACATTTCAAAAGCCTTCGATATGGTCTGGCACAAAAATCTTCTTGCCAAATTGACCTCCGTCGGCCTTGCACCGAAACTCTGTAAGTTGCTCGAAAGTTTTCTTTCAGACCGTAGTATTAAGGTTGTCATCGATGGAATATCATCTTCCCCTTCCACACCAACGCTGGAGTTCCTCAGGGATCGGTTATCTCCCCTACGCTTTTTCTTATCTATATCAACGACCTTCTAAACTTGCCCTCCAATCCGGTACATTGTTACGCAGATGACAGCACCCTACATAACGCCCCTGCATCGCATAAAAACCGTGCAGACATTGCCTCTTCAATTAATTTAGACTTATGCAAACTTAAAAACTGGGGATCCCAAAACTTAGTTAACTTCAATGCAGGGAAAACTCAGTGTTGCCTTATTTCTAGGCGCGTCGACAGAAACCTCCCAAATATATCATTCGACTCAAACTCACTAGAATTCAGGGATAAAATTTCAATGCTAGGCGTAACTCTAGGGTCTGACCTTTCATGGAATGACCATATCTCAACCACTGCTAAAGCTGCAGCGCGCAAGCTTGGTCTCCTATTTAGGTCTAGACGCTGTTATACTCCCAGTCAACTCCTTATGCTGTATAAGGCTCAAATTCGTCCCTGTCTCGAATATGGCTCTCATCTGTGGAGGGGTGCCTCCAAGCATTCTCTTGCCACACTGGATGCAATTCAGAAGCGAGCAATTAAACTAATAGGAGAACCGGCTCTAACCAACTCACTCGACTCCCTGGCTCACCGAAGAACCGTTTCTGCCCTTTCCCTGTACTACAGATACTATCACGGTGTCTGTTCAGTCGAGCTGAAATCAATTATCCCCCCTAATGCCCTCTTTACGCGAAACACGCGGTTTTCTAACGCTCAGCACCCCTTCGCTGTCAAATTGGATAAAATTCGAACAAGCGCTTTCGCCAACTCTTTTATCCCTTTGACCTCCAGAGACTGGAACTCGCTCCCTGCCACCATCTTTCCCGCGACCTATAACCTTCAGCTATTTAAGACCCGTATCCACAGATACCTTCGACCCCCGCCCAACCCATAAAATTCTTTCTTCTTCTTTTCACGATGGAGGGGCCAACCCAGGCCTTTAGGGGTTGCACCTTTTTTGGTGTAACTCCTTCTCTCATCATTATCATAAAACACAAAAAAAATATTTTTGGAAACTGGTAATAATAATAGGAATGTAGACACATTTAACACGTCAAAAAATAAATTAAAAATTAATTTTTTTCCGGAAATTTATGATTGTTTGAAGAGAATGATTATTTTACTTTAGAATTATTAAACCACTCAGTATGTTGACTTATTATTTTTATTTTTATGTGATGTAACATTCATTTATATATATGGTATGTATATGTACAATGTACATATATGTTTTTTCTTTTGTATTGTGAATTGTATTTCTTTTTTTGTAAGTGGGTTACAAACCACAGTCCATATATTTATCAAATAATTAAATTCATGAAAATTTAATTATTTAATTTAATTAGCCTAAATATGATTGTAAAAGATTGTAATATATTTATCAAATAATTAAATTCATGAAAATTTAATTATTTAATTTAATTAGCCTAAATTGTAAAAGATTGTAATATTAATGTAAGTATATAACTAACCGACAGAGGTGTAGAATTTTTTGGTGGTCTCTTATTTTATACTCACCTCTTAATCATATCTCCAACGAATTCAATTTTGCATGGTCTATGGACCATCAAAAAAGAATAATGGTCCCGAAGAGGCAAGCGTGATTCGCTATGCAAATCGCTGGTCATTTTTCAGAAGCGATGAAATAGAAAAATAGATTTAGGATAAACTTGCGATTTATATTAAACCTCTCGAGAGAGCCATTAGGGAAGAAGAAAGACTTCTGGTTCATATCATAAAAGATATCGGACAGGCCGCAATAGGAGAATAAATTGCGCTTTAAAAAATGGATATTAACTCTGCACAGGTAGTTGATTGGCAGAGACTTCCGTTTTTTTGGGGAGAAAATGGGGGGTTAATTGGCTTTTTAAAATCATAATTTGTCACTAGATGAAACAAAAGAAAACAATAATATATATTTTACTTCAAGTTTTGAGAACTATATAGAAAATCTTTATTCTTTTCTCGTTAATTAAATTGGAAGAAAAGATTTTATGAAATTAAAACTGAAATATTTGGAAATGATGTAAGTATATTTCGATTTCGCATCTAGGTCATATTTTCATTTTTTAAATTTTCTTCATTTTTCATTAGATTTCAATTATTGGCCGGGTCTTTTTGCTATAGTTCGAAGACTACGTTATAGTGGTAGGGATCAAATTTGATTTAATTCAATTCCTTTCCTGGGGAGTCGGGTTGTCCGAGCTGGCTAAGCCGCTGGGCTCGCTTCAGGATCGTTGATGACGATGTTCAAGCGGGAAACCCGGGTTCGAGCCTGGCTTGCTATAAAAATTTCTAGCGGCTAAAATTCGGCTCCCTCACTAACCCTACTAACACTTTACTGATGTGCTGTCTAAATGAGCTTTGTTCCCGGTGATAATTTAATTATGGATACGATCAATGAAATATTAAAATATAATTTTTAAATTGAAATTTTTTTGCCGAGAGTAGCAGAATTTTTATAAATTGAAGGAGACAATAAAAGAGTGTGTCTTCTGCTGGAATTATACATTTTTAATTTATTAATAACGAGACTATAGTCCGAGAGCTTTGCCCTCTTCATCAGTCTATTACAATCGAAGAGGGCAAAGCTCTCGAAAATATAGTCTCGTTATAAATAATTTCATTTGGTTAATGTCCATTCTTTATTTAAATAAAATTAATAAATTAATAGGTATTTTGGACAAATTTTATATTTTATTAATTTTTGCACAACGTTTCGTCCGTTTCCGGACTTTATCAAGTGCTGAAAAACAAAAGTACAAGAAAAATAGATTGGGAAAATTAAATTAATGCATATTTCAAAATACAACTATACATGATATGCCACATGTCACTCACCTCAATCAATTAACAAATTAAACGTACATAAAATAGTTTTAACAGAAAACTGAATATGAGTTTTCTGTTAAACCTCCTGATGAAGGGTTCATAGCCCGAAATATGTATAGAGATAAATAAAAAAAAATCTCCAAAATAATTTAAAAATTTTTTAATTTTTTAATTTTATTTCCTCTTTGTGAAACACCACTATAACCCGTTAAATAATTCCTGTATATATTTTTTACTTTATTTATAAAAAATATTTTAATTTTAACCAATATATTAATGCGAAATATGAATATTAGTTGATATCGATTATTTCAATGAATGAGATTAATTAAGCAATTAAGAATTTATTTTCTAAAAACCCCATGGATAGTAGAATCCTACTCTCTCTTTCTATCTTGTGGTATCTATAGAATCAGCGAGGAGTAATCAACAATCTAGACAGGTTTTAGTCAATTAGAAATTATTCATTATTTTTGTTATTCTAGAAATACACACCGAACGAGTCTCTTTATTTAAAAGGAGAGTGAAGAAATATTAATAATCATTTGCACTTGACTGAAATACACGATAAATATGAACATTTTCTATACAATTTCCTTTAGCTTTAAAATAGTATTGGAGGAAAAATTAAAAACTTTTTCAAGACTCGGTATAGGCCTAAAGGATATGAGTAATTTTGCAATTGTTTTGTCAGCGAACCGTTTGGATTGTTTTGATATTATTTTGTCACAAGAATTAATTAGGTGTGAATTATCACTAGTATTTTGATTTTCAACTTGGTATATTTTTCATAAAGAGAAATCTATGAGGTTGTCCTCTGCTTGATGCAAATAAATATATATTATATAAATAAATAATATATTAAAATGTTGGGATTTCTGTCAGTCTGCAGATTTGTGTTCACTATAGACGCCCAAACGAAACCATATATTCCCCAATTTTTATCTACCCATCCAAAATGGGGGGGGGGTTAAAAAAAGAAAATTTAGGAAGCAAGCTGCAAGATGTATATATTATACTATATATTTTATTTTAAATTGAAAGTTTCTTTTTGCCGAGAGTAGCAGATTTTTTATAAATCGAAGGAGACAATAGAGGAGTGTGTTTTTCTGCTGGAAAAATAAATTTTAAATTTATTAAAAATTATTTTTACAACAGAAGACACTCTCTTTTATTGTCTCCTTTGATATATTTTATTTGTTTCAGACAATGGTTTATATGGTTCGACCTTTATCATCAGTATTTAAATTAAAACCAAAATCTTTTCAATTAGATATTTTGTTTTACTTAGTTAACTTTAATTTTACTTAAGAAAACTTTCTTTTGACAAAACAACTAACTGCGCAGAGAATTTTTCTAAGTTTGCTAAGGCGAAATTTGTTCAGGAACCATGAAAAATAAAAAATAAAAAACAAAAATAAAAGAAACAAACGAATATCAGATTTGTAGTACATAGTATTATTGTTTAGAATGTATTTTATCTAAACATCGGCTATATTGCAAAAGGGGAGCAATGAGAACTTTCTCCGAGGAGTAAATAATCTAGAGACCTTAGCCACCGCCCAATTTTCATCTAATATTAAGTAACGAGCTGTAGCAGGCTTCGACCTTACTAAACGAAATAACAACTAGCTTTCAACACAATACAATGACCTGAAACCTCTTAAATTATAGAACAGAGAACAGAGCAAAAAAACTTCTATACACGACTACTGTTTAATTTAGATTAAAAATAAATTTACATTTATGGTGAATCGTCTCTTTAAAGATCTACATAAGGATTCCGATCAAAAGTGTACTTATTAAAAAAACTGCTTTACAGATTTTTTGAAGTATTTTGAAATTATTATTATTAGTATTATTATTTAATTTCTTCCATTTGGGCTTTCCCGTCTAGTTTTAAATATTCTTAAACTTTATTAGTTAAAGGCCTTTTTCCCAAGTAAAATTTGATTTCCTAGAACTTGTATGCCTTGAGGTAACGTAATTTAGTTTTAGGAGAAGTGCCTATTAAGAATCTCTATGGGAATTCAGATCCAAAAATATTACATATCTTTTTTGAATTATGACTTGTTTTTAGCGAAATTTTTGCTCAACTGAATGGACTTTGTTTTAGGTATAGTAGCAGACTTTTTGATTCATAAAGATAATTTATTTGCAACACCTAGAAAAATGGATATATCTTTGACTAAAAAATAAATAAACTTTATGGGTTACTATTTTTTCTGTCTATATTTTGCAATAAGTACGAAGACCAGAAATAGAAAATTTATAGTAATATAAGATGATCGAATTTGCTACTCATGTTAATATTTGTTGATGGAGCTTTAGATAAATTGAAAAGGATTTTACATTTATTGGTATTATAACTTTAAAAAGAAATCTCCAGTGGTGCAAGGAAAATAGCTTTTTACTAACATATTATGTTAAACTTTTTTTTGTTAATATTTGCGCAATTGATTCGATTTATTAATCCATGATTTTTAACTAATATTTTTTCTAATTAATTTATTATTTTACGAAGCTAAGCCGGGCTGATAGAAAATACTCGCTGGACAGAACAAAAAATCTCGCCTGGCCGTTGCAGCCTGTGGGCCACGCCTTATTGAGTATCGCTGATCTAGTGCCAAGAATCTGATACGATAACTCAACCTATGCTACCGATTGATTATAGCTAATAAACTGAAAGGCAAACAATTTTATGAATGTTGTTGGAGATCATAGCTGTGATGATATTGCAGTGGGTTGAAGAAGATAAGTATATCAGCCAAAGTGGGTACAACCAGGTACAATAAAACTCCCAGAGTAAAATGTTTAGGGCCAAATTTTATTGGGCCATCCTATGTTATTGGGAATTATACACATATTACAATAGGCACATGTGATTGAATCTAGTTTTCCAACAATAAGAATTTTAGCTTCATAGAGTTTGTCGTGCTTGCGCCCAAGGTTCAGAGATCTTCTGAATCATGGGGACAAGCACTACATAAGCTACTTGAAGCTAAAATTCTTATTCTTGGAAAACTAGATTCAATCACATGTGCCTATTGTAATATGTAATATGTAATATGTGTATAATTCCTAATAACATAGGATGGCCCAATAAAATTTAGGCCGAAATGTTTTACTCTGGGAGTTTTATGTTAATAAACTTCACCTTTCGCGGATAAAAAAAACTTGCCAAATCACTTCTGCCTGTTCTCTCTTAAAAAAGTTTTCATTTTTTTTCTTTATTTTAATACTCAAATGTGTAAAACGCTTATAATTTGATATCATAAAATCTTAAGCGTCTAGAAAATAATTAGTTCTTCTAAGATGTTATCGCTCTAACAAGTTGCTGATTTTAATTTTCCTATGAATGGGCCGTTTTTCTCTTTTGTTACGTTGGAACGTGTTATCACGTACGAAAGACATCATTTATTTCCACCTCCGAAAAGGGCTTGCAGTCGTTTTCATTCACTTCTTTCCGACAACTTTGCTTGGGGCTCTTTCCCTAGATCTTCTATCAACAAGTGGTAAACCGAAACCACCCACTTCAAATACATTTTCATAAAATTATTAGTTCAATTCAATTACGAAACAGAAAGAGAGAAAAAAAGAAAATATATAGTTTTCAATTTTTTTTCTTTTTCGAAAAAGAATCAATTATTTTATCATTTGGAATTAAGTTCTTCCCAGATGTTTATTAATACCTATCTTTTCGACTTAATTGAAAAAGATCAAACGTCATGTTAAATCCTAAAAAAAATCAATGGAAATGTATCTTTCTCTGATGTGCAGTTCGAAAGTATATAACTCCGTTTGGACTTTTGAAAGCGAATCAAAGATTCTTGGAAATGACCAAAGCATGGAGGAGGGTGGTTGTGCCTTTCAACTTTTTCATTGTTAAAATACTGTATTATATATATATATAACTACATATATAAATTGAAGAGAGATGCTCAAAAGAATTAACAAGCTTTATTCTTGTCATTGAACCACCAATGATCAAGTTTTCAAGTTTAACAATAAAGAAAGAAAAGAAAAAACCTTTCTTAGAAAAATTCAAATTTACAAACTTTTTATATTAAGAAGTCTTTTCTTTTGGAGACGGGCTAGTAGAATTCAATTGTGAACTGATGGAAAGACAGCCAAAGGAACATTAAAAGTACAAATTCCAAATAAAATAATTTATTAAAACTTCATTTTAATTCTTTTAAAAACTGATGTTTCTGAAGATTTTTACTTTTTATTGGTGGTTTAAAATGGTCAATAAAGTAAGCTTGGTAACATCTTCTTGTCTCCTTTAACAGTAGAGCTTGAATTTGACTACTGTTAGAGTTTGCCATTAATATCAACAGAATTTGAATAAAAATTATGTTAAAGGAGTCAAAAAGGTTAAAAGCTACATTGAACTTTCTAATTCCAATAAAAGAGGTAAGATACCTCCGAAACGTAGGTTTTTAAGAAAATTAAAATAACGTTCCAACAAATTATTTTATTCGGAATTTGTAGTCAGCGCCCGCTCTAGCGGTTACGTCGCCCCGCACAAAAAGACAAATTGCCGCCCTTAAGAATATATATATATATATATATATATATATATATATATATATATATATATATATATATATATATATATATAATAAATAATAATATAATGACCTTTAATATATATATTTAAATAAAGGTATATACATTTTTTTTCAATAAAAATCAATTCATTTCATTTAAATTTTAATAAAAGCATTATTATTTAGAAAGAAAAATAACATAGAATTGACAATCAAGAAGTAAAAAACTGTAAAAATTAATTAAGAAATATCTGTACTTAGCCACAAATTGTTAACAATTTTTTACAAAACGATTATTTAATGAAACATACCGCTCTTTTATCATCGTTTTCTTTACAATTAAGAATTGTAAATATTTTTAACTTTTAGACATAAACAATATAAACACCGAGGAGTGAACCACGACCTAAAATCGTGTACACCTACTTCCACTTCCCCTTTCATTTCCAAGTAGAAGACAATAGAATACAATAGATTATCTAATGAATTACAAAATAATTCCAAATAATTCCAAAGGCGGTGTACACCTAATTCCAATCGCGGTTCACCCCTCGATAAACACGATATGCACAGTAAATTTTTAGCGAAGGAAAAATTATAAAATTTTATAATAATTGGGTATTTAGCACATCAATATATTCCTCACACTTACAGCCAAAATGCATCCCCAAAATTTTGGTGCCCGGGTTTCCTGCCCCTAGAGCTGGCGTTGTTTGTAGTTTTCCTTATTCTTGGGCTGCATTTGCATCATTCTCGATTTTAAACTTTTATTTCACTTAGGTATTATTTGAAAGAAACCAAAGGGAGTTTCATCACTTGTAGAAAAAATATTTTTTTTTTCGACAAATTATTTACTTGGTAGTTTTGATTTTTAATTCACTTGATTATTGAATTTTTCATCTTCATTCTTTAAATTTTTGTTCCTTCGTCGAGAATACTTTTGGGTTGTTTATTTGAATGTTTTATTTGTTTGTTCATTCAATTTTTTTTTTTTTCTTTGTTAAAAAATTATTTTCTTTTCATTGGAATTTTACGAATAAATCATATTCTTCCAGTATGGTGCTCGTATTCGAACTTATATGTTCTTTTGGATGAGTTCACTACACCGTTCTCTCTTGAAAGCGATTCTGAAGAGGTCTTATTAGGCAACCATGAACATTTTCCTTATAGCATTTCTTTTCTCCTGTCCTTGATCTTGCTTTGCATGAGGATTTATAATCTTGCTTTGCATGAGGATTTATAATCATGCATATTTGAGTCCTAGTAGCACATTCGACGTTTTCTAGGAATTGTCTATTATTACGTATTTTACAATGAACATTTTCATTGATTCATGATCTGTCCAGAATTTCTGTGATAGCATCACATCTTGAATGCTTGATTGCTGGTTCATCTTGCTTATTTTAATAAGTGTCCACTTTTCGCGTTAATTATATTAAAATTGACTATACGTTACATCGAAGAACGAGCATTTTGCAGGCCTCGTTGTTGGTGAACGTAGATATAGTGACTTTGATCCTGATTCGAATTTTTTATCTGGATTGCCTAATTCATTTAGCAACTTACTATCCCTAATATTTGAAATGTTTTACTCTTAATGATCTAATATATGAATGCTTCAGTTGCCAAATCGATTAACTACATAAAACAGAAAGTGGAGAAATGCGAAGAAATAATGTTCCTACATTATTACATGATTTATTATTCAATGGCCAACAAAATTTTGTCATTTAGTGGTGTTATACTTATTATTATAAAAATTTGTTTTGAATATATTAGGCATTCCACGCCAAATCAGACGGTTTGAAAAATTTTAATTTTTGATTTCCTTCATTTTTTGAAATTTTTTAGTACCCATCAAAAAACTCTTCCTGATAAATTTTGAAAAAATTTTGATCACCGGTTTAAAAGATATCGAATTTCGGGTTTTCGCACATAACTTCTTCTAAAATAGTCAAAATTCAATTTTTGTTTTGAAATTTTTTATATACTTTTTAGAAAAATATACAAAAATTAATTTTAAGGGTTTTTATATGGGATTTTTTAAAATTTCGAAAAAAATTTTATTCGCCATTAACCATTATTAAAACCACTTTTTGGAATTGAGTTCTCTTTTTTTAGTTATTTTTAATTAATGTGTTTAAAATAAATAATTATTATTATATTTCAAGCCTCGTTCTTCAATAATTGAAATCTTGTAGTACGTTTCGTTCATCCAACTCACTATCACAAGAAACATTATAATCCCATTATCTCGAACGAGGCTTTCATATAATTACAATCGAACTTCATTTACAGGTAAGTTCGTTTGATTTACAATTTTAGTTTGTTGAAAGAAAATCAAAATCAAAAATCGAAAACAATAGTAGGTAATTATCATAAGACCACATTCAACCCCGTCTTAAAATTTGTAGAATCAATAGAAGTTTAAAAAAAAAAATTATCAAAAAAATTGAAGAGTACATACAGTTTCAAAAACAAGATTAAAATTTTTAAACTCAAAAGTCGCATATAAAAAGTATGTAAAAAAACAAAAATTAAAAAAAAAAAATTGAATTTGGACCATTTTTGAATAAGTTGCTCAAAACAGAAATTCGATATCTTTTAAACTCGTGATCAAAAAAATTTCAAAATTTACAAGGAAGAGTTTTTTTGGTGGGTACGAAAAATGTCAAAAAATGAAGGAAATCAAAAATTAACATTTTTCAAACAGTCCGATTTGGCATGGAATGCCCCATATACAGTTAGGAGTCAATCAAGTGCTTTGACATTAAAATTTAAAAAATTCAAAAAGTGGAGTTAATCGATTTTGCAAATGCAGCATTCATCTCAGTAAAAGGTATCAACAATAATCTTATTCGAAAGCTTTGATGAGATCTACAAAAAGAAGTTTAAATATGATTGTATCTGTAGTAGAAAGATTTATACTAAAATCTTGGTGTTCTTCTTTTGAGGTTAAGAAAGAAAACAGTTTGTTGTAGTTAGTGTAGTTCATTTGGCGTTAACCAGGGTGCACCGCGGGGAGGCGAACTACTCTACACCCCAAAACATTTCGACCAATAAAAAAATAAGTAAACAAAGAACACATAACTTACTACTAAAGAAAAATAAATAGTTTGTTGATGAAATTGTTTTACTTCGTTGATCGAACAATTTTCTTTTTACTTAGAAAACTATTTTTCTCAATATAAATTTATTTTTCTTCCTTTGACAATATTTTTCCCATCGTTGAATTCCTTTTCCCTTCTTTCGTCGAATGTTTCCGATCTTTAGCGATTTTTTCCGTATCTCTGCTGAAATTTTAGATTGATAGTTTTAAAATCTTATTTTCTTCTTTTAATGAAATTTTCTTCTGTTGTCTATGTCATATTACTGATTTTTTTCTGTTTCTTTGTGCAAAATTTGAACTTGCTGATTTAAACTGTTCGCAAACTTAACATATCTTGATTAGATTATATTTGTTTATGATCGTAATTGAGAAGTTGTCACACTTAGTTTTTTTTCTTAATAATTGAATTATGTTTTTATTAAAAAATAAATTGTTATTTATAATTGGAACAGAACTTTTAGGGAAATCATTATTTTAATAAATTATTTGATTTAGGCTTAAAAAATGACACGATAAAAACTTTCTTCTTTAAAGAATATCATCGAATTTTGCTTAAATCTCTGAAATACTTATTGTATCATACAACGTACTTTTGCCTTTGAAATGTTCTCTTATTTATATTACAAATTAAGGTATATAAAAAGAGATAAATTGAAATTAAAATTATTCGTTTTGGAGAGAAATTTGAGCGAAGTTCGCAGAAAGAAAGATTGGCAAAGGGTCGAAATTAATAAAGAAAGATAAACGATTTTCATTGAACGAAAAAAAAATCTTGTTTTACAAAATGTAAGAGAAAATACAAAGGGATTTCCATCAATAAAATTATCTCATACGTCTTTTTATTTATTATTATTTTTTTTTTTTTACATTTGACTAACATTTGAGTCAAAATTTTTAATATCATATTTTTCCTGCATCTTTGCGTACCATAATTCCGAAACTAGGAGATTCAAATAGATCATAGACATCATCCCCAAAGGTGGTAGTAAATCATGGAATGTGTGTTGTGAATTAATTATCCATAAACGAATTATCGAGTTGAATCATCTCTACCACTAAAGTGTTGCCTATGAATGCGCCCGGGACTCCTTTGGGATCCATACAACATCCCTAGCGCTCTACAGGGATCTAGCAATTCGTTTCGCTTCAATGTCCTTCCAAACAAAATGGCAATTACCATCATATTTTAGAGAAAGAAAATTCGACAAACAAAATCCTTTTTTGTGGACTTACGTGTATTTATTGGTTCAAAAGATGGTTCCAACAAGAGACAAATTTCCATTACAGATTGCATTTTAGACGATTTATTAACTTACCAGCTGCGAAGCCCGTGTTTGAAAATTTTAGATTTTAAATTATTTTTAAACTCTCACGTATTTATTTAACGGATTAAGCATGGCCAATCACTGGCCTCCATTTATCTCTTTAGCCAATCAGGCCGATCAGGCCGGCATCGTCTTTCAAGCCGATTATTATTAAGTATAGAAATATTTTATTTTTCTCTTATAAAATAGCAGCTGTGTAGATAGTTTTCGGCGGAGCTTTGATGGCAATAGGTCTTTGCCCCTTTCACCCCACCTTACCACTACGTAAAGCTGTCCTTAACAAGCATTTACCTATTTTAATTAAACTTCATAAAAAGTTTCAAATTTCTAGCACTAGTAGTTTCAAAGAAATCCTGATTTAAAATGAAAAAATTTTCTTTGAATGATCCTTTTAGAATTTGGATTTTTAAAAATCCTTGCTTTGTGATTATTATGTACGTCTTAAAATAATATATGCTCTATTTCGAGTTACTAGCTCCAGTATTTTTTAGAGAAATAGTGAAAAGTTAAAAAATGAGTAGTATATGGATTTTATATAGATTATAATAAAATTTCAAAAAATTCATTTTTTATCATTCTCCATAAGAAACTTTTTTTATAGACCTTGAAGCTCAGAATTCACAAAATTTGTTATCCCAATCTTTAAACTCGATTTTGAGAAATTTCGAATTACTAAAGAACTTCTGGAATAATAAATTACTTTAAAAAAATCATCATATTGAACACATACACCAACAAACACAGAAAATCTAGCCTCAAAAAGAAGAAATTACCTGAATCCCATGATCCATGCACAGGTGCACAACTAGGCATGCCAAATATGTTGAAGTGATTCGGGGGCTAAAATAAATAAATAATTTCTTACTTGAAAAAAAATATGCAGTACCCCCCAGCCACCAGCTTTTCATAAAATACGTTCGCAAACGGAGGGGGGGGGGTTATTGCTTAGCGTGATGAAATGTGATAAGGGGCCCCCTAAGGAAACGTTCGGCAGTTCATCAATTTATTTTAATTTATTTTTCTTAACTTGTTTTCTTTTTTTTAATTTTATTATTGGGGGTTCTAGCTTTTGTGACGTTATATTATAATAGTTAGGGCGATTCTAGAAAATGTGACGCAGCATGACAAAGGGGGAGGTGGTGCAAAAAGGCTAAATTTTGTGTGACGTATTTTATAAATGGCTCCATACATTAAAAGAACATCTTCAAAGGTTAAAAGTTCTAGACTACCTGATTTAAAAATGTTATCAATAGAAAGCAAAATATGTTAGTTAAGTCTTTAGAAATATAAAATATTAAAAGAAAATTAAATTTGAAACTTTTAATGCCCTATAGCTAGATTTAAAGCTAAAGGATTTTAGGTGTTTCTCACTAAACTTAATGTGAACACCATAACCTTAACTTTAATTAAATAATTTTTCACTATAAACCCACCCTGAATTCCCTTAGATTTACATAGCTTAAAAAGGATCCACTAATGCTGAGCCATTTTTCATTTTAAAATCTTGGTTAATTTTTATTCTATTTGTTGACTTTTCTTATATTGCCTAATACCCATTTCATGTATTTATTTCAGTAGGGAGTGCAAAAAATGAGCACAGACGACAGAAAGTTAGTTACTTTACTGATTATGCTCAAGAATAGGGAAGTGTTAAATCAGACATAAGTCGCCATGAGGATGAGGTGTTTAAAAAATAAAACATTTTTTCTCTACGTTTTTATAATCACCCTGTACTTTCTCTTTCAAAAACGGTTTGTAATACAACGTATTATATACTTTTATTTAATATTAATGCACAATCTCAATGTTTTTTTCCTAAATCCACTTTTAATTAATACAGATTGTTAAAAAGTTGGCCGTAGAAGGTCAAAGTTAGAAATATGACTGAATTCTCTTTGTTGAAATAAAACTAGGAATAATCTAAATGCCTTATAACATTTTCTTTTCAACAAAAAACGTTAAGAAGGGATCGAGTTTGCTCTAAGTCGAAAATCCGCTTAAGTAAAAAAAAAAATCAAAGATAAACATTAGTTCAATAAAACAAAGAGTTGTACATTAGAGCTATATTAGCCTATACAAATAAGCAAATGTTTTTTTTGTTCTAAATTAATGTATTAATACTTATTTAAATTATGATAGTGAAAGGTTTAGGACAGCCCTTCTGGCAAACCTAAATCGCAAAATTTCCAAGCGCCACACACAAATAAGAATAATTTTAAATTTTTTAAATATGTTTTTCGATATATATTTATACGGATTTCGTATTTAGTGATTTTTATTGTAAGTTAATGGAAAGGTACATTTAAAGTGTTCAATCAGTGTAAATGTGAAAAAAAAACAATAGTACAACGAGATACGAAAAGAAAACAGTGAATGACCCAAAAACAAAATGTAAGTATTTGTATGGTAATAACCATAATTAAAAATATTTTTATCTTTCAAAATTATTAGTTTTTTTATTTTTATTTTAGTGATAATCAAAAACATATATGTAGTTTTAATATTCAACGTCTAATGATGCAACCCGCAATTCAGTGCGTTCGATTTGAATACATAACCTAGAACACACAGGCGAAGGTCGATCTTTCTATAATCTTTCCAAGGCCCCTTTTTGGTTACTATCAATTTCACATAGTGAGTCATTTTCATATGCTAAATAGTTTTAATTATCAAAATTATTAGTCAAGCCACATACACCGAACAATATTTCGAGTCTTATTTTAAAATAACAAACAATTATCGATGGCTACTTCTTTCAGTGTGAATTTTGCATTTCATTTCGCCTATTTTTAAATCAATTTCTCTTGTTGAAGTTTATTATTATTATCTTTCATATTATTCTTTGTGCAATTATGGGATTAACGTTAGTTCTTTTAATTAATTTAATGCGATTTAAAATACAATCTAAAATACCCAATTAAAAAAAATGTCAAATGACCGCGGACCACACGTAAGAACACCGAGGGCCTCGTGTGGTCATGGGGCCGCGGGTTGGCCAGCCCTGGTTTAGGACATTAAGGTAAACTGGCGCGGAAATCGCTAGGGCTGTGGAAACGCAATGCGAACAAGTTAAAAACAAATAAATAAATAAACATTTTTAAATATACGAGTTTGGGAAAGGGGCGAACTCAAAATGTTGGCGAGGGGATGATCACTCAAAGTTTAATCTTTGACGAAAGGTAAAAAAAAAATTGTTACCAATATATTTTAACAAAATTCAATTTTTTATATACTAATTTAAATATAAAAGTATCATTTTCGTGGAAATTAAATTTTATTTTCTTATCAAAATCAAAAAATTATTTATTAGAGGGAACCCTTTAAAAAATTTTCTCTCGTGGCGATGGGTGGAAAAGAGATTTTTGACAAGATCGGGCAACTGAGTTTCACGACATTGCAAAGCTACAGTCATTCGATTGGTTCTGGTATACCAATTCCATTTATTCCAGATTTTCTGAGTTTTTAAACCCGAGAAGTTCTGAAGAGGTAAATCCCAAAATTTAATTATTTCTGTAGTTTAGAATTACTAATATTTGACACTAGCGCGAATTTTCTTTGACTATATTTGTTTTTGAATTACATTCAGACTGACAGGGGTTTTTTGTTTAAAGATTCAAATTTGTGTTATAAAACCGTCGTTTCTGATAATAGTTAAATCAATTGAAGATTATTATTTAGGAAAGTCGTTATGATTATTCCAGAGATTTGAATTTTGGATTGAAAAAAAATAATTTCTACAAGACTGACCATACCACTTTTTTAATATAAAATTTTCATATTGAAGAATACAATAAAAGAGTGTGCCTTCTGCTGGAATTATAAATTTTATTTATAACGAGACTATAGCTTCGAGGGCTTTGCCCTCTTCATCAGTCTATTACAATTGATTCACAGGAATCAATGTACATATACAGTTGATAGAGTGAGGAGTATTCACAGGAATTAATGTTCATATACATTAATTTCTGTGAATCAATTGTAATAGACTGATGAAGAGGGCAAAGCCCTCGAAATTATAGTCTTGTTACAAATAAAATTTATAATTCCAGCAGAAGACACACTCTTTTATTGTCTCCTTCAATATATAAAAATTCTGCTACCCTCGGCACAAAAACTTTCAATTTGATTTAATTAATACACGATTATAAGTTTTTTTTAAGGGTATCTGGATCAATTAAGAATTGCATTGCTTTCTTGAGGCCTTTGAGATCTTTGAGCTGTTCTAACTTCAAAGTAATAAATGTTATTTTCACTTTGTCTTAAAAATTAAAAATTAAATTTAGAAAGTAACGGGTTTATAATCTCGACCTAAAAATTTCATGAAAATCTATTGGTCTGTTCGAAAGTGTGTTCTTGATTTCAGCTACTGTAATTCGAAGAGGAACAAAATTTAACGATGCTCAGGTGAGTGAGTTGTTTATCAAAAGAGAAATTTCAGCTAAATCAACCTAGATTGTACACTTTTAATGAAAAAATCTCATCAAAACATATTCTAGAATCGTTTTCAAGTCCTATAGGAAAAGGCTGTTGATAGAGTGAGGAAGTTTAATATCTCATAGATATTGATATACCGAAAGTACATCTTTATTTTGGGGGTTTGTTGGCGAGCTTAATGAAGCAAAATTGGAGAATGATTTCAAAGAATGGGAGATTGTAAATGAAAGCCGTGCATACACCATTTGTTCTCTTTATAAATAATAGCACCGTTGAAGGTAGTAAGGTCTTTCCTCGCTACTAGACTACTATCTGGAAAGAATTTTTTAAACTTTTATTATATTAAGATTTTTTAATAATATAAGACAATATTTTCTTTAATTTCTATAAGAAAGGTGGATTCTATTGACCCGCGTGTGAAATCATTTATTGATTTGCATAAAATCTTCGTGACTAAACTGCAAGCCCAAGGCAAGCAGCCTGTAATCCTTGAAAGGGTGAGACAGAATGAATGATTCGGGTCGAAAGTCCAGTATTATACAATACCAAGAGGGGTCGGTCTCTGGTTCGATTCCACGTGCCAGTATCGATTACCTTAACACCCAAAAGTCGTCTGCTGAAATGGTTATAGGAAGAAGCCCCCGTAATTATGATTTATAAGATTTGGAACAGCAATAGATAAACCGGGGTTCATTACATTGTCAGTATATCAAATAATCTGCAACCTTTGTTAACCATTTAACCCACCGGGCTATTTTCATTATTAACTTACATTAATTATTTAGAATTTTATATAAAACTAGTAGGAGGTGTTTAAGAAAATTACTACTCACCCATGTCAAATCTTTAATCGCCAATCTAAAACATAAAAAAAAAATATTTAGTATTATAGAGAGACCATAGGAATGAAGCTCGAAATGAAGCTTTAAAATATAATTTTCTTTAAAATATTAAAATTTGTAATCAGCAATAAAATCGAGTTTCATCTCATTCGGTTTTTTTTTAACAATTTTTCTTATTCTATTTACTGAATCTACCAATGAATATATATTTTTTAATCTACATATATTAATTTGACCTGCCAATGAAGCCCTTATTATGTAGGTGTTGTTGGAACCTCGAAATCAGCGTTAATAATATTATTTTCTAAAAAAATTTTAAATTTGTATCCAGCATTTAGGATTCAACAGGAGTTTACTTTCCTTTCCCGAGAAAAATTTTTTCGTCGACGTTTTAGTAATAAACGAGGGGCGATCCGCGATTGGAAGTAGGTGTACACCTCTTTGGAAAGTATTTTGGAAGTACTTGGAAATATTTGGAAGTACTTTGAAATATTTGGAAGTACTTGGAAATATATGGAAGTACTTGGAAATATTTGGAAGTACTTGGAAATATTTGGAAGTATTTGGAAATATTTGGAAGTACTTGGAAATATTTGGAAGTACTTGGAAATATTTAGAAGTACTTGGAAATATTTGGAAGTATTTGGAAATATTTGGAAGTACAAGTGGAAGTAGGTTTAGAGCATATTAGGTCGCGGTTCTCCCCTCGGCAATAAAGAATGTTTGCTCTAAGAGTAGGTGAAATGAAAAATATCTTTAAGCAGCAACGAAATTTAAAATATATTTATATTTTAATAAGACTAATACGAATACTGTCTTTTCTTACTCCATCGATTTCCCTGGCTCCTTGTAGAACCGTCTCAATCCTTAGGTGCAATACTTACGATAATGAGCTTTGGCGTAACTAGGCAGTTTTCCTAGGGGCAGCCGGCCAGCTTCTTTTCTGTCCGGTGTTCAAAAAAACATGACAATTTTTTCGTAAAGGGTGGTGTCCGGTGATGATAAAATAATTTTCCGAGGAATGGTATTGAATCATTTTCTCAATATAAAAAGAATGAAATCAATATATTTCTTCAATACTGTCGATTTTTCTAGGGTGGGGAATGAGTTTTGTAGGAGTCAACACTGTCGAATCTGGTGCATAGGAAATTTATTTATTCCTATGACCTCTAGCAACTGGAACTGAACCGTCTTATCAACTACCTACCCTAGTAGCACAATGTTTCAAACTATATAGTGCCAATATAGATGCTCAAAATCCTACCCTAGTAGCACAATGTTTCAAACTATATAGTAACTATATAGTGCCTATATAGATTCTCAAAAACTATCCAGAAAAATCAATGTTACGTCAGATGTAGATGGCATCGCATAGAAATTTGAGAAATGAACCCTCGTTACGTATTTGAAACATGGTTAGTATTTGAATGCACATGCTTGGTTTCAAGGCTCCAATTGGCTCAATTGAGAGCCCAAAGTTTAGAGATTAAAAAAATATTGATTGTCCTATTCGAAAAATCGTGTTCTAAAACCCATATGAAAAGAAACGATGATTCGTGAAATGAAACTCGATTCTGCTGCTGCTTACTGATTTTTTTTATTTCACCTACTCTTGAGATTGACAAAATATTTGTCCAAAAAAATTCGATGAAAATCAAATTTGCAGGACTAAAATATACTCCTGTTGGCTCCTGTTATCCGGAAATTTTTTTAAAAATATTAATAAAATCAATGCTCAACGCATGTTTTCAAGGCTCGCTATAATATTGAATGCATACGCTTGATTTCAAGGCACCAAATGGCACAATTGAGAGCTCAAAGAATACAGATTAAAAAAATATTTTCATTGACATATTCGAAAACTCGTGTTCTAAAACCCATATGAAAAGAAACGATGATTCGTGAAATGAAACTCGATTCTGCTGATGCTTACTGATTTTTACTTTATCCAATGCAAAGCATGGGTAAAGTATTGTAATCGCTCTCGGGGCAATGCGTGGCTTCAAAGGGTCCACAGGTAAAAACTACGGAACCTATGGACTCAATTAAAGTCACAAATTGTAGTATTCAATCTCGGTTGAATTTTAGCACGATGACGGTTTTGCCAAAAATTACAAGGGGTCTCGTCGAGAGGCCAAAAAGTGCGATTTTATCATTTAGTGCGTGCGGATGTGATCGGATGATGTATGGATGGATGGATGTAATGTTATCGTTTTGTTGGCCCACGATTTTTTCCACACTGTTGCACCGATTGATATGAAATTTTAAACCTAGCATTCTTTTAACAAAGTGAACGCTGATTAGTTTTTGGTACATATCGGTCCATAAATATTAGAACCTTAGTTCAGTACTTTTGAGTTTTTGTCTAAATATTTGAAAATGACTTAACCGATTTTAATGACAATTTAGTATCCTCAATTAAGTACCTTAGGGACTACAAAAAACGTTAAATAATAGTATTCAGTAAAATTATATCTAAAGTACTCTACTCCAGAACATATCGATGATTCTGAAATGAAACTCGATAAAGTTTAGCAATGATCCGTTGCAGTTTATTTTTATTTGACCTACTCTTGAGATTGACAAAATATTTGTCCAAAAAAATTCGATGAAAATCAAATTTGCAGGGCTATAATATACTCCTGTTGGCTCCTGGTATCCGGATAGAAATTTTAAAAATTTTAAGAAAATCAATGCTTAACGCTTGATTTCAAGGCTCGCTGTAATACTGGCTCTCATTGATGGGTAGGAAAGCCCACTCTTGTTGGCTCCTGGGATCCGGATACAAATTTTAAAAATTTTGGGGATTTAATCCGTGGTTAAGTATTTGAACCGTGGTTAAATATTTGAACCATGGTTAAATATTTGAACATTCCTTACGTATTTGAATGAACACGGTTGATTTCAAGGCTCCAATTGGCTCATTGAGAGCTCAAAAATTACAGATTAAAAAAAAATATTGATTGTCCTATTCGAAAACTAGTGTTCTAAAACCCATATGAAAAGAAACGATGATTCGTGAAATGAAACTCGATTCTGCTGTTGCTTACTGATTTTTTTTATTTCACCTACTCTTGAGATTGACAAAATATTTGTCCCAAAAAATTCGATGAAAATCAAATTTGCAGGACTAAAATATACTCCTGTTGGCTCCTGGTATCCGGATACAAATTTTAAAAATTTTAAGAAAATCAATGCTTAACGGTTGATTTCAAGGCTCACTCTAATACTGGCTCTCATTGACGGGTAGGAAAATACACTCTTGTTGGCTCCTCGCATCCGGATACAAATTTTAAAAATTTTAAGAAAGGCAATGCTTAACGCTTGATTTCTAGGCTCGCTGTAATACTGGCTCCCATTGATGTGTAGGAAAATACACTCTTGTTGCCCCCTGGTATCCGGATATTAATTTTAAAAATTTTAAGAAAATCAATGCTTAACGCATGTTTTCAAGGCTTGCTATAATACTGAATTCATACGCTTGATTTCTAGGCTCCAATTGGCTCAATTTAGAGCTCAAAGAATACAGATTAAAAAAATATATTCATTAACCTATTCGAAAACTCGTGTTATAAGCCCATATGAAAAAAAACGATGATTCGTGAAATGAAATTCGATTTTGCTGTTGCTTACTGATTTTTTTTATTTCACCTACTCTTCAGATAAAAATATACTTAATTAATTTGATAATATCGTTAGCTGCCAATATCAGTGTATATTTAATTAAAATACAATACCTACTACTTTTCATATCATGGTCTTGATCACAGATTTTGCTTTAAAAGGTTTATAAGCAAAATCTGTGATCAAGACCATGATATGTAAAGTATTTGGTATTGTATTTTAATAAAATAAACTCGATGTGACCATCCACATAACTTTACTATACTCCTGCCCGCAAAAAGCCAAGGTTTCGCTCAATTTATTTATCCAAATATTTTAAGCCGATTTTGAGACATTTCGAAAAAACGAAGCGAAAAACTCTACTTGACCATACCGTGAATGGTGTGGCAAAAATATGGAAACAAATAAAGTGTGGCTATATTTACCTACAACTTTTTCTCTCATTTATAACCAGCAGGGTCTCAAACAAAGTCACAAATTGTAGTATTCAATCTTGTTGAATTTTAGGACCTGATTGTTTTGCCAAAAATTTCATAGTCTCGACCAGAGACCAAAAGAGCGACTTTTTATGTTTTTAAATACAAATAAGCAAAAAACTAAACGAAAACAAATAAAAATAGTAAAATTTCTGAAGAAATCAATATTCTTACAGCCAGGCGGGCTTTCGGCAGCCGAACGCACCGAGTAATGCTCGATATACAGTACATATACATTAATAAATAATTCATGCGACCTTTATGCTAGCTTGATGCAGACATCCATGAACACTTACTATTCCTCTTGATTCACCAGCAGGAAGCTGGCCAAATTCTGTCAACCCCCAAACGAAAAAAAAATTCGAAACTTAAAGTTAACTGATCTAATGAATAACGTGAATGTTGTTAATCATTTCAAGTGATTATTAGATCCTTCAAGTGAAATGATAACAGAAAATTAGCGGCTAAAAGAAAGAAACGCCTTTCTTTATTAGGCCAATAAAACGCTAACAGCTACAGTTGAGATTATCTCTTCAAAAGGTTCTCAAAAAAGGTAAATAAAATGATAAAGCCCTTTCGCTCCAAGTAATCTCCTTTGAAGATAAAACGAAGCTGTATTCACTCGACGGATCCTATCAGATGCCTAATATCGTTTTAGTTAATTAGAAAATAGTTGTCGTCTGCTGGTAAAGGTAATTTATAAAGGGAACCACCTGGGAAGAATTCAATTATCCAAAAATACGTCCAACAAACAAAAGGACATGCAATAAAATCGGGCAAAGTTTAAAAATACCGATCCCCTTTGATTCGACCAAAGAAAAATATTTCTACCCGGTGAACTGGTGCTTGCTCTTTTGTACTATTACAAGATCCCATTGAAAAAATAACGATTTATGTTTTCTTTGCTGAACTTTAGAGAGGTATATTTCTTTTTCTTTTTATAATTTCTTTTCATTTTCCTTTATATTTTAATCTTACTGAAACCTAAAGGAAACATTTCTGATGCGTACAAATGGATTATTATTATCTAATAATCAATTATTTTTTTGTTATTGTATTTTTTAATGATGTTTACAATTTGTGAAATAAGATGCAACATTCTTGAAAAGGACATTTTAAATAAATTGGAAGAAAAAAGAAAAACATTTTCTAGTCTCTGTAGGTTAGCTTTGTGCAAATTTCACTGATTTGCCAATTTCTTGCAAAGAACGATTTGAGCTAAAAATCTAACACTTGGCACAAAGATGGGGATTATTACTGTGAACTTCTAAACTGAATTCCAGGTCACTAGCTTTCCCTAAAACAATTCAATATTTTCTGATTTTATTGTTTTTCAATCAGAAATTCTGAAGCTACATAATAATGAGTTATGAGCTTAAATTTTGAAATAAATTCTCTTATTTTCTATTCACCAGTTATCAGACAGAAACAGAAAACAATTATAAAGAGAAGATTCGACTGAAACCAGTTAGGTTAGACGTTTTTGATAAGAAATTCTCTTCAGAATGCACTCCGTTTCAAGACCTAGTTCTAAGTCGTTTTCATGTCGTTGTGAAGACATTTAAAGGGATCGACCTAGACTGATAAACAACTCAACCACCGAAGCACCAAACCTTTAAGAAAAAAATGATATTTCTTCACATTTCAGATACTTCTAAAAAGGAATATGTTCTGAAGCAGGAGCTCAGAGTTCAAGAACCATTCACTACAAAAATTTGTAGACTATAATATGATTCCAGAACTAATTTACACTGTAAATACAGACATAATTACATTTATAAAAAAAATAATATTAATACAAATTACAAAGGATTTGGATCAATAAAACAGTATCCGGGGATAAAATTTGAAAAATTTTGAGTAAATTAAATAATATGTAGTATCAACCAGCAAATTACTGTATCAAATAATTATACAAAAATTGCCTTCCAAGGGAATTTCAAAAAGCTGAACATTTTCGAGTAATTTTAATAGTATCTACCTGAGCTCCAGTCGACAGGTTGGTTTCGGCGCCGAATATATTACATACACCTAAGAAATTTTAATCGTTTAAAGATATCGATTAATATTTAAATGTGATCAAAATCAAGAAAAAAGTTCGAAAGAAGCATCCTTTCGTTGGTTTCTGACTAAGAATCTGCAAGGATTACAAAACAAGTTTTACTCTAATTTAAAATTATCCATTCGCTTTTGGGTTTTTGACCCATACGACCTATATTCGTTATAAAAGGCAAAAATTTCATTTGACTGATATTTAAATTTAACTATATATATTATTATCTATGCGGTCCTGGAGCGCTGACAAAGTATTGTATTCATTCAAAGCAAATATCCAATTACAATACTAGAACGAACTTTTAACGACTATATGATATGTTTTTGTGTATCGTGAGTATCTGAATTCACTCAGAAAGATAGGCACACATAAAAATTTTCTTTTTCAAATTATTTTTCTTTATGTAATATAATAATGAAGTTTCAAATATTTAAAAATTATTCTTCAACTCATATTTCCTTTTGCTAAAATATTTATTATTTCAGTAATTAAAACTTTTTGAAGTACTAAATGAAGTAAGAACAAAATCCTGAAAAAAAGAACTCAAGAATTATTATGCTAAGTTGCTAAGACATTTTTGCTTGTTTGTCATGGATATCATTATTCTATATTATTAACTATCTTTTTTGATAAACAAAATCAATAGAATTAGTATAATTTATATGCGGCCCGAGACATTTGTTTTTTCTTCAAATGCGGGTTGTGTAAGATATAATTTTTATAAAAAAATAAAACCGACTTCAAATAAAATAATAATAACTTAAACATAAAATGAAATCCACTAAAAGGTATAAAATAATTATCTTATTGAGTATACAACTAAACGACTGAAATATTAACATGAAATGTACTCTTTTAAGTCGGTGCCAAACAAACTATACCCTATAAGCGTGCGTACCCATATCCGTGAAATGTATATGTTTGGCACCGACTTCAAAACGGTAATTTCATGTTAATATTTCGTCGTTTAGTCGTACCTCAAATCAAGATATTATTTTATAGCCTTCTAGTCGATTTTATTTTGTTTTTAAGTTATTATTATTTGAATTGTTGTATTTAAGTCTTTTGAAGTCGGTTTTATTTTATTTATACAAAATTATTTTCATTTTTCTCTTTATAGTGATGTTATTAATAGAGACTTAATATAATACCTTGCATGCATCTCGTAAGAGAAACCTTCAGGCGAATGAATCAGAAAATGATAATAAAATTCAATTCATAAATATAGAAATTATCTCGAAACGTTTGCGGGTTTTAAATGAATGTAATCTAAATCGGTTCATAAACAAAGAAGTTAGGCCTGAACAAACCTAACAAAAAAGGTCTAATACCAATGAAAAAAAAACGGGACAAATCGGAAGGTAGATTGAACCCAATGCAAAAGAAATTATCAAAATCGGTTCACAATTGGTGGAGATATGAGGTAACATAGATATAAAAAAAAATCAAAAAAATCAGTCGAATAGAGAACCTCCTCTTTTTTTGAAGTCGGTTGAAAAAGTTCAACACTCCTGCTCTAAAGTATAAAACAAACAGAACTACTATCATTTTGCTAGTCTATATTATTTATAAAAAATAATGTTTTTAGAATTGGTTTTAAAATTGTTTTTTCAAACGTGAATTAGTTAGTTACATCAGATATTGAAATTTAAATTGAATACATCTGACAGACACACACATCCATGTGAATTTGTGCATATAAAATAGATCCATTTATCTCTACTCCATATAATTCTTCACAATTTATAGATCCATTGCAGGCTATAAACCTCTTCAATTTACGAACAAATATGATCTATATTTAGGTAAATGAATGGTACAATTGAGGGTGATGGAAAATTTTATAACTCACATTGACTATAATAAAAGTAACGCAATGAAAATAAAATCCATCTATAATAAATAATAATAATCCATGACATGAGATTTTTCAGTTGATTCTTTTGCGATGAATAGTTCAATATAGAAATATTAACCTATAAAACCGGGGTGTAAGAGTAATAAATTTTATTTATTTTATTTCACAAATTTTATTTAAATTTCCTCGTTGATATTTCAGATGGCAAAATTTCAGTTGACTACAATTTTTATTAAGCTATTGCATAGCTTTTATCGCGGGCTTTGAGCGCGACGACCGAATCGAGAAATTCCGCAACGAAAATAACCTAACAATCCCCTCCAAGCGGCCAGCCGAAAGCCAGCGGAGTCGCCCGACTCTTGGCGGAGAGGCGGCTCGAGCGGGGAGATGTCCTCTCCGCCGCCGCCCACCACTCCTACACGAGACTCGAGCGACTCGACTGACAGCCGACCGGCGGATTTAAGAGGTGGGGAGGGGGCTTTTAAAGGATCTCATTATGGAGGGGATTTTGAAATTAAAAGCGGGGGGGGTTTCTTTTACAAAATTATAATTTTTTTTGTTGATCTACAGAAAACCTACGATAGTGTTCCAAGACAAAAATATGATAAAAGTACTGGAGACAACAACAATCAATAGGCGCTATATCGACGCGGTTAAACATCTATATATAAAAAATAGATCAGCAGTTAAAATAAAGAATGAGATATCGGATGAGTTTCAAACAAATAAAGGTCTACCGCAAGATGTTGATCTCGTCTCCTACTCTATTTCGAATATATGTCTCATATGCCCTGCAAGAATGGACAAAAATGTGGATCAATGGGACTACAAATTGACGAGTCGTACCTCTACACACTATTATTTACGGATGACCAAGTTGTTATTGCAGCAGATATAGATGACGTAAGCTACATGACCCGTAAACTGGAAGAGGAATATAATAGATGGGGACCGGAAACAAACTTTGAAAACAGAATACCTGACGGTCGGGACAGAGGGGGAAAATCTTGGATATCAATGGAAAAGTGATAAAAAACTGTAAGGAATTTAGATATTTGGGATCTGTCTTTAGCGAGGAGCCAAACTGTGAGAGGGATATTAAAAATAAAATCTGTCAAGGTCGAAGAGCTATTGGGCAACTGAATGGGGTCTGGTGGGAGCAAAGGGATCCAACAGGACACAAAAAAATATATATATCGGTTCATAGTGGAAGGCATAGCCCTATACAATTCAGAAACATGGGACATGAATAAAAAAAGCGAAAAAGAAATTACAAGCGCTCGAAATGGATGCGATGAGAAGGAGTTGCAGAGTGTCGAGATTGGAGCATATCCCAAATACAACTATAAGGGACAAAATGAAAATGGAAAACGACATAATAGATAGAATAGAAAGGAAGAAATTAATATGGTATGGACACCTCAAAAGAATGTCGGAAGATAGGTGGCCTCATAAAATATGGACCTGGATGCCCACGGAAAGACGGAGGAGAAGAGGGAGACCGAGACGAACGTGGAAGCAGGGAGTAGGATGAGGCAATGACCAGTAGGCAACTACAAGAGCAAGACATTCTGGATAGAGAGAATTGGCGTGTTGATGCGGGAAACGGCGCATGCTGTAGAACAAACCGCTTTATTATATATAATTTATTAATTATCTTATTTTTACAATACATTTAAATTATAAAATACAATTAAACTATAATAGTAAATAATATAAATGAATAAAAAATAATTTTCTGGAGACGAATAGTGGACAGCCGGTACATCTTTAAAAGAAAAAAATATATTTTAAATTGCATTTTAAAGTAAAAAACGCGGAATATAGAATATTTTTTTTTATTAACATTTATTTTAAATTTTTTTCAGACGGACACGAGACAACACCGTGGGATTATTATTATTATTTGTATTTCCCATGCATTATGCTATTAAAATAAATAGGATTAAACAAAATAATTATTAGTTATTAAGCTATTGCATAGCTTTTATCGCGGGCTTTGAGCGCGGCGACCTGAATCAAGAAATTCCGTAACGAAAATAAACCTAACACCCCCACTCCGACCGGCACAGCGGTGCGGCGTTGAAAGCCGTGCATCGTCTAACGTCGTTTCAGTTCGGCAGATTTCGGCACGGTGTTTGTGTGCGTGCGACTAGACGTATGCGTGTAGACTGTACGAAGCTCGCACGGATCGAGACGAGCTGTTCCGAAATCGGACGAATACGTAAGAAGCTGTTTGTGAAAAAACATTGCATAAATATTATAATTGCATAAGTTGATAAAAATGCTATGCACTAGCTTTACCGCGGCAGTCCCCGAGTGCCACACATCTATTTTAACTATATAGTACATAGCTGGGGGAGTTATAGAAAAAATAGATTAATATTTTTAAATACGTTCAAAAATATTCTCTCTACTCTAGCGAGCATTGAAAGAGGAGACAGGAAGGAAAAATATCATATTTTATGGTTCCTTCATTGACCCTTTTAAACCATGAAGAAGAAGGGAAAATTCTCCGAAGCGTTGGTTTAAAAAAATAATATTATGGAAAACATTCCAATAAATTCTTCTTTATTGTAAATAATCTTTTTATTTATTTTTGGACTTCCTTCCATCCAATCCTCAGCTATACCTAAATCTACCAGCACGTCTACAAAAAAACTTCTAACATATAGCAAATAACATTTCTAATTATTTTTCGAGGTTTGCCAATAAACATTGTGCAAGGGCTGCTAAGTGAATAGAAGCCCACAGAAGTGAATTGAGTAAAATGTCCGGAATTTCGAATTTTTCCCAATTAGCGCCTGTCAGTCAGCAACCATCGCTACTCGTCTATACATGTTTTCAGATAGATATCAGTAGAAATATGTTTAAATTTAAAATAAAATTGTTTTAAATCATTTATTTTGAAAACCCTATTCTATAGACGCCGGAGTTTGAATTTTTTAGAGGGGAGGGGGTTCAGAAATAAAACAATGATGGAGGAAATGTTTCAAATTTTTATTAAAATGTAATCACAAAGTAGAAGTGAAAAATTTAATAAAAATGAATATATTTTTAAATATTATTTTAGATAATATTATTAATAATGAAGCTGTTGAAAAACGAAAAGGCAGCCAGATTAAAACATACAAATCAATCAGCTGTCGCTGAGCACATTCTGAAAACATGACACAAGATTGATTTGGATGAAGCCCAAACGTTACATATGAGGATAATTACTGGAAAATAAAAATAAAATAAAACAATAGAAATTAAAAAACATCCTAATAATTTAAATAGAGATAATGGTTACAATCTAAATGAGATGTGGAACCTGATCTTATAAAAATAATTTAATAATTCCATGTAATTTTCCAGATAATGTAACTTAAAATTATAAAAATATTTTGTAAATATCTTGTTGCTAACTTCATGCAGATAATGTAAATATCAGGGTTGTTAACTTCATCTAGATAATATAAACGATGTACCTTATATTAAAAAATCCAACTATGTAAACTATAATATTCTTGATATGTGAATTAATTGTAATTATTATTATAATTTGATTTGTCAATATTTTTCGCTTTATGGTTTTTAAAAAAACATGTAATCCTCAGTCAGCCAGGGGGCGATGAGGTCGTCAGGGTGTTGGTTTTTTTGACCCTAAGCCCTCAGCAATTCCAAAAGTTTGTTGATGCTATATTAAAAGACAGGCATGTACATAGAATTTTTCGTTTGAGGTTACTTATCTATCTGTTTAGATTCATATACCCACTATAATTCAACAACGAAAGATCGTAGAAAGCTCGTTTTGGAAATAATAATCAGAAAAAGATTGAATTGTTATTAGGAGAACTATCGATCGGTTGTATCTGAGGAATTGAAATTTGTCTCAAAAATTTGTATTAATAAACTTTAACTCTAACCAGTATTAATTTTCTCGGCCAATTTGTTGACTGATAAAAAACAAATGATAAATGACTAAAATTTCTAGACAATATATACCAAGATTCGAAAAAGTTTCACTTTTTCTCCATTATTATTCTTTAAGAAAATTCTATTAAAAACATTTCTCTAAATAGGTATATTTTTATTCAATATTTAAGTTAAGTGCAAATGATGATTTTTTCATCTCCTTATATTTAAAGATTGATTATTTATTTACTCTTCTTATGTTTCAATAGTATTATTTTAGTCCAAATAAGGATCTTTCTAGAATAACAAATAATTTATAATTTACTAAAACCTGTCTCGACTTGTTTTCTAGTTCATCTTGATGGATGCCAAAAGATAAGAGAGAGACAGAGAATGGATTGTTCTATCCAGGATCTTTAAAAAAAAAAATCTCAATTCCTCTTTGGTCTTAATCAAAAGAAATAATCTATTATATCGAGCATTTATCAAATGATATCAATTCGCATATTCATAAATTGGATAAAATATAGCTAAAATTTAATCCAGAAATCAAGTAAAAATTATTATTTAAGAAATCACCAGGCGGCAAGGGTTTGATTCAATTGAAAAATTTGAATTGTTTTTTTTTTAACTACTTTTTTATACATATTGGTAGGTAACTAGCTAGATAATCTTACGTCTGACAATTAAGAAGCTTCTTTCGCGACAATCCACATAAAAAGTTTTAGCCTCGTAACCACTCTATAAATATGGACGGTGTTAAAATTTTAGTTTATGTTTTTTAACGTGACTGTACATTTTACGCTCTAATTTCTATTTATGAATGGATCGTTTCCGAGCCATTGATATTTCATCCCCTCCACTAAAAATAATCGCCCACTGTTTTTTTTTTTTTTTTGTCAAAACTACGTGGTAAATAATTTCAATTTGTTGCATATGATACTGGCCCTTTAGCCATTTTTGTTGAAATTAAAATATTAAGGTCACCGTGTCATAAAAATTTAATATTAAATTGAGAAAATAACGAAAAATTTTATGATACCGTTTCGATGAAATTTGCAATAAAATAAAATTTTAAAAAAATGTACCGTTCTTTTTTGGATAGCATCCTGTGCCTGAAAAGTCACCGCTCGCCACTGATATACATTTAATTTTTACATATATTAATGAGTGTGTGGAGGGGAGTCGGGTAGCTCAGTCAGCTAACGCACTGGCCTCGCTTCGGCATCGATCTATTATGAAGATGTTGGAGTGGAGGTCCGGGGTTCGATCCTGGCTGGCAAATAAAAATTTCTACCGGCTGAACACTCGGCTCCCTCACTAACCCTACTAACACTCTACTTATGTGCTGTATAAATGGGCTGAAATGTGAGTTATGAATAATAGTATTATTATAAGGTGAAATCAATAAGGGTGAACTAGGGCTTGATGCAAATAAACTTATACCTATAATATAAAGAATATATATGTATATTATATGATTTATATAATTTTATTTCCTTCTACTTCAAGGGTTACTTGTCACACAATTGAATAAAATTTTATAATTTTATAAATTATTTATATTTATTCACTACTATATATAATTTTATTTAATAGAGGCTAAAATTCTATATTTTTTAATAATTTTATATCAAATTTTAGTGGGAATTACATTTACATTCATTGTCAACTAGACCAGAGTGTTTCTGAAACTTTTTGGTTCGCGACCCCTTTTTGCACTAAAAATTTCAAAAAACCCCACGAAGAATGATATCTTTTGAAACTTCCCGTATGAGGGGAATTAATTTAAATTCAGAAGGAATTAATTTCTTTTGATTAATTGCATGAAACGCTCATAATTTTGATTAATAGAAGATTTATTTTTAGCTATTAATAAAAATTAATAACTTGTCTTTGAATAAAATATTCTAAGTATATGTTTCGACATTAACTTAACTAAGTTTATTAAACATATTTTAAATTAAATTTAATGTGATGTGCGAGACTTCTTATTTTGGTAGAATAAATTAAATCTGGGTTGAATATCGGTCAGTGCAGGTCTCATATAATAATATAATTATATAATTTGTTATTTCTAATGTTTCTAAACACAAACCATAATAAATTTAAAATGATTTGAAAAAAAAAATTGATCAGGAATCAATTTTTCTACGACACCCCAAATATTTTTCGCAATTCCCACTTTGAGAATCACTGAATTAGGCGATTACTCCTCCCATGTTACTTTTCTAGGGAAGGTATATAAAAAATAGGTTCTGTCTACTTAACACTTTTTAAATTTACTAAAGAGACCATATATTTGTGTTTGATTTTTTCTATCGATATGGATAAAAAGGATTAGTACGGTAAGAGAAATTTCGAATTTTCAAATTTCGAAAATATCAATATTTTCTATCAAAATTCGAATTCCGAGTTTTACAATGCACATGCGTACAACCGAGTCTATATTTTTATAAAAGTAAATATCGTTCTCTTATTTTCTTTATGTACAATGTATGGATGTAGGTATATGTACATGTATTCCTTTCCTCAAATAAATAGGAATTTCTAAATCGAAAATATACTCTAATTCAATTTTTTCTATAACTTCGAATTTACAAAAAAATTTGAAATTCGAATTATTTCTGAAATGAATTTTAGAATTTAATTTTGATAAAAATCTATAGTAATAAAAGGATCAAGGCACATATTCACAAGTAAGATCTATGTCGATATTTCTTTAGATTTTGAAATGGTCCTAAAAATAAGTGAATTATCTCTACGCAATGCTGCCTCCGACTATACCATATCCAGTATGACGCATGGCTTTCTGTCGATATGCAACGCTACGCCCCATATTGTACGAAATATGGTTCTCGACCCACTGAATAATTAGAGCTCGCAGCTCTTCCTCGGCCTAATGGATGTTAAAATATAACGCTTGGTCGTTAGACTATGTCTGTGGCTGCTCCGTAGGGATTTTACATTTATTTTTAAAAACTTTTCCCTACCTATTGGAGCCGAATTATTATGTTTTCCCAACAAAAATTAAAACACATAGTTTATCGTTTATCAGCAGAACATTTCTTTGAGGAGATTAATCAAAGCGGAAGAAGAAAGAAATTGATCTGCAAATAACGCAGATAATTTATTTTAATGTAGATCTCAAAATGATAAAGCCTTAATAAAAATTTCAGCCAAGTTTAGTATATTTTTACTTTCACATTTATATTCTATAGAATATAATGGGAGGGTATTGCGATGGCCAGTCTGAGATTTGAATCTTTGAGAGCTTGTATCCCTGAGATGAAAAAAGTTAATTTCATTTTGTAACTTCTAGGTGGAAGGATTCGTTGCCCTTAATAGTTGGAAACACGATTTAGAATATAAAACAGGAAATTGTAGTCCCCAGAGGCCAAAAATGGGTCAGTGCGTACCATATGTACGTATGTACGTACCCCCCCCCCAGCGTTTCACAACCATAAGTCTCAGAGATACGAAATTCGAAACTTAAGCTTGATATAGGCTAGATACTTGATAAATACACTAATTTAAAAAAAAATCGTTGGAGCCGTTTTTGAGAAAATCGAAAAAACGAAAAATCTTTCATGTAAATGGCCACTTCCGGTCTTCCGATTTCAACCAAAAGCTTTATGTACTCCTTCTAGCCTATATCAAACTTAAGTTTCGAATTTTGTATCTCTGAGATCTTATGGTTCTGAAACGCAGGTAAATTATTGCGGCACGTAAACATCAACATCCGGTTTTTCTATTTTAACCAAAATCTTGTTATACTTCTTGTAGCCTCTAGATAGCTTAAGTTTCAAATTTCAAGGCTCTGCGACTTTCCGAAGACGAGATATGAACAAGAATTTAGGAATTTAAGACCACACAAGCACACTGCCAAAAAAATAAACAATATCACGTTTTCTTTTATAGTTGATGTACTCCTGATGATGGGCTAACAACCCGAAATACCTATATTGAGAATTAAAAAAAAATTAATTATTTTTAAATGAATTTAACTTTAAAAGACATCATAGATATAGAGAAATATTTTTTTTTTTATACATTGCATATCAGAGAGGTTCGTCCCCTTATGAATCGAACCCAAGCGCTAACTAAGCTTGCCGGGCCAGTAGCCAAACCCTTAAGACAAATCTCTCTCTGACATGCAACATATATAAGTATTATAGCTAGATTTTTCACTCCCTTCAACTCAAAGGGAATAGTGAAAATTCCTGCTAAACTGAAAAAGTTTTCGATGAGATTTAACCATGATTTTAAACAAAGAAAACAAAGTATTACATTTTGGTGTCTTTTTTTTGAGAAAAGATGGAATATATATTTATTTTTCTTATTGTGAAACACCACTAACTAATAAAAATTATTAAATTTTCATCAATCCTATAAATTAAGGTCAAGTTCATTGCCAAGTAAAGTTTATAATTTAAACAATAAATTAAACCAGTGCTTCTTAAACTATGGGTCGTGACCCCAACTGTGATCGCGAAACAGAATTTGAGGGTCGCGAAATATAGGGCAACAATGACAATGAGAAAATTATAATTCGCAAAGGTAAAAAAAATTAATGTTTATTTAATTGATTGAATTTCCAATAATTTATGAAATCGCCATTTTGTATTAGATATATTTCATGAGAAGCAAAATACAGATAAAATTTGAAAAATAAACTCTTGTTTGACTCTTTATTTAATAAGAAACAATCGATTTCATTATTATTTAAATTTAATAATTGTAATTATGTAGTTTTAATAAATGAAACAATTATTATAAGAAGGTATGTTTATAAAAATTTGCTTCACTATAATTTGAATTATACGATATATGTAAAGTTATTATTAGATTTATTTAATTTGGTGATAAATTGCACTTACAACATTTGCGTGGTTGACCATCGATATATTATAGTTATTGTTTATTTTTATGAGATTTATATTCAAATTCGAAAATCAAAAATTAGCTCTCAAATATAAATGTCTCAATCTTTAAATTTATTTATCTTGGAATTGAATTTTATTCTAAACTTTTCTAGTTCAAAGTCAAGAAATTATCCATTCAATCTAACTTATCCTTTAAATCACAATAGGGTGAAATAATCAGGGAAAAGTTTATTCCAGCCAGCCGCCCACAAATTATTCTTTTTCCATGTCTCATTATTTTCTTTCTTGGATTTTAATTTTAATCTATTCCTTTATCATCCGACCAGTATTACAAAAAATTTATTTCAATTATTTGATATGTATTGAAGAAAGGGAAATTAAATGAATATAATACACGCCTTCGGCACGCCCTCGAAGCTAGCCCCTCAGGGCTGGTACCTGGCGGGCGGCGTCTCGGTCCAAAAATTTTATTCATCTTAAAAAACCACACTCCAAATGTATACCTGTAAACTCCCGAAAATACATAGTCTCTTAAAAGTTTCGCCTCATTTTCGTCCTGATACAGCTATAGAAATGAGGCTCTAGATATGAATCTGGAAGTATTTTTTTTCTATAATCTACAGCATTGTGATATTTTTGTGTGGAAATAGATTTATTTAAATGAGTGGAATCATCAATTGGAGTCTTTCATTTCAAAATTCGAGTTAAAATTATAATTATATCTCAAATTTGCCGCAAATATACCGACGGCATCAGTCAGCAGCATTCTCTGAGAGTTGCTGCAAATTAATCTAGGCTATTATATTTAGTATTCTACAAGTGAAAAAATTATTGAAAAATATTTTCATTCTTCTAAAATATGTTTAATTACTCGACCAGGGAATATTTTTTTATTTTTTTACTTATCCATAGCTAAGAAGTTAATTTGTTTGGTATGTAAAATGAGTTTTTTGTGTGTGATGATTTGTTTTTATATGTATTGAGGTGGTTTGGAGATCAAATTTTGTTTTTGATTTGAAATTGTTATAACATGTACTGGGGGCCTTTCATTTTTAGAGCCCTGAAGAAGTCAACAAAGTTGACGAAATGTTGGCAAAAAATAAAAATTATTTGCATAAGCTATTGTCCTTATTTCTCTACAACAACGTAATAAACAACAATAATATTCCAAATGTAACAATCCGTTGTAGTTTATTTTTATTTTTTTATGAGATGTGCGGCGTGCAGGGAAATAGGGGTTAGTGGCAGTGGCACTTTGGGGCATATTAATCTCACTGGTAGATTGCACAGGGCAGCATCGTTCGACGTGGCATTTCAATAGGCAGGGTTTCCGAAAAACACCCCGTGGGCTTTTCTCGTCCCCCTCGTCTAAACATCACTCACCTCTCCTGCTTTCTATTAACCCAAGCGTATTGATTTTGGTGCTGCAAGCGAAGGTGGCGCCTGCATCATCAAACCTGAAAACGGCTCTGTGTTTATATATAGAAAAAGAAAAGGCAGAGGATGAGGACACGAAGGGTTCATTTCGGTGCGTGATCCCGACCTCGGCTCACAGATTTATTTGGGCCACCGACGTTCGATACAATATCAAACAAGTACATTCCTTCAGAAGAAGGTTTTTTTATTTCAGTCGAATTATTAAATTGAAATTAAAATACAATGAAAAATTGAGTGTTTTATCGCTTTGAAAAAGTGTATGGAAATTTTTTTCAAAAAAGAACAACTTCCGGCTTTCATACCTCATAAATAAATTTTCATATAATTAAAAATACTATATTAAAAAATAATATCAAACATTATTTTATGTTTTAAAAATTAGAAAATAAATTTTTCGTTTTTACTTTTTAATGCATTTTGAAATAAAGACCTGTTTGTTTTTAGTATGTTTTAGTCTTTAAAATTTGAACCTTTCACACCTCGTCCTAAGATGGGAAGCAATCTTTGCGAACCAATATTTATGTAAAAAAAAGTTTTAGTTCTAGAAAATACTCTTTGACTTATAATAATATCTACATGTGAAAATTTTGGAGAGCTGTGTGATAGGGCTATCTATGTTTGATCGATAGGGTTTTCTTTTTGCAGCAGACATGCATGAAATCCTTACTACTAGCCCTGTTTCAAAACACTAGAATAGACTATGAAGACGTGCGACTTCTTGTTAATGTTTACATTATATTTTTTTTAAACATACCTATATATAAATTATATTTTTATTCTATTCTTGAATTTATTAGATATTTTAGTGCTATCGCAAATACTGGAACGTTACTTTACGAAGAAAATTTTTTCGGTAGAAGTGAGTAAAATCTCGAATAGGAGATTCGAAAAAGAGTGAATCCGGGCATGTGTATATTTATACGAACCATTTCGAGCTACTTTCGACCCCCCGATAACTCAAAAACTATTAGAGATACACACTTGAAATTTTGCATGATAGCCTAATAGAAAACCTAGAATCCCAAATTTCATGAATAAATCTATTATAGTTCTTGAGTTATTAAGCTCTGAAAAATGCCATTTTTAACACTGACACTCACTGACTTGGCAAGTTTTATATCCAACTAAATTGTTTGTAGTATAGAAATAGAACAAAATGCGATGGGGTAACTTTTTCAATGTTTTCATTAAAAATAGGAAATACATGACTGACATAAAGTATTTACCAAACAAAGATTGGACTTCCCCAGATATTCCATAATTTCCAACATACCTCTTTGCGGTCAAATTAAAAGCAAAAAGTACAAAGGTATTGGCTAATTTATGCCTATGACTTCATTTTCAGTTTCCATTTTTCTCATCTATAATTTTTTGAAATCCGGCTAAAAAATACCTTTAACTACCACCTTCTGAAATCAGCCCCTTTCTATACTTTCTTTCTAATCAGTTGAATGTTTTTGTTTTTATTTAAATGAATATTCATATTTTGGGATCTTAAACATAGAAAAGTTTTTATTTTGCCGAGAGTAGCAGAGTTGTTGTTTCATAAAGAGACTTGCTAATAATGCTAACTGGCTTATCGGCTGAGTAAGAGCAAAACATTTTCAATATCCACGCGATACTGACCCCATGAAAAATAATATTTCAAATTATACATATATATATTTGATATATTTCAAGGCCACCTTCGGCGGGCCTTTTGCTAACCAGAGGGCTTCACCCCTGGACCCCCATGTGACTGTTTATTGATGTTTTATTAGTTACAGAGAATAAATATAATTGTTTTATTATAAAGTTTTAAATAGATATAATTTAAGATTCTATTAAACTAAAATATACACTCATAACAAATAAGATTTTAGAAAACAATAAATTAATTCACGATAGGCAATATGGATTCAGACAAAATCGTTCCACAGGCGACATCTTAACCTATGTCACCCACACCTGGAACAATACTCTAGAGGCCGGAAAAGAAACCTTCGCTGTAGCCCTTGATATCTCCAAAGCTTTTGACCAGGTTTGGCACAAAATCTTCTTGCCAAACTGCCAGCCTTCGGATTCACACCAACTCTTCGCAAATGGATAGAAAGCTTTCTGACAAACCGAAGTATAAAAGTTGTGGTGGATGGAACATCATCTGAATCGTTCTCCACAAACTCTGGTGTTCCCCAAGGCTCCGTAATCTCCTCCACACTTTTCCTAATGTATATAAACGACCTTTTCGATCAAACGGCAAACCCCACTCATTGTTACGCCGACGATAGCACTCTACACGGTAAACCCTCACTCCCGAACAATCGAATCAATGTTACCTCCTCAATTACTCTCGACCTAGACAAACTGAATAAATGGGGCTCACAAAATTTAGTTAACTTCAATTCAAACAAGACTCAATGTTGTCTAATTTCTAGGCGCGAAAATAAAGATTTCCCTGATATTCTCTTCGATTCGAATACCCTAAAAATGTGTGACAGCCTATCCATGCTGGGCGTCTCTGTCGCATCTGACCTGTCTTGGAATGAACACATCTCCTCTGTGGCGAAATCTGCAGCAAGGAAGATTGGCTTCTTATTCAGGTCCAAGCGATTTTACAAACCCCCACAACTTCTCACCATCTACAAGGCCCAAATCCGCCCCTGTCTCGAATACGGCTCTCATCTGTGGAGAGGGGCCTCAAAATACTCTCTTGCTACCCTGGATGCAATTCAGAAACGAGCCGTCAGGCTAATTGACGATTCTACCCTCACCGACTCCCTCGACTCGCTGGCTCATCGAAGAGATGTCTCTGCCCTTTCCCTTTTCTATAGATACTATCACGGCAGGTGCTCTGATGAGATAAAATCAATAATTCCCCCCAAAGCATGCTTTGCACGTAGCACGCGTTTTGCCGACTCCCAACACTCTTTCGCGGTTAAATTAGAAAAGTGCCGGACCACTTCATTCGCCAATACATATATCCCCATGACTTCAAGGAACTGGAACTCTCTTCCAGCCTCTATCTTTCCCAGCACCTATAATCTTCAAACCTTCAAAACCGGAGTGCATAGACACCTACGTCTACACCCTCTCACTTAATCAACTTTCTCTTCTCTTCGGTAATGCAAGGGTCTTTCGAGATCCATAGGGGCTGCATCTTTACTGGTGCACCCCTTCTTGCATTCGATTGCATTAAAAAAAAAAAAAAAAAAGATGAAAGAAATATTTAAAATGTATTAAAAATCCACTTGTTATCATTAAGGGAAAATAAAAAAAGTTCTATTATATGTAGGTATTATTATTGATAATAAGACTTGAAAATTCATTCATCCATAATTATCATATTGTATTTATCAGTTTGGAAAAAATAAATATTTAGAATTTTAGAAAATAAAATAAAATAAAATAATCTATACAATAAGAATGTACTTATTTTTGTAAAAATAAAAGAATTAAATTCTTCTTCAACGATAACGTGGTTAGAACTATTAAGAATGAATGACACTCAAAAATCTTACAAACAGGGCTGCCAACACTTGTTTAGTTTGCTAGTTTAGTTCTTTTATTGTTTGGCAAGCTATGTTGGCTAACCTGAATTTTTTTTAGTTTTTCCTGAATTTTCCAATTTTCCGGGCAATTTTTCCAATTTTTTTTACGTATTAACCTGAATTGGACTTTTACGAACATTTTAAAAAATAAAATAGCCAAATCGGTCGAGGCATTAGAGAGATCTGCGCTTACGAAGAAACAGAAATTCATTTTTATTATACAGATATATGTGCGTATGTTTATTTGCATCAAGCAGAGGACAATCTCTTTGTTTCTCTTTATGATTTTAAACATGTTCTTGAATCCATATTCTTACAAAAATTATAATCATAACCCAAGAACAAACAGACACCCTACAGAGAATTTTAACAAGCTCTTAATCTGGAAAAGTTTGTCAATAAGAACAATCCTAGTTGAGTCCCCGAAACTTGAATAAACCTCGTGCTCGGGTTGCTGATATCCCGGCGCTTGGGGAAATTTTACTGTATTTTCTATTAGACTAATCAATACAGCAAAATTAATGTCCCTTTCGTAATTTTTTGTGTTTTATTTTATTGAATAATAATAATATTTTATGAATAATTTTATTCATCAGAAATAATATCATTGATTCGCTTACATATGCAAATTAGGCAGGGAATATGACGGATTTTGTTTACAAGGGAATTAAATTGAATTTAATTAATTAAATTTAAAGAGCAGAAGGTTTTATTATCAGAGTTAATAATCATATTATACCTTTAATTGAAAATAAATTAATTTTAGAGATATTTGTTTCAGATAATTAGTGTAACTTACACTAGACAATCACTCATATGGTAAATGCATATTTGTAAATTCCTTAAATTGAATTAATTTTTATTTAGCCCTCTTGACTGTTTTTTTATGTGATTGTATGCATTTTACTGAAAAAAAAGAAAATGGTTTCTAGGAGATCTTTACCCAACTTTTGACAAACTGCCATTTAAAACAGCTAGCCTCCAGCTATATAGTATACAGGGTGATTCACGGTCGATGGCACGTTAGACGTTTATCGAAAACGGAACGCAGGATTTTTCTGAAAATTTAGCACCTTACATTTTTTTACCTGTTCTATCGATCTAAAATATTTTCAGCTTTGCGTCGTTTCGGTTTCCATCGAAAAGTCGTAGCAACTTTATTTTTTTTTTAATAGAACACCCCGTAAATTAACACGTTTTTAGAACCGGCCTTTTATTAAAATACTTTTTTGTTAATATTGTCCTATACCTATCTCTATCGGTTTTCGAGATAAAAAATAATTTGTGTTAAATATGGCCCAAAACATGGCCCTAATTATGCTTGTATAAATTAGTGCTCTCAATTCATGAAAAGTTGATATTTTGGTGGTAGTTTAGACACACCCGAAGTAACGTGTAACGTGCCATCGACCGTGAATTACCCAGTATGTGATAACTGCTCCGATTAAAAAAGTTTTTACTTTTTCAAGACTCTGTACCCTAAATTTTGTTGATTTGAAAAATGTTTGGTCAGTGGACATTTTGGACAAGGAAGCTTAAGCTTGGTACAAAGCTGGAGTTTATTAATGAAAACTTGTCTTTTTTTGAGCTTATAGCAACAACCATTTGAAAGCTTCCTCTAAAACAATTTGATTGGTTTTTCTGATTTTGTGAATTTTCCAACCAAATGTTTTGAATTGAAAAGATTCAGTTTGCCGAAAGTAGTGAAGTTGACTCAAGTTTTCTCCTTAAGAAGCTCTGAAATTTAAAATTCCAAAATCAAATCAATAGATATACATTTAAGCAAAAGAAAAAAAAACTTTTTGAAACCAGAATAAACTTTTAATGACCTTCTGTTTTTAATATAACGTAAATATCGAAATCCATACAGTCAGACAGAGTGAAAATGATTTTCCTTCACGTTTCTGGCATTTCTAAATATGTATAAGCAAAAAGAAAGAAAAGGAAAATGTTTCAGTGAATTCATTACTACTTGTGGACTTAACCCGCTTTGCGCAACCATTATTCATATTTAAATTAATACTCATTTATAGTAGAGTACGGATTGAGTTAGGCCAGATTCAGAAATAACCAATGTCAATTGAGTAGCTATATAAATAAACTTTTCGCAAATAACATTCTAATTAAAATGTTTGTTTAATTTTAGTAATTTCTGAATTTAGAAACAATACATTTAAATAATCATTCACATACTAATTGAAGATTGGAAAAAGGAAAATAAATTTTATTAAGGGTTGTTAAAAAAAAACTTGCTACTCTTTTCAGTTTATTTTTAAAATAGCTTCGTGTCGTCAAATGTTAAAGTCAATATAGACTCATTTACGCGAAATGTGCAATTTACCACAACGCAACACCAATTCGCGGTTAAATTAGAAACAAATCGAACCATTTGAATCGAAAAGAAGATAACAAGTCCAATTAGGGTTTTCATTTGAATTGAACAGATCGAATAGCCATACAAAAAGACCCAATAATTTCATGATCGAATTATTATAAAAATATTGTCATCGAGTCGAAAACGAACGAACGAGAGTTAATTCTCTAAATGTGGTATGGAAAAGAATTGTAATTGTACAAAAAAAATTAAGACGTTTGTAAAAATAATTTTTAGAAAAAAAATAAAACCGACTTCAAATTTTTTTTTTTTTTAATTTATTTAATGTCACCGGGAACAAAGCCCATTTAGACAGCACATAAGTAGAGTGTTAGTAGGGTTAGTGAGGGAGCCGAGTTTTCAGCCGGAAGAAATTTTTATTTGCCAGCTAGGATCGAACCCCGGACCTCCACCTCAACATCGTCATAATCGATCGATGCCGAAGCGAAGCCAGTGCGTTAGCTGACTGAGCTTGAGCTACCCGACTCTCCAAAAAAATTAAATGCAACAAATAAAATAATAGGAACTCAAAAATAAAATAAAATGCACTAAAAGGTATAAAATAATTATCTAATTTAGTTACAACGAAATATTTACATGAAATCACTTTTTTAAGTCGGTGCTAAAGAAACTATATAAGCGAGCTTACGCGATGTTGTCTTCATTACCCGCCAAACGTACTAGGTAGGATCCGTTGAGTGCGATTGATTCATAAAATGTTTATGTTTAGCACCGACTTCAATAAGTGATCTCGTATAACAATTTCGACGTTTAGTTGTAACTATAAATTATATAATTATTTTATTCCTTTTTTTTATTTTATTTTTGAGTTCCTATTATTTTATTTGGTGCATTTAATTTTTTGAAGTCGGTTTTATTTTTTTTCTAAAAATTATTTTTATTTTTCTCTTTTTAGTGATGTTGACAATAGTGAGACTTGAGATAATTAATTGTATGCATCTCGTAAGAAAAAGATTCGTGTGAATGAATCACAAAATGATAATATAAATTTTTTATAAATTTTATTAAACCAATTATTTTACATTAATTAATGTATACATTGTATTTTTGCTTCGATTCCGGAGATTACTTCTCCACCATCGAGTGTCCTTATTCATCTTTAGTCCTTGTTTTTAATAAGAGGAAAAATCTAATTAGATAAAAAAACCTCTTTTCCGATAATTATTTCAATTCCATTATTCCCCAATCAAGTCGATTGGTTTTATCTTAATCCATCCTCCCCCGTCTCTCCCTAATTCTCACAAAATGATAATTTTTTTTTTTTTATAAATTTTATTAAACCAATTATTTTTACATTAATTAATGTATACATTGTATTTTTGCTTCGATTCCGGAGATTACTTCTCCACCATCGAGTGTCCTTATTCATCTTTAGTCCTTGATTTTAATAAGAGGAAAAATCTAATTAGATAAAAAAAAAACCTCTTTTCCGATAATTATTTCAATTCCATTATTCCCCAATCAAGTCGATTGGTTCCAGTAATTCCCTTCTCTCATCCCCCATATATCACAAAATGATAATAAAATTCAATTTTTATAAATAGAGCAATTATCTCGAAACGTTAGCGGGTTTTAAATGAACGTTTTAAGATTATTTTTTTTATAAAATATTTTTATTATAATTTCGATTATTTGCTCATATGAATTGCAGATTTTCGCTACTTTGTCATTGATCATATCATCAGAACTTGGCCAAATTAATATGGTACCAATCGGAAACTATACTGAACCCAATGAAAAAAAAATCATTATTTGAACCGTGGTTAAGTATTTGAACCATGGATAAGTATTTGAGACGTGGTTAAGTGTTTGAACCATGGTTAAATGCTTGAACCATTGTTAAATGCTTGAACCATGGTTAAGTATTTGAACCAAGGTAAGTATGAAAATAGCTAATTAAATATGAAATCAACAAGGTAAGTATGTAAACAGCGAGCTAATTAGGAAAACGAGGAAGTAAGTAGGAAAATGGAGAGTTAAGTGTTTAAACCGTGAGTTAAGTACTAAAACAGCTGATTAAATATGAAATCAATAAGGTAATTATGTAAACAGCGAGTTAATTAGGAAAACGAGGAGTTAAGTAAGAAAGAAAACTGAGAGTTAATTATTTAAACCGTGAGTTAATTATTTAAACCTTGAGTTAAGTATGAAAACAGCTAATTTAATATGAAATCAACATAAATAAACACGAATTCGATATTTCAAGTATTTTGGTACGGAACTCTCGACATACGGTGATCCGACTCACACTTATCCGTCTTATTATTTATATATTTATTTTCATAATTTTGATTACGGAAGGTGAACCATTGGAAAGTTAAACTTCTATAAAAAAGTAAAGAAAAATTATTAAATTGTTATAAATTATCGTATAAGCTACAAAATGAAAAACTTCAAAATTTAGAAAGATAATCCACACAGTTGTAATATTTCAGAAAAGAAATTTTCCTTCCAATATGATGTTATAAATATTAGGAATTTCATTTATAATATTTATTTAATAAACAATTAAACATATATGATCATGTTGACAATAGTGAGACTTAATATAATACCTTGGATGCATCTGATAAGAGAAAGATTCGTGTGAATTCATCATAAAATGATAATAAAATTCAATTCATAAATAGAGGAATTCTCCCGAAACGTTAGCGGGTTTTAAATGAACATTTTAAGATTATTTTTATTATAATTTCGATTATTTGCTTATATGAATTGGAGATTTCCGCTATTTTGTCATTGATCATATCATCAGAACTTGACCAAATTAAAATGGTACCAATCGGGAACTATACTGAACCCAATGCAAAAAAATCATCAAAATCTGTTTACAATTGGGGAAGAAATCGAGTAACATAGATACAAAAAAAAATCAGCCGAATTGAGAACCTCCTCCTTTTTTTGAAGTAGGTTAATGAGTTTAAATGAATGTTTTTTAAAAATTTGTTCATGAATATCTGTGTGAGAGAAAAACTTCTTTAAAAACCAATAAGAAATGCAAAACAAAATTTTATATTTATTACCTACTTTTTAATTGATTAGATTTTGGATTAAATTAGTTCACAAAAAACTTAACGCTCACGTTTGAAAGTTTTCTAACAATAATCTATACTACTATATAAATACAGCTGGAAAGTTTGTATGTTGGTATGTTTGAAAGCGATAATCTCAAGAAATATTAATCCGATTTGAAAAATTATTTTTGAATTAGATTGTCGGTTTATTGAGGAAGGCTCTAGACTATATATATAACTTTATGCTACGACCCAAAGGTACTCTTTTTCGTTCAAGCCTCCTTTTTTGACCAAGACGATTGTTTTTGTTTACTCAAATTCTTTCATTGTTTTTATTTATGTAAACACAATTCTCTCATTAAAAATCTTATTTTCCTTAATAAATATGCAACAGCAGTCCTTTAGCGAGCTAATGACGATGGAATCCTGGATATTCGCGCTTTGTATTCGACATATAAACTGTCAGAAAGCGGATCGCCACAAACGGTTCATAAACAATTATTCGATCGGCGCTCCAAACCCCGTACCAATCATGACCATTAGCAGTTTGCAAACGGTTCGGCCCGCAAATCTATACCCATTACGCATCTTTAGGACTCGAAACGTTTTGTTATCTAATAGAAATATCTAGCTGATTTTGGTCGAAACTTTTCTTTTGACAATTAACAATTAGCTGAGATATAAAAACGCTCGACTGGATAAGCTTTATTATTGTTGGATGCTCAAGTTCTAATGCAATTGATTATAAGTCTAAAGTGGGATCTAGTTAGTTGTAACCATATATCTCTGCTAGGATTGCCATAAATATCCCCCTTCTTTAAAGGTATTGCTGATACAGACAGAAGTTGTCCAATATACGTCTGTAAATGAGCACAATGTATTATGTACCTAAAGGCAAGCAAATATTGAAATTTGATAACAAACATCTTTGAATTAATAGATTTAATTTATGTCCTCATTGAAGAGCGTCGAAGACAATGTGTTGTTATCTGAAACGAATCTAGATTCTGCAGTGCTGTTATTGTCTCACGTCTCGCCAGCTGACAGCGAGCTTTCCACCCTCCACATTCTTCTTTGAATCAGTGAACTCGATCTCCGTGTCTCAATATCTGAATGGAGTTTATGATTTGTTTATTCTTAGATGCGAATCAACAACGTAACTTACGTTTGATAAGAAATTTTATTTTAAATTATTTAAATAACAGCAAAAAGCTCATTTATCGGCTATGAAAAATAAAATTAAGCCGATTTCTTTTAAGTAAATTAAAATAAAATCAAATGATGATGATGATACCAAATTAAAATAAAATCAAATGATGATGATGATACCAAAACGATCTTCCTACGCTCTTCCGGCCTCCTGGGTAACCGCAATCCATACAGACAGGCACCAAGAAAAAAATTATGAAAACAATTTTTTTCGAAGTTTCAAATATTAATAAACATTTTCACGAACATATTTTTATTATATATTATCATTGTTGTAATATATTATCTTTATAAATTAATTAAACTTTTATTAAATAAATAATTTGAGACTACCCGGATGCATGCAAGTACGGAAATCCATATTTATCAATTAAATAAAAAAAAATGAGATAAATTGTTAGTTATCTCATTTATTTTATTTTCCCATCCCAGGAAGCATTTTATTAAAAAAAATAATTATTTTCAACAGCTATTTTGATTTCCATTGGGAAAAAATGTTTGTTACATGAAACGGTTTTGAATACTTTTGATTTATGAAAAATAACATTGATAACAATAGTCTTTATTTATTTATTTCTATTCTATTGTGGCAATGGGGAACACAGAATTCTTTGCACTTCATAAACTGATGAAATAGTTCTGTCGATGTCGCTCAAACGAATATCTGTCCATTTATCAATATAAATGAAATTTTAGAATATAAATGTCAATGTTAATGTTTATTAATTTTATCTATTGATTCCTCAAATGAAAATCTAAGAAATAGGAGTTTTTTGATAAGGATCTTTCCATTCGAGAATGAATCATAGCTTATCATTTATCATTTATCAATCCCAGAGCAGGCTTAAGGGTATGAAGCTCTCCCCCTAGGTCCTATGATTTTTTTTTAATTTGTGAACTTTATAAATTCATAATAAAAGAAGTTATTTAAAAAAAATAATTAAATAATATTAAATTAAAAGGGGACTGTTCTTTGAGATTTAAAATCTCTCAATTTAACTACTAGAAAAATAATCAAATAAATGTGCTTAAAAAATTGTCGTTTTGTGGAAAATAGATAAAAAATTATCCACTTATAGAAAAATCTTTTTAAGGGCTCTCTAATAAAAAGGGTTTACTTTATGAACCCAGGCTGAAAAGCGACACGCAATACTGTTTCGAACGAGAAAGAGAGAGAGAAAAATAAACGTAGGAGTGTGTATTTTGTTCCTAGCAATGTTAGACAGAAACGGCTGAATTGCGTTGTTTGCTTTAGCCAATCTTTTTCACTAGGCACTGTCTGTCTCTTTCTGAAATGGGGTCCATTTCCCAGGCGTTGGCCCTACCCTACTTTTTTCCCACCCACCATTTACGCCACATTCTTTTTATCTCTTTTAGTTCTCGTCTGTCGATCTCTCTCCTGTCTACTCTTCCAAAAAGCAGAAGCCTTTTACATCATGTAATCTGCAACGAACTTTTTACCAGAAATTTACCTATCTTTAAAAGTAAAAAACAAAATAATATACAATCTTAAATACAATATACAATACTAGCTGCTGGTTTGAAAGGAAAGGAGGAAGGATTCGAATAAATTACACCTTATTTTATATGTGTACCTTGGGCTGCCTTCCATTAAATTCAAATAAAAGTTATACCAGTCCGTCTCTCTCCAGAGAAAATTTTGTTACAAATAAATATTTGAATTTCGAAGGGATTATACTTATTTCTAGTAGAGTATTTTATAAATATATAGGAAATTATAATTTCGTCAAAGAAACTGGAAAAAAGTTTCTTTTTGTACCCTTGAATTTTAAGAGAAAGATGATAAGGGTCCCCCTTTATCACCAGTTTTTCAATTAATTTAGAAAATAAAATTTTGAATTTCGATGGGATTATATTTATTTCTAGTAGATATTTTATAAATATATAAGATATTATAATTTCGACAAAGATACTCGAAAATTTTTTTCTTTTTGTACCCTTGAATTTTACGAGAAAGTTGATAAGGGTCCTCCTTATCATCAGTTTTCCAATTTTTTTAGAAAATAAATATTTGAATTTCGAAGCGATTATACTTATTTCTAGTATAGTATTTTATAAACATCCATCAGTTTCGAGGACAGAACGCTACAAGAAATAAATAGAAGAGTCTGGTCAAGCATGGAACAAATTTTGGTCCCTGAAGTATATTTTGAAGAACAAAGAAATAGCACTAGAATCAAAAATAAAAGTACTAAATCGGTGTGTAATACCGGTTCTAACCTACGGCTCACAGACTTGGTCCCTCACTGGGAAAATGACCAACAAAATTGAAACAACTCATAGAGCCATGCTAAGATCCATTCTACAAATAAGAAGGATGGATAAAATAAGATCCAAAGAAATATATAGAAGGACAAAAACATCAAATATTAAAATCTATATAAAGAAAATAAAATGGAACTGGGCTGGCCACATTTCCAGGATGAACGATGGAAGATGGACGAAAACGGTAACAGAATGGTGCCCATTGGACCTTAAAAGGAAGCGGGGAAGACAACCCAAAAGATGGTCTGACGACATCGCGGAGGTGGCTGGCAGGGACTGGTGCAGAGTGGCAAGACAAAGGAAAGCGTGGACGAATTTGGGAGAGGCCTATGCCCTAAGGGGCCTGGTACAATAACTGATGTATATATTCTATATTTTTATGTAATAAACCAAAAAAGGCTATAAATAAATAAATAAATAAATAAATTTTATAAAGATATAGGAAATTATAATTTCGTCAAAAAAACTCGAAAAAAGTTTCTTTTTGTATCCTTGAATTTCAAGAGAAATTTAATAAGATATCAGTTTTCCTATTTTTTTAGAAAATAAATTTTTGAATTACGAAGGGATTATACTTATTTCTAGAAGAGTTTTTTTTATAAATATATTAGCTGCTCCAGGCGTGCCTTAAGGCATGCCTTCTGCACCTAGCTCCTTCGGGCAGGTTCCGGGCTGTATCTCGAGACGGCCAAAAGTTTTTTTTTAATATTTATTTAACTCATTGGCTATGCATGATCGCAATCTGACCAATCAGAATCTTTCTACTAATTTTACGCTTTGCCACTTTCTATTCACTGGCCAATCAGATCGTTTGGATACAAACATATATAAATACTTTTCTATTTTATATATATATAGATAGATAGATTAGATCGCTATTATTAACAAAATTCTTCAAAGTAAATATTAGTAATAAACCTAAAATATCTTGAAATGTGAAGATATTAAGTAAAATTAAGTAAAATTAATATTATACTATATACGAGTATGCTGAGAACTTTACTTACCTAGAAACACTTTTAACAACAAAGAAGAAAGCAAAGCAATAAGGCCCCGAATAATGAAGTGTAATTGGTGTGCGGCAGCCTTAATAACCTAATGAAAAATAAATTTCTCTCAAGAAAAATTAATCAAAATATACAACGCCATTATTCGTCCGATTGTGCTATTTGGGTGTGAGTCGTGGAGTATGACACTATCTGATGAGGAAAATATAATGTCTGTAGAAAAGATTAGATTAGAGTTAGTATTACGGACGATTGGAGACATTAGAAGTGACACAAGATAACCATTAATCACAAGGTATATAAGATCACGAATATTGGAGTGGTTGGGATTCCTAGGGCTCAAAATTTGAAATTTATTATAATATCTATGTTATCTATGTTATGTTAGTAAATTAAGAATGAGTTGTATAAGCAGAGTGACAAATTCCAAATTTTGAACGAAATTGTATGGGTTTATTTTGTATATAATTGTATATAAAAATAAACTGCAACGGATCGTTGCTAAACTTTATCCAAATTCATTTGAAATATTAATATGTTTGTTCCTTTATTATTAATCAGATATCACTTGCAATTTGTAGTTCATATTGACATTAATTCAAAAATAATTCTCATGTAATAGTTGAGGAATAACCATTCTACATTTGATTTTTGACATTTCGGTTATTATTGTAACCATTGCTGAAGACATGGAGGAATCGACTTAAAATTAAAAATAGCCATCGATTCTCATCTAATACTTGAGGAATAACAATTCTACATTAGGTTTTTGACGTTTCGATTATTATTGGTAACCATTGCTGAAGGCATGGAGGAATCGACTTAAAATCAAAAATAACGATCGATTCTCATCTAATACTAGAGGAATAACCTTATCGCATTCCATTTTTGATGTTTGACTATTAATGGCAACCTCTACTGAAAACGTGGAAGAATAGACTTAAAATCAAAAAGACTAAATTCTTTTTTGGTAAACAACTCAAGCTTGAGCAAGCCAAAGGCGGGCCTTGAAGCTAGTAAGTTATAAGATTAATGGATAAAAATGTTTCACCAAGTACCAACACCAAATTCCTTAAAAACTATACATGTTATAAGGTTCATTCAAAAGGCCTTTGACCAAATGCCTAACATAGAACAGGCCTCTGGATTAAATCAGATCCATAGTGGTGTTGGGCCTATTGAGACGAGTATAGGCGACTATTTGTCAGAATCCTTGAAGATACTCGAAGGTGGTCTCGTGGCCTTTCAACTTACCCCACTTGGATCAATTTAGGCTTGGTTGTGAGAGAGAATATAAATAAATAAAGTTATATTTTAGAGTTAGATTTATTAAATAAAATATACATGTGTCTCTCAGCTGATGGCTGGAAATGAGCAACCTGTTTGTTCAAAGTTTAAGCTAATAGAGATCGTCCAAGCACGATTTGCCCTCCTTTGGGCAGAGGAGTCAAAGACTTCGAGGCTGTCATGTTTATTCAGCGATTCGATTGTGGGGTGGTGGGAGGTTTAGGACTTTTCACTACTAGTCATGGTATCGAGCTGTTGCTACAACTTTGGGGCAGGTTCTATTATTTAATAAGACTAATAATAAATATTGTTAACTCATATCCTGTAAATTAAGTGAAATAAATAATTTAGTATAGTGAAATAATTTATGAAAAAACACGGCGCGGCTTTCCCTCAATTACGAATAATCGAAATATTTTGCTTCTTCAATCACTCTTGGCCTAAACACGTTAGAAAAATGGGGTTATCAAAATTTAATCTTATCTATCTATCTACTCTTATTAAACGAGCAAAAATTGTATATATATATATCCAATCGGGTTCTCGAAAACGGCTCTAACGATTTGGATGAAATTCACGGGTTAGGAGGGTTTTGTGTTGGCGATTCGATCTGTCACGGTCTCATTTTCAGCTAAGTTGTTTTTGATGTTTTTTTTTATTAATTGAAATAATTATTCACACATGGTTGCCTCGATAAAAATGTATATTACATTATATTTTTATTCAATTTCTTTTTAATTATTAATTGGTTTTTTAATTTTAAATTCCACTAATAGATCATTACAAATATTATTAGATATATTAAAAGTTAGGATATTTACTTGAGGGGAGATGGATCCAATCGACTTGATTAGCGAATAATGGAATTGAAATAATTATCGGAAAAGAGATTTTTTTATCTAATTAGATTTTTCCTCTTATTAAAAACAAGGACTAAATATGAATAAGGACACTCGATGGTGGAGAAGCAATCTCCGGAATCGAAGCTAAAATACAAGGTATACATTAATTAATGTAAAATAATTGGTTTAATAAATTTATATTATATTTACTTGATTGAGGTTGGAGACCGAGGAAGGATGGAGAAGGGGGTAATTAAAACCAATCGACTTGATTGGGGAATAATAGAATTGAAATAATTATCGGAAAAGAGGTTTTTTTATCTAATTAGATTTTTCCTCTTATTAAAAACAAGGACTAAAGATGAATAAGGACACTCGATGGTGGAGAAATAATCTCCGGAGTCGAAGCTCAAAACAATGTATACATTAATTCATGTAAAATAATTGGTTTAATTTTACTTGATTGGAGGTTGGAGACCGAGGAAGGATGGAGAAGGGGTAATTAAAACCAATCGACTTGATTGGGGAATAATGGAATTGAAATAATTATCGGAAAAGAGGTTTTTTTATCTAATTAGATTTTTCCTCTTATTAAAAACAAGGACTAAAGATGAATAAGGACACTCGATGGTGGAGAAGTTATCTCCGGAATCGAAGCAAAAATACAATGTATACATTAATTAATGTAAAATAATTGGTTTAATAAAATTTATAAAATAAAAAAAAAAAAAATTTACTTGATTAAAAATCGAGTTTTAAATCCCACAAACGTATTTTTTCTATATTAGAATTTTGCAATTCAATTGATGAACTCAAAAATTGTTATGTAATTAAAAAAATCTCTCTTAAAAGAACCTCCTCCTTTTTTGAAGTCGGTTAAAATTTATTATACGGTAATTATTTATATACCTATACATATATACACATAATATGTGGGCCACTACAAGGGTTGAAATGCAAAAACTGGGTGAGGGGGCGTGGCGACGGTGAGGGAGATGTGGGGGGTGCAGTAGTAGTAATGGGGGGGGGTACTGGGGGCGAGGGAAGTGGTTTCAGGGTGGGTACGGAATTCGGATGTGGGGTGGAGGGGTGCAGGAGGTGGCGTGAAGTGGTGGGCATCCGGTGGTCAAGGGGGGTTCGGGGATTAATATATAGCTTTTAACTGAAGTAAAAAATTACCGAGCATCGCTCGGTGGCCAGGTACTTAGCTTTAATACAAACAAGACTTACTGTTGTCTAATATTTAGATGCGAAAATAAAAATTTCCCTGACATTCAAATACTCTGAAGATATGTGACAGATTGTCCATATTAGGAGTCTCAATCGCATCTGACTTGTCTTGGATTGAACACATTTCCTCTGGCGAATTCGACAGCAAGGAAAATTGGCTTCTTATTCAGATCCAGGCGATTTTTCACGCCTCTGCAGCTTCACACCCTCTATAAGTCCCAAATCTGCCCCTGTCTCGAATATGCCTCTAATCTGTGAAGAGTGGCCTCCAAGAATTCTCTTGCCATCCTGGATGCTATACAGATACGAGCTATCAGACGACGATCCAACCCTTACCGCCTCTCTCGCTAGGTCATTTTTGCTTCTTTTCTTCAAAAAATCTCAAAAACAGCTTAATTATTTTAGTAAAACAAATTAAATCAAATTATGGCGATAAGACCTATGAAAAAGAAGAAGTGTTTCCGTACTTTCCTTACTTTATAGATAAGTACTTGGAGGCACTGAGCGATGCTCGGTAACTTCTTCCTTCAGTTAAAATCTTTATTTTAATATTATTTTTAATTTAAAATTCTGATAAAAAGGTCGATTTTTATTTGAGAGCCGTTTTCAAATTAAAAAATACAAATATATCTATATAGTATTCGACCACTGTACCCCCCACCTCCACCCTGCTCGACCCCACCCCCGAAACCTCGCCCTACCCCCGGATCCCCCACCTTCTGCACCCCTCACATCCACCCCCGCTCCGCACCAAGATCGCTTTCTCATTCTCAAAATTTGTTTATAGAGTTTGTTTCATCAAAATCGTTAGAGCCGTTTTCAAAATAAAAAAATAAAAAATACAAATACTTATATATTTATAAGAAAATCATAAGATGGTGTCATCTATTAAATCCGATGAAATGGAATATTTTCAATTATATGTCAGAGGGGTTGTTCTTCACCCCCTCGGGAATCGAACCCGAGTGCCAGTAACAGCGCGTTTGCATATGTCAGAGAGGTTCGTATCCCGCAGGTGAGCCAGGTGGCCCGGATTGCTGTTACTGGCACTCGGGTTCGATTCCCGAGGGGTGAGAAACAACCCCTCTGACATATAATTAAAAATATTCCATTTCATCGGATTTAATAGATGACACCATCTTATGATTTTCTAGTAAATTTGAATCTATTACCATCGGCAAATTAATATCTTTCATATTAAATTAGAAAAGTCATTCCATTGCCCTTCGAATTTTGAATTTTTTCAAAATTCGAAACACTCAACCACCTTTATTTAAATTATATGGCATGGCTATATGTTTAAATTTAGAATCACTATATCGCGAAATTTTACAAATTAAGATAACAATCTTTGAGTAAAATATTTTACGCGTTTGCATATGTCAGAGAGGTTCGTATCCCGCAGGTGAGCCAGGTGGCCCGGATTGCTGTTACTGGCACTCGGGTTCGATTCCCGAGGGGGTGAAAAACAACCCCTCTGACATATAATTAAAAATATTCCATTTCATCGGATTTAATAGATGACACCATCTTATGATTTTCTAGTAAATTTGAATCTATTACCATCGGCAAATTAATATCTTTTATATATATTTATATACCTGGAAGACCGAGCTTTGTTCGGGTTTAGTTAATGCTTGACAACAACACACCACAATCACAAAGTTCTTCAAGGCCTTTGAGAACAAAGATTTAAACCAACCCATTGTCTGCCTGGGTACAAAAGAAAAGAGAAACCCTTTTTAAATCCCTAAGATAAGATTGGCATTTGTCTACCTGAGAATAATTAATTTGATTACGAAAAAAACCTATCAAAAACAATTTTGTCGAAGATGAGACCGTGACAGATCGAATTGTCAACCCAAAAACCCCCTAACCTGTGAATTTCATCAAAATCGGTAGAGTCGTTTTCAAAATAGAACCAAGATACAAATATATATATATATATATATATATATAAATATTCGATCGCATAACAATCGATTGCATAACAAAATAATAATAAAAAATAATGTCTGCGACTGGTGTCGTCCCGAAGACGTTCCCTAAGAACTTAAAGGAGCTGTACATTTTTGGAGGGGGCGTTATCACGACGGTGCAGAAGGCTGTACTGCTTGGGTACGTGTGCGACAGTCCGGAGGTGCCTAAATATTCCCTCATCAAATATATAGAAGGTATCATCTTTGCTATTTATAGCCGATGTATAGTATAGTATAAACCTCCTTCATAAGGAGAAATAATAATAATAATAATTTAAGAAAGGGTAGTTTTTAAGGGTGACGCACAACAGTGATTGTAACTAAAATCCCAAATTTTTTCTTGTTTAGCCCTAGGTGAGGGTTAGTATTATCCTAAGTGTTTAACGTGATTTTAGTGGAGAAATATTTATTCTATCAAAGCCGGGGAAGAAGCACAAATAAATATAGCGCACTTAATATCATTTTAAAAAATAGCTCCGGGCAAATATTCAACAAAAATATCAGCAATTTAAAGATGTGCTTTGAAATGCCGATCAACTTTTGCATATCGTTTATCTTAAAGATTAAATAAAGAAAAAAATGATGAAAGGAGAAGCTAAAGCAAGGCGGTTATTTTGTTTCGATTAATTTGCAAATATCTTTTCATAATTTATTAGATTGATCGCTTCATTCTTGAATTTCAATCAAAAGTTTTTAAATTGAATAAAAATATCATTACTTAAAGATAAAGATAGAAAAAGATGGCAAAAAACTTGGCAAGCTGATTTTTTTCATCCTGCGAAAAGAAAGAAGATGAGAAAATATCCAGAGATCAGATTGGAATTTTCCTGACTAACCTGTGTCTGACACGGACCCCGTTTCATATTGAATTGACTTTTTCCTATGTTACATTCCGACGTAGTCTTTGATATTCCAGTCTAGATTACAGCTTTCACCAATTTTATCATTTTAGAAGCTCTTTTTACTTTATCATTTGTAGTTTAAAGAATTTTAATAATCGTGCTAAAAAATTGGTGTTGTTGCTTCTTTTTTAAATAAAAATAATTTTTAGAAAAAAAACCGACTTCAAAAAAATTAAATGCAACAAATAAAATAATAACAACTCAAAAATAAAATAAAATACACTAAAACTGTATAATTATTATTATCTTTTTTTTTTTTTTTTATAAATTTTATTAAACCAATTATTTTACATTAATTTATGTATACATTGTATCTTTTGCTTCGATTCCGGAGATTATTTCTCCACCATCGAGTGTCCTTGATCATCTTTAGTCCTTGTTTTTAGTAAGAGGAAAAATCTAATTAGATAAAAACCTCTTTTCCGATAATTATTTCAATTCCATTATTCCCCAATCAAGTCGATTGGTATTGATTCTCCATCATTCTTTCCAATTTTTATTATTATCTTTTTTTTTTTTTTTTAATTTTATTAAACCAATTATTTTACATTAATTAATGTATACATTGTATTTTGCTTCGATTCCGGAGATAACTTCTCCACCATCGAGTGTCCTTATTTATCTTTAGTCCTTGTTTTTAATAAGAGGAAAAATCTAATTAGATAAAAAAACCTCTTTTCCGACAATTATTTCAATTCCATTATTCCCCAATCAAGTCGATTGGATTTCATCTCTCCCTCTATCCAAGTCATCCTCTCCTTCCCCCATTATTATTATCTTATTTACTTACAACTTTATTTACTATTAATTATCTCGAAACGTTAGCGGATTTTAAATGGACGTTTTAAGATTGTTTTTTTTTTTATAAAAGATTTTATTAAATATAATTTCGATTATTTGCACATAAGAATTGGAGATTTCAGTTATTTTGTTAGTGATCATATTTTCAGAACTTGAGCAAATTAATATGGTACAACCCCCTTTCCAATAAAAAAAGAATCATCGAAATTGGTCCATAAACAAAGAAATCATATGTGAACATACATAACAAAAAACGTCCGATGCCAATGAAATTTATAGGGGACCAATCGGAATCTATTCTAAACCCAATGGAAAAAAAAATAATCGAAATCTGTCCACATGGTAGAGAGAAATCGACAAACAAACATCATCAGAACTTGACCAAATTAATATGTGACTACCACTATAGTTTCCCCTTTACAATAAAAAATGAATAATCGAAATCGGTCCATAAACCAATAAGTTATGCGTGAACATACATAACAAAAAAGTCCAATACCAATGAAAAAAATCGGGCACGAGACTGAACCCAATGCAAAAAAAATCATCCAAATCGGTCCACATGGTAAAAAGAAATAAATGAACAAACATAAAAAAACAGACATTCCGTTGAATTATAATTGATATCCTCCTCCTTTTTTTCAAAGACGGTTAAAAAATCTGAAAAAGAGCTAAATTATTTTTCTAAAACATATTAAATCAAATTATGACAATAAGACCTATGAAAAAACACTATACAGTAAACTCTCGTTTATCCTCTTTGCGGCCAATCCGTAGTCTTGAAGAAGAAGTGTTTTATCTCAAAACAACAAAAACTGCTGACGGATTATTTTGTGCAAAAGTAAAATTTAAAAACTCTCAAACTTTGTATACATATGTTTAGCTTGTAAAATAATACATTTTTAAACCTGCTTTTATTGTGAATAAACCTTTTTCAAAAGCATTTTTGTGTTGATTTGTCTTCTTTTTTTACTATTTTGCGGGTTATCCGCGGCAATGTCTTATCTGCGGTTGACATGCCACCCAATTTCGCGTATAAACGAGAGTTTACTGTATATTATACTGAACAACGAAATGTTTTTAGAAATATTATTTTATTGCCAAATTATTTGTTAGATTATTCTACGTTTGTGAGTCATTAAATTTTGTGTGGTCTAGTAAAAAAAAAAAAAGGCAAAATAACAATAAGAATTCCAAAAAGAAATTTCATTATCAACTGACTTTGAAAAAAGAGGAGGTTTTCAATTCAACGGAATGTCTGTTTTTTTTTTTTTTTTTGTGTGTTTGAACATTTATTTCCCTTTTTATATACTACTACTATATAATATACTAGCTACAACGTAGGCCTTTTGCCCTGATGCACCTATTCCCTGTGGGGAGATATTTAAGATCTCTCTGCGGTTGGAGAAGGTTTTAAATGTTATAATATGTCATAGGGCCTTTCGTGCATTTGTGATAATTTTCGGGCTCTTTCGCTGCGAAGCAGAAAAGATTGTATTTCTAAAACAAAGAGCTGGACTTTCTAGATTTAGAACTTTCTGTTCAAAAATGCAGAAAATCAGAAATAATATTTTTTAAAATCTTATAAGCAAAGCTTTTTAAATGGCCTAAATATTTTTCTTGTTTCTAAGATGTCACTGGTAAAAGCTACAAATGTTATATATTATAATCATTACTATATGACTTAGCGAAAGTGGTGTAGGTTTTAGGTGAAACATGATATTAACTACTATATGATTATCATTTTGCATTCATTACACTTCATAAATCACATGTCTTAAAATATTCTATGTGCTTTTAAGCTTTCATGACATCTCAGAAAACATATTTTATGATACTTTTTAGGACATTTATAAAAGCTTTGTTTATAAAAGTTTTACATAAAATTCAATTTCTTAAATTTGCTGAAAAATTTTTCCTTTTTCCCCAATTTAATATAAAATTACAAACTTCAAATGAATTTTTTTAATTCAGGGAATAGTACTTAAGTAGAGACTCTCATACCAGATGAAAATTGACAAAATAGATAGAACCTCCTATCCTCCTATTCATTAGCTCGGATATTATTTCATTGATTAGAATGTTTTTATATAAATATTTTTATTTTTATTTTGTATATATGTATAGATCAATTTTAATTTTTTCTAATCAAAGCCTTTTCACGGCTTTATTAACTAAACCAACTTGTTTACAATGTGTAACAGACCACGGAATTTTTTTATTTTTTCTGATTTCATACAGGAAAAAATTATTTTTTTTTAATCAGGAAACAAATTAAAAACGTCATTTTTTTAAATATTATTTTTATTTAAATAAATAAATTGGAGTTTATATAATCAATGAAAAATAAACTAATTTTAATAAGTAAAGTTGTATAGAATTCCATATAAAAGTAAAACCTTTATATATTTATAATAATCTTAATAAGCCCTATACAAACTAAAAGATAAAATCAGGAAATTCTGATTAATAGCCTAAATGAGATAGATTATCCACACGTGGCAATGAAACAAAGAATATATATTTTTAAATCAATTCATAAAATAAATGAATACTACAATTTGTGACTTAGGTTGAGGACATGGGTTCCGTAGTCTTTACCTGAGGACCCTTTGAAGTCGCGCTTTCCGCGAGACCGATTACAATAATTTACCCATGCTAAGCTATGCAAAATAAAGTAAAAAAATTGTATACATTTATTTAGTGACTATATAAGAGAGGTTGGTTCTTAACCTTTTATAATAGCGACACCCTATATATACTAAAATATTTCTGCGACTTCTCTAAATATTTTGTTTTAATAAAATTATTTATGGATTAAAATGGTATTATAACTCAAAATATTAAATTGTAATTACAATTATTACTCTTTTCTCCGTAAGTCAGGGTTTCGAATTTAAATAAAATACAAAAATATTTGGAGTTTATTTGTATTGCTTTCAAATAGCATGTACCTATATATATTATGTGTAAGTTCATATGATAAAAATGTATTTTAAAAATATTATTTTTTATTATTATAATTAAATAGGTAATATGAAATATCCATATTATTTATTTTATTTATTAAAGTATTAAAATTAGAAAAACTAACCATTTTTATAAAATTTTCAAGACCCCCAGGGGTCGCTACCCCCGGTTAAGAACACCTTTTAATAGGTTAACAAGCTATTAATAGGTTTTATATTAGATGTTTGAGATTTTTGATGGTAAGAAATACTTACTTGTTAATTTAATTTGATCTGCTTGGCGGTGGTGTATCTCCGTGGAAATCCCTTTGTCTTAAATTGGCTATAATTATTTTACTGATTTTAATTTTGATATGCTACTTTACTTTAAATTCTATTTAAATGTATAATAAAACAAAAAAAATAAAAAAATAAAAGAATAAATAATAAAAATAATTAACTATACTAAAAGGGTTGGATGGATATCGGGAACGGTAGGTGAGGGGATTTAAATACTAAGGGTAATGAATTAAATTTTTAGGTTTTAACTCTATAAGAATGATAGAACAAGAAAGTATATAGATATATGACAATTTATTAATGACGGAAAGAAAAAATCAATATATTAAACAAATAAGTGTGATCAAAGTGGAAATACTTCAATGGCAATCAGATTCACTCATATATCAATATTATAAGTATTTATTATTCGCAGTGAGCGCAAATCAAAGCAGGAGCAGATAAAAGATGGACTTCTAGGCTTACAACAATTGAGAAAAAAACAAGATGAGATTACGTATAGGTGTCCAGCAGCAATTATAGTCCGTTTTCAAGATGACGTTGCGAGAGGTGCCTGTTGTGCCCCGTCCGTTATCTTGGTTCCGTATTTTGGAGTTGTGCTGGCACTTTCAATTTTTCTCTCAGATGATATCGAAGAAATCGTTAGAGCGTTCGATTTATATTTGTGATTTATAATGTGTATAGATATGTGTATAATATATAATTTATAATGTAGAATTTATAATGGATAGTGTATAATATATATAATAGATATATATATAATGTATAAAGGATAGTGTATAATAGATATAGCGTATAATAGTTATAGGTATAATAGATAAAGGATGATGTATAGTGGATAAAAGATATAGGTATAATAGATATAATAGATATAATATTTGATGTGTGCGGCCTTTTACGGGATAATTTCTCCTTCTTTCTTTCATTTTCCTATTGCGAGCTCATGTGTTGTAATATAATATTGTGATTGGTTATCTGTCTTTTCTCCTTGTTTTGCATATGATGGGGGATGTGGTTCCAAGTAATTCTTTGTGGCCCTGCATTCGCTCATTGACCTGCTTTATTTAAATATTAATCTATTCTAATTGCCACTTCTTTGAACTTTTCCTTAAATACACACTTTATATTGAATATTAATGGAAAAAAAATTAAATTTTACTAATAATATCTATTTGCTTTATGATGGATTAAAAAATTTATTAAATTATAATTTTTTTGAATTTAAATATCTGAAATGAAATTGTGTTCTTTTTTTTCATATTTCATACAATGTAGGATACATTGTAACCTGCATATTTATATAATAAAAAAAAGAATGGCTGTCTTAATTCCACAAATAATTTTTCTAATTCTATTCCATTATTCGTCTAACTTCAAAGAAATTGATTTTTTTCTTTATTTAAGTGCCATATCAGGTCTCCCTGACGTTTTGGCTTCTCTCCACATATACCTGTGCTGAGTGTGTTTAGCTCTTTTTACACAGATACACGGGACCTACTTTTTAACACCGGTTCCGAACGGCTAGTTCAGAGAGGTTACTAGACAATTATACTCTTGGTAGGTTGCCATTGCTTTCCAAGAGGAGGAGACTCGGTCTCGAACCAGCGTATTTCAGGCCAGCGGGCCCGACACTCTAACCACTGACCCACAGTCGCCTCTTATATACATATAGGTATGTACATCTTTATTTAAAGAGTAAGTATTGAATGAGTCTAAAAATTCATATTTCTTAGAAAGATATATAAACATTTATTATTATTCGCATCAAGCAGAGGACACCGGCAATGATTTTTTCCTATAAATATGTGATCCATTTTAATTTTTCAAACTGGAATCAATCAGCAGGTTTATAGCATATACCAAATTTCAATATATCGATTGTAATTATTTTCTACAGTGATTTAGCTTAGCTACTTACCATCCGGATTATATTATATCATCTCCGGGGCCTGTTAACAATAGTTATGGTTTTGTAAACATCAATTTGAATTAGTCATTATTGAAGTGCGATCGGTCCTACTCATTCATTTTAATTCCAAATAATACTACGTAAACGGATGTTTGATTTGGCAGGTTTCCTACTACTATTTAGTAGTGACTATATACTAGAATCTATGAAAAATTACCCTGAACATTGTGCATTTACAAATTACACTCAGATTTCAGTGATGATCCTTTAATCTTTTTTTAACATCCATTTGTAATGTATTTTATGTGAAACACTGCTATTATAATCGATTACAAAACAATACTCGACTTTTGTATTAAATAAAAATAGAGCCGAGGAACAATTTAAAAATAATGGGTGAAGTAAAAAGTTCTGAGACTTTTCCGTTATATGGCTTTAATGAGTCATACCTCGCGATGTATACTTCGCATCTGGTCATTCTTTTTTGCGATTTAAAGGTGACATAACGCTTTAAAAAAAGTTATTTGACAGTTTTGTGTTTGGTGAAGCCAGTTGTGTGTTAGAGTGTTCCAACATTAGGTAAAAAAAGAAAAAATTCGATACATTCTTCAGTACCACTACGACCAAGGGGAAAAAGCGGAGCAGGCGGCCAAAATAGTTTGTGCTGTTTATGGACCCAATACAGTATCGAATGCAACAGCAAAGTGGTGGTTCCAACGATTCCGTTCTGGTAATATGGACGTCGAAGATGAGACACTCTCTGGTAGCGCAAAGCCTCATCAAAAGTAGAACATTATTTTATAATTATTATAGAATCATCGTTTAAAAATATCTAGGAACTGGAATTTGTTTGCGTTCACTCGTAAAACCCCCAAAATGCTTCAAGAATCTCTAGGGATCTTGAGACTTCTCTTCACCCCACTTCCTAATTGAAAGGCTTTCTCACATTGGTAGAAACATTATGCCAATCATACGTAATTTCTAGCCCAAATTAATTCCTATAATTTTGTAAAAGTCTCACTTTCACACATTCTTGGTTATAAGAAAAATATTATAAGATCTTTCCTTTTTTTATCAAAGCGCACAGCATGCGCAGATCAAGTTCGAACATTAAGCTACTTGGCCATACACGCTGTACGCTTTTTTACAGGAACCATTTCGAGCCAATTTCGACCCCCTGCAGCTCGGAACACATTTGAGATTCAGGGCTGAAATTATGGACATGTAATTATGTAATGCATCTTGAAGAGAGAACCAAATTTCAATAATATAACATAAATAAATGCAGAGATATGGACCTGAGAAAATGGCTAATTTTGGCACTCACTCACTGACAGGTCACCAAAACCTATCGGGTACTTCTAATCATTGCAGCATCATGAAATTTCGCATGCTAGTAAAGTTTGGGACACAAACAAAGGAAAAATTCCAAAAATCCAAATTTTCTAACTTTCAACCCATAAAATAAAGGGATAAAGATGGTAAGATAAATTTGCATCTAATATATATTAAATGTTAAAGGAGACAATAAAAGAGTGTGTCTTCTGCTGGAATTATAAATTTTATTTATTTATAACGAGACTATAGTTTCGAGGGCTTTGCCCTCTTCATCAGTCTGTTACAATTGATTCACAGGAATTAATTTATGAAGATGGAGAGGGCAAAGCCCTCGAAACTATAGTCTAGTTATAAATAAATAAAATTTATAATTCCAGCAGAAGACACACTCTTTTATTGTCTCCTTCAATATATAAAAATTTTGCTACTCTCGGCACAAAAACTTTCAAATTAATATATGAAATGACTCTAGGATTTTAAAATTTGGCATAATGTTATATTTTAGGGTAATAATAAAGGAAAAATGGAAAAACCTAGACTTTCTCTCTTTCAACCTCTAAAATGAAGGGGTAGGGTAAATTTTAATTTTTAAATATGTAATGCTAATGACCCTAGAATGACCCTAAAATTTGGCAATTTCTTAGGGTTTGGGGAATTAATAAATGGAAAATTAATCACGAAAACTTTACTACCCTTAATATTTTGCTTAACGTCTATATTAGCGATAAAAACCCAGTTGAGAGAGTTTCTCTAAATATGAGCAACAAGCGAACAAGATGATAAACTGATGAAAAAACTGTTCAAAGAAAAATACTTGAGGTGATAAGGCCATCCTCATGATTTTACCATACCTACAACTGTTGCCCTCTCCTTCGTATATTGAAATTAAATAAAATACTCCTAATATATAAATTGATTTTCTTGAATCGATTTCTTTATTTTACACACAAGTTTACATAATATGTCATTTTGGTACGTTTTCCAGCTCAAGCCGTTCAGTGAATAAAAATTCGAAATCACCAAATTTTAATTTTTTTTTTTTTTTTTTTTCTATGTATATTATCTCTTCAATGGTGTCAGTCATAACAGATGACTTTGTCGTGTTAGAGTCTATTTAGTCAAATTCTATGCACTATGATACGTGATTTATTTATGTGTTAGTATCTTTATAGCAGAATATACCTAATTGGTCAAATTTTTGCCGTGAGCAAGGCTTGAACTCGGGGCTCTTGCTTATTAACACGCTCGGTCAGCTCACCATTCATAGTAATATACATTCTAATTGAATTCTTGAAGTGCAAATATTTAAATTTTTTTGAAATGTGTATTTAATAAACTAACTCGATAATCAATTGACAATTTGCGATTTAGGAACACGGGAATAATTACTGGATGAGTAACTTTTGACATTTTAACTTTAACACTTTGTTGCAAAATACCGTATAACAATATTTTTATCTTACTTTAAGTTAAGGTAGTTCTTTCACAAATGTAAAAATTCAAGAAGTCTTCGAAACTTGGAATATTAGTAATTAAAAGAATAACACACACTGTTAAAATTTGAAGACGATTTACTATACCAAACATGAAATAATTGCGATTAAAAATGAATTTTTTTAGATATGGTAGATAGGGAAAGGGTGGGGAAAATGATCATTATTTTTTTTTTCATTGAAAGAATTTCAACATCTTTATGAAAAATTAATATTTGTTAGAATAATATATTCGGAGTAACTTAAAAAAAATTGAAATTATTTACCACGTAGTTTTCATAAAAAATAAAAAAACATATTTGGGCGATTATTTTTAGTGGAGGAGATATAAGATCAATGGCTTGGAAACGATCCATTCATAAATAGAATATATTAGCGTAAAAACTACAGTCACGTTAAAAAAACATAAACTAAAATTTTAACACTGTTCATATTTATAGAGTGGTTACGAGGCTAAAACTTTTTGTGTGGATTGTCGCAAAAGAACCCCGTTAAAATTTATTTTTTATCAATCGTAGTTAAGCAGTTAAAAGTTAACAGAGGTGGGGGAAAAAATCTATAAATTGATTAGTAAAAGCCTCATCGTTTATTTAACTGAGTGATCAATGTAATAATCCCATTGGTAACCACATTATCTATAATTAAAATTAAATTAAATTATCAATATCGAAATCCATTATCATAAGTTAAAATAGTAAAAATTTTATTTATCATTTTAACTAGCATTATAATCTGAACTTTTATCGCCTTTTGGGTAATCACATCTCATACAGTTAATTAACTATCATCATTACATTAAATAAATTTCATTTACATATTAATATTCAATGCAATATAAATTTAATATATAGAATAGAATATTATGTATATTTCGATTTGGATTCAATAAGCTAATTCCGAATTAAATTAAGTACTTGGAATTTACTGTTTTCCCACCACCTACATATTCCTAACGACTGAAAATAGTTCAATGAAAATGTACTTAGCTCGAACACTAGCTAAGTTTATGGAGGGGTCATTATAACCAATATCGTTGTGGTAGTAAATAGCACTCTACTCTTAGCAAAACGAGAAATTAATTCATTGCTTTAAGGATTCATATGGCCTATATAATCGGTACACTCAATGTGGTTAAATTCATGGCGAGATTTTAAATTATTCGGCAGCCAGGTATTAAATTCAGTCAAAAATTTTAAGCCTTTTTTTTCTTAAATTGTTTAGAAACATTATTTTAAAATATTGTTTATAATTAAATAGAGTATAATTTTTTGAATTTTGAAATAATATAGTATTTTTTAAAAATTCAATTTAATTCAGGGAAATGCAATATATATTTAGTGAAAAAATACATTTAAAGACCTATGGAAAAGCTAAAATGCGGACTTAAGGACGTTCCTTAATATAGCTCAGATGCAGTTCGCTCTTTCCCCTACTCTCACATGCGCAGAAAGGCAAAAATATTTTTACTGCGTCGTTTCTCGGATCTGCCAACATTGCATTCTTACCAACGCTAAAAGACAAAGAAAAAAACACTTCATGAAACAGCTCAATGCGAGATTCCAGATGAAAACAGTATATTTAGGTTGAGAGAATTAGGTAAAAATCTCAAATGCACCAGCTGCAGAAGTGTTTTAGATATGGAAAAATTGAGTGATTTTAGTGCGACGTTGCCAATTCGCTATCTCTCACTTGCCATGATTTGAGAGAAAAAATGAAAACTTTCAAAAGTACATAACTTTTAACATTTTTCATACAAAACGAATACCGCTTGATACAATTATTTTAACAGGAAAATATTTGTTATATCTTCAGTTAATGATTCTCAGTTTTTCCAAATAATTTCAAGAAAATTACGATTGTTATTTAATGAAACAGTCGCTTTAACATCAATCGGGATAGGGTAAGCGTGTTAAATATGCAAATTTCAATGGTCAATATTTACAAATTTAGTGCCACAAGGACTATTGAAAAAAAATTCTACGTATAAAGGACACTTATACGTATTATAATATATGTATTCAAAGTTTTAAAAGGATTGCAAGAAAATCGATTTATTAGGGAACGTCCTTAACAGGGAGTTCAACTATGAAAGCATTATGGTCCTTTGTCTATGACGGAGACCTTGAGGTGGACTGATACCTCCATAATTAAGTTTTTGATTTCAGATTCTAAAGTGAGTCTTAGGGCCGGATGTATGTCGCTTTGTAAATGCTTTTTACAAGTGACAAAGGGTAGATGGTAAATGGAGGGACTGGGTGGGATGGCCAGTCAGATGACAGGCACTTTCATCTGATTGGTCATCCCACCTTGCACAAGGTGAATTTTAAGGTTTTACCCTTTGCCAACGTTTAAAAAGAGTTTACCAACCTACATACAACTGGCGCTTAGAATGCCCAGAAGAAAAAAGAGAGGGTAAGAACGGAGAATAAGGTTTAGCTGACGCTTTGATTCTCACCGGAGGGCCCTATGAGCCCTCGATGCTCTGTAGAGTGATTGGCTAGCCCAGAGGTTCTCAAACTGTGCTCCGCGGTCCGAGGTCTCTTCACAGGTGCGCCGCGAAACTTCATAATTGATTGAAGTGAGACATTTGGCCTAACTAGACAAAAAACAAAGTGAGAAGCTAAATATGTAGTATTTATTAATATTTATCTCTTACTTACGATTAGACATATTTTTACTTAGGGAAGGGCGCCATGGAAAAATTTTAATTGAAAAAAGGCGCGCTGCGACTCGGAAAAGTTTGGGAACCCCTGGTCTAGCCTGAAATGCAAATGGCCAGACAATTTTACTAGGCGAAATCTGCTTTGGGTTTTGTGCGCGCCATTTCTTGAGCTTTGCTCAAAACATGGCGCCCACACAACCAAGTGCCAAACTTACTATTCGAGCAGTTGGCTGAACCCTTGATATTCTTTTCCTATGACAAGTATTAGATATATCTACGCAGCTAGAAAATATCGCTCATAAGTATAATAAAATTGAAAATAGAATTCCACTGACATCTTAGTCAACTATTTACTCTAAGACTATATGGTTTATATTAAAATTAAAAATTAAATTTTTTCGAATTTTGAAATTAAGCACAATCAAATACATCCATGTAATGACATAGGTACCTACTATGAGAACTTTTCTAGAGGAAAAATTTGGTTTTTGTCAAAATGACTATAATTTTAAATAAATGGGACGCCATTATCTGTGGGACAGGCTCTCGTAAAGAAAATAATTCCCTGGCCTTTATCTTTAGGTCGACTGTTATGACAGAATTTCATTTTAATAGTTTCATTCATCATCGACGGAACTCGCATTATTCTTATTATTTTATTAATTATTCGTATTTCACAATTGTACTATTATGTATTGCAAATAAAATATGAATACTATATAATTAGACCAATTGATAAAAAAAAATACCATTTATCCGTGTAACATCGAAAATAATCTATTTAAGATCTGATCGGATTTCCTTTTCGAACATTTTTAATATTCATTTGCTTATATAGCAATATATCATTTATTTTAGTGACATTATTGCTTTTGGATCAAAATGATTTACTTTAATCTGATTTTAATTCTTTCTGGGTTTTGTTCATGTGACGTAGTACGATCGGCTGTAAAGGTATAATATATAATAAAAAAATCATATATTTTACACGATAGTGTATAGCTCACAGACTTACCAAAATATTAGTATAAATTACTTACCACTACAGAGGGCAGTGCCTTCTTTAAACAATACTTAAAAAAATTATTCGAGAAGCTCGGAAGCAGGCAAAGTCTGCCTGATGGCCGTATCGAAGTGTTGAATTCAGTCGATTTTATTATTTTTTATCATATTTAGAAATTACTAAAACGTAGAGAAATAGTATATTGTATAGCAAGGGCGTAAAGTGAAGAATAACCGACAAGTGAGAGTTGCGGTATGAGAGATTATGGTGAATGTAGTATAAGCCGAAGCGAATGCCGTAACTTTGCTTGTCGGGTGACATTATTGATTTTGGATCCTTCACTACGCCTATGTAATACACAGTGCCGGCTTAAGACATTTTAGCCTACGGGGCTAACTTTTAAAAACCGACATTCTTTACAAAGAAAAAATCTTTTATTCTAACATAATAGCTATTTATGATATGTTTTAAAAGTAATATTTTATTTTGTGAGAAGGAAGTTTTGGACACGACACAAAGCGGAGTTCTCCAAACATTCGAACAAAATAAAATCACTTTTGACAAGTATATCGTACTCTATTATTTCTACAAACACTATTTTTTAATATGTATTTCTAATAGTTTTTTAGCATATGACAAAAATTTCAATTTGTTGTTGCATTAGCAAGGTAACTAAATTGCTTTTAACACTAGTGTTAAAAGTAATAATTGCCTGTCACTTTGTATCACTAATGTCATAGTGATTTGTAAAATAGAAGTTTCATAAGACATGATTTTAGCGCATGCGTCTTTCTTAGAAACCTGCGGCTAGCCGCTTGTTTTCTAAGAGGACTAGTGCGCTGAAATATCTTATGAATGTGTATTTTATACTATTTTTTCTATTTTGGTCCATTTGTAAAAAAATATTTATTGAAGGAGACAATAAAAGAGTGTGTCTTCTGCTGGAATTATAAATTTTATTTATAGCGAGACTATAGTTTCGAGACCTTTGCCCTTTTCATCAGTCTATTACAATTGATTCACAGGAATTAATGTATGAATGAATCCATTCAATATATAAAAATTCTGCTAACCTAGGCACAAAAACTTTCAATTTAAAAAATATTTACGTTATTTCATATATATTTCATTACTTTCCAGCTTCGATCTCTAACTTCGATCTCTAAGATCTCCAGCTTCGATCTCTAAGATCCCCCGTGTCTTAGGGCCAGTTGTATGTCAGTTAGTAAGTCTTTGTAAAAGTTGACAAATGGTAAAACCTTAGAATTCACCTTGTGCCCGGCGGGATGACCAATCAGATAAAGTGCATGTCATCTGAACCATCCGGTCGGGGACAAGGTGAATTCTAAGGTTTTGCCCTTTGTCAACTTTACAAAGACTTTACCAACCGACATACAACTGGCCCTTAAAGTGTTCCTATAATTTGAGTCCTTATTTTATTCAGATCATTCCACAGTGTTTCACAACTTCTTCGTTTGTAATTCAATCGTCCCATTTAATTTATAACATTCTTCTGTAACACCACATTTCACAGACCTTCAGCTTCTATCTCTCTGCCGCTCCAACCGTCCAGTTTGACATCTGTATATGGCGATGCTCTAAACATATGTTTTCAGCAACATCTTTCTATTTTCTAAACTGAGTGAAGAGAAACATAATAATTTTTGTTTTTAATTAAACTCCATTTTAGATTGAACGATTCTGGATTTAATCGTTTATTGGCTCCTTCCCTCTCAAGTGTGTTTTTACATTCCAGATAGCAGAAATCCTTATTTCGCTTATTTTTATAGTCATGACTTTATCTCGTTAGTTCTTCTTTCTTTGTACAAACTAACACCTCAGTTTCGATCTTATTAATTTTTATTTTTATTCTATCTACTATAATTTATTTAATTATAATTATACGTCAATATTGTAGTTGTGTATTTACATGTACATATTCTCTAATCATATGGTTTTAATTTATATTTTATTTCAGTCAGACATGTATTTTGAATATCTAGAGGTAGAAGATTGTGAGGATATGGAAGACAACAAACTAATAATTGAAGAGTTTATATTAGTAGGGTCAACTGAATCAACAGAATATAAACTGAATGGGGATATTAAGATTTTAGAAGAGTTATCTGATTTTCATGTAAGTATATAGAGTAAATCATAAATAATGTTATTGAAAGTGACATTTATTAATTTTGAAGGTGTTTTCCATTTAGTTTTTAAAAACAAAACATATGAAGTGACCGGGACCACATGCTTTTTTTATTTTCACTTAGGTACCTATATACTACACCAGTAGGTAGTATGTGCGTGCAACGGTATGTCTCAGAGCAAGAAAATTTGAAAGTTAAGGTATATAGTATATTAGCTAGAAGTATAGTTCAGCAAGCTTTTCATACCTCTTTGGTTAATATGGTAGATATTTATTTATTTTTTGAGATTTTCTCAAAAACGACTTAAATTTTTTTTTCGTATTTATTTATTTATCATGTATCAAGAGTTATTCAGATTGAATTATTCTAAGGGAGATAATTAAATCGCGAAAAATTTGAAATTATTATATTTCAGAGATCGTATGTTATAATAGAGTATCGATAATTTTTAAAACTAATGCTGCTAGAAGAAAGTTCTATAACTATTAATAAAGATCACTTTTAAATTTAACATTTAGGAAACCAAGTCGGAATAATAGAATTTAATAAGGTTAGTATTTGGGGGAGGGGGGGGGGGCTAAATTTTCTGGATTTTTAATAGAGTCATTAACAAATAGAAATATTATAGTAAACTTTCATTCTAATTAAACCTTTCATAAAAAATATAAATGAATCCTATGCATTGAATAATAATAAAAAATTAAACTGTCATTGTTTTATATTTAATATTCTTGATTTGATTTCAGTTAGAATTAGATATTAAAAAATGTAAATCCAGACACGATAGAGAGTGTGTTTCGCAAAGTAAACAAACATCAAAAGAAACATGCAAAAATATAAAAAAAGAAGGCGAGATTTGGACTCAAATGTTACGCGATATGGACATTCTAGAATGCCCCATCCAAGCGGTAAGTGATTTTAATATTAAAACATTTTTCATGTACCATTTTCCAATTATGAATTCAGGAAACAAGTGTAAAAATTTTGAATTTAAAATAAAAATGCGAAAAAAATATATCGTCAAAACTTATTTAGATCATAAAATATTTGTTATAAGTTATAAGTAGGGCCAGGATTCTTATGTAAATACATATTGTTTTGACTATTTTAAAGTAGTCATGCAAAAACATGTTTATACATACATGTTTTGAGCGTCTCTGATGACAATATCAAAAGTTAATAGTGCATATTTCAGGTAATTCGGAGATTTTCTGCATATTATAAGTTATTGTGCATATAATGTGGTATATATGGTATATTTAGAGAATTAAATTGCATAAACGCCCAAATTTGCATATTTTGCAAAAAAAGTTTCTGTTTTTTTTTCTGTCAACACAATATATTGTGACACAATATATATACCGGGTGAGTTTTTTATCTTGAGACAGTCTTATAACTCAAAAACAGTTCATTATATGTTATTTGGAAAAAAGTTTCAAATAAAAGTTTATTTATATCGTGGGGAAACTAAACTACACTATTGTTTGTCGACGTAGAACAAGCTTTCATGGGTATTTTAAGGTCAAGTTCTGTTTTTTAAATTGAAGTCTATATTTTTCATTACGTCTACTTAATCTACAAAAAAAAAAAAAACTGAACAACTTTCATAGGTAGTTTTTAAGGAATTTGGTGTTGGTAATGGTGAAACATTTTTATCCAATAATTTTAAACTTTCATAGGAACTATTTTTTTATCCGACATCAAATAAAAAAAATACATGATTCAATTAGATCTCATAAAAAAATTTAATTATTATTTTTAACAATTATTTAACTTAATTATCAAATAATAATGATTAAATAATTAATTATTAATTAAATAATTTAATAATAATTAATAATATAATAATTTTGGCCTGTTTCTTCGTAGTCTTTACATTTCTTGTTTTTTTTTTAACACACGATAAAATGAAGCTTGGGAGGGTGTGTTCCTATCAGGAAAACGCTCGGCGTCCATTTCAATGGCAGCCCCATAACACTTCTTCCACTTTCACCTCATAAATTAAGACCATTTCAATTCTGTCTTAAACAAAAAATGCTCCATTTGTATTATAGTAATACAATATAACTATCTACTCGATTAACACGAAAAATAAACTTTTTTAAACTCAAGAATTTTAAATAGTTCTATTAGTAGAAAATAATCTCTTAAATCTGTGTACCTACGTATAATAAAGTTTTAAGATCATTATAAACACTTATTTTCATTGTTGTGACTTTTTCGATTTAATAATTATTTATTTAATAATTAATTATTTAATCATTATTACCTAATAATTAAGTTAAATAATTGTTAAAAATAATTATTGAGATTTTTTGAGATCTAATTGATTCATGTATTTTGTTTATTTGATGTTATATTAAAAAATAGTTCCTATGAAAGTTGTTCAGTTTTTTTTGTAGATTAAGTAGACCTAATGAAAAATATAGGGTTCCCTTTAAAAAACAGAACTTGACCTAGAAATACTCTGGAAAGCTTGTTCTACGTCGACAAACAATAGCCTAGTTTAGTTTCCCCCCTGATATAAACAAACTTTTTTCCATATAATGAACTGTTTTTGAGTTAAAAGACTGTCTCAAGATAAAAAACTCATCCGGTATATATTTGTAGATAACAGACAAAGCTAACAACAGAAAACCTTGAAAAGTATTCATGTAAAGTAATCCATTTTTTTAATTTAATAAATACAAAGTATTTTCAATAAGATAGCTGAAATGATTCAAATAGGAAAGCTGGAAAAATTATTTTTTCTTAATCTTTAAATTTGATAGCTTTAAATAATTTCTAAAATTACAAATTTTGCAATTAATCCACATGACTTGATCATACACCTGGGTCCTCTCTTATATTTAATATATTGAATTAAAATAATTTATAATTATTTACGAAAGAACACTCCCCCCTCTTAATTTTGGGCCCATTAGCAATTAATAATATCTCCTTTTAATTATGAGACTATTTTATTTGAAATATCAATTTTCTTCGATTTTTGTTTGAAAATATTTGTAACCCCCCCCCTCCACCTTTTTTTGGTCACTATCAATTTCAAATAGTGAGACATTTTCATAAGGTTATTTAAGGTGCATATCGTCGTCTTAGAGAGCATGAAAGGCCGCATTCCTTTCTGAACTTATCCTTTACCAAAAGATTTTGAGCATTTCTAAAAAAATGTATTCAAAAAATGAATTACTTTACCATTTTAATTCACAATAAAATAGAAAGTAGAAAAGAACTATTTATTTATTATTCTAAAAATTTCTAAACTCAGTTGAATAAATCAACTTTGGTGTATATTTGCACTGGCGGATCACTGAAGTAACCTTTTCAGAATTGACCCATTGCTTCGTATGAAATTAAAGATTAGATTAAATATTAATAATTAATATTGAATTTAAGCTGTATAATTTCAATTATTATATTGGACAGGGTTGCGATTGTCACAATTTTTAAAATAATGCCTACAACTCGAAAATTATGAGATTTTTATTAAACAAAATTTAGGTTCTAGACCGTTATAAAACTGGCCTATTTCCTGTTCACGTTTTATCCTTGTGATACGGGACAACCTGTATATTTAAATAAAAAATATTATTGATTGTTTTAAAATAAAATATTAAAAAAAAAATTGTTTATAAAAATAGCACAGAGATTGGGATCAGAACCAGGATCAATTTGAGTTTTTTTTTCATTTTCTATTCTGGAATTTTTATACAATTTGAGTAAATGTTAGTTAGTAAAAAATTATTCAATAGTATATAATTAATTACATAATTATCAATTTCAAGAGTAAATTGGCATCTTCTTTATTATTAATCTTTTAAACATTTAAACTATAAAAATAATTATTCCTTTCCAACGAGAATTAAAGGAATATTTTAAATTTACGACATAAAATAGCACATTTAAAATTTTGAAAAAAAATTTCACGTTTTGTGATCTGATAATAAATTACTGGAGAAATGATTTCTGTGTGACAATCTGTCACTTAACTTTTCCGTAATTTTGAAACTTAAAGAATATCGATTGCACTCTTACGTAGCAAAGATAATAATTATTTGAAGTATATTGATAGTGGCCTGAAATTAGGGAAATTTTGTTGTTAGTTAACAATTGAAATAGTTTTATATAAGGGTTTACATTCCTGTAAATAATATAAATGGCAAAAAGGGTAAAAAACAAGACTTTTATATTAAAACTTCTTTGCCTGTCTGTCTGCCTGCTATGTCACAGGCCTATAGTTTCAAAGACAGTGAAGAGAGAAACTTGAAATCTGGCTTGTGGTTAGTCAAAGAAAAAAAAAAATAATAATAATAAAGCACATTCATAACATAAAAGTACTGATGAAACAAATTACACTGACTCCATCAAGTTGGTCTCGTCTTTTAAAAATATATTAACATTTTTTCTTGTAATGTTTATTTTGCTGTCCCACTAAGACCCTAAAGTCACCTCTCAATGTGTGTCCGCCCCTCTCTTCATTTAAATTCGCAGGCCTTTGTTTTAGCAATCTGTAATATCTGAAAGTAGCTTATTATGATTACTTTCAAGGAATGAATAAGATTATATAACATGTATGGACCATTAATTTATACTGAAGTACTTTATAACTGTTATTTGTTCATCATATTTTCATAAATTTTATTTAAAAGTGTTTTTCTTTTTCAGCGAGAATTTCCCATGAATAATGCACGATTTAGTACTGAACCATTACATAAGTTTCCATTCTTAATGGGAATGTGGAGTGCAAGAATACTAGGAGTAAAAGATGCTAAAAACATTTTCTGCATAGATGTTAGGCTTGGAATGACTAGAAAATAAGTTCAAATCATTACTTAATTTCAAATGTATTTTATGTTATATTTGACTACTATAAGTAAAGCTTATACTTTTCTCGGTTTTAAAAATGAATAAATAAAATAAATCTCATTTCTAAATTTTCAAAAGGCTTGAAAATATGAAATATTAACAGCTCTCAAATAAATAAAGTTTACATCATATGTGGTAATAGTCTGTAGTAAATTCTGTTAAATAAAGCAATATGACGTGTACTGTATATCATTTACACGAATTACAACTTTCCTTTCTTTGAAATTGTCTCCCAATTTTTACCTTTCAATTCGGTCCTCCAGAAACTAAAAACCTTACATTTAAAACAGTACTTTCAGCGGATCAATGTAGAGCAAAACCTTGCTGTATTTTTGGTAACTTTTAAAGCTATAACACGCGATAGAATTGTAGTAAACTTCGAAAGTTCAACTAAAAAATACAACATAGTTATTGATATTCATACTTTATGTTCTAAGAAAGTGAAAAAAATAACTTCAAAATTTTGATAAAAAGGATAAAATAATTTATTTTTCGAAGTCGAATGACGCTTGGCACCTACTTGGGCTCTTTTCTCAGATTTGAAATGTTCTGAGGAATGGCGAATTGGAGGCCTTGGAAATGTTACACCCAGACTAACCTCGCCACATGCTGCTTAACTTCGGTGAACTTTTGGGGACTAGTTTTTGAACTTGCCAAGCTTTATTAAATTAAAAAGAAGAACATGTTTTTTACAGGCGTAATTTATTTTGGCGTTACAGGAAAACATTGGAAAAAACACACATGAGCAAGTTCTTCGTAGAATTAAAAGAAAGATAACTTTTTAGAAAAAATAGGAAAAAGAGTAGAGTTCTGATGATAGGGCCCGCGTTAAACATGGACAATATCTGAGCGGTGTTTTGGACTAAATCATAATATTTTTCACAGATAAATATGTAAGTCATAAAGAGAATAACTTTTCAATTAAATATGTAAGAATAAATATACCTAAGGATACAGTATGTATAATAGAACTTTTAAAGAAGTTAATGAATTGGCTAGAAAGAGACCCTAGATTCAAGACTTCAGTCGGAACACTCTCTGAAGAATAAATAAATAAATTTCAAATTCGGGACACATATCACATTCTTGCTTTGTAACTGATATGGCTAAATTCAAGATTTCTGGTTCAACTTTTACTTATATGGTTATATGGATTACAGCAGGTCCGGACTTAAGCATAGGCTGACTAGGCTGCAGCCTACGGGCCCGCACCACAATCCGTGGGTTACCATTATCCAATTAAGATGAAACTTTGTTTAAATTATATAAAGTTTAATCTAGTTTAAAAATGTATAGAGTGGTCCTTGTCTAAAACCTGCTCTTTCATGGTCAAAATGGGAAAAAATAAAGTGCGAGTTTTTGGGAAAGGTATTCAAAAGTTATACCGGGGGGCTGTTTTTTGGATCCCCGTTTAAAATAAAGCTACTGGACCAATTTTTCATTTTTTTCATATCTTCAATTCAGAGTACTACACCATTACACAAATTTCAAATAATCTTTTCATAAAAAATAGGAACGAAAACGCTGCAAATTAAATAATAAGTATGTAGTTACATTATATTATTTGTTTCAATAAATAATTATAATTAATTATGTGTGGTTTAAATAAAAATTCAAATTTTAATCAAATTAATCACAAAAAGAAAAGCTTTAACAGCTTCATTACTAAAAATAAGTATGTAGATTGTATGTAGTAAATTTTGTTTGTTCATTACAATCCGTTTTGTTATCTTGCATTTTTTAACATTTTAACTTAAAATTACGATATGTTATTTTTAAAATCGTAATACTCATATTGCTATATTTAGAAATGTGAGGGGGGGGACTCACTCACAGGTGCAGCCTATAGTCCCAAAGATCCTAAATCCTGCCCTGACTACAGTAAATAACCAGATTTCTATTATTATATTTTGAAACACCGATTCTATTCGTCACATAGTAATAAAAATAATAAAATAAATAAGTATGTAATTATAGAAAACATCATCAAAATCATTGAGTACATAGTCCTAAGAGTTGTTTGACACAACCCGTCTCCACTCCGCTCTGTCCCATGCCAGCTCTTTGACCTCCCTAAATTTCTCGCATCCCATATCCCTAATTATTTGATCGCAATATTCTAATCTGGGTCTTTTCTTTCCAACCTCTTCCTCCAAGATATCCCTAAGCAATCCCCCGTGTCTCAGTGTATGCCCCATCATCTGACCTCTCCTCTTCCTCAGACTCTTCCACAAAGTTCTTCTTTCTCCGATTCTTTCAAGTATAGAAAACCAAAGATATTAATGATATATAGATTACGTACTAATAGATAGTGTAATATTAAATAGATATAAAATAATTTTATGAATATGTCCTAAAATGTAATAATAATAGCTTCAATTTATAATACATACTATTAGATAGATTTAGATTATTTTTAAATAAAATTTCACGGTAATAGTTACATTGTTAAAATATATAATAAAAGAAATAGGATATAATATTTTTTTCATTAATGATTATATTATTATTATACAGTAAAAATAGCGAGATTACAATCATAATGTCTATTTATTTTCCATAATAGTCATATTAATTATTTTAATTTGATTGCAACATCCAAAAAAATTTATCAAAAGTTTGATTATTAAAACTTGAAAGTATTATATTCCTTTTCAAACACCGCAAATTTAGGTGAAATTTGGAGAAAATATTAATAAAACAATTATTTAGAAATCTACTCAAAAATTTTGTAATCATTACACAATAAATTTAGCAAAATGTTGCTGGTTGAATAAAAGATACAATGTTCATAATTATTAACAACAGTAATAATGAACGCAATCGGCACATACTTGGCATAGTTTGATTGATAATGATGAGTTTATCTCATTAAAATGTCTAATCTAAGTGGTTTTAGCCGATAAACAACTCGAACAATAATTCATATGGTGCTTATGGTTTTATCAAAAAGTCTTTTAAGTTTGAAAGTGAAGTTGTCTTAAAATTAACAAAAGCTATTTAAAGCTGTCTGGCTGACGATAAAGTTCACACTTTCCCTCCCTCAGTGGATTGATTGTTGAGAATCTAAATTAACTTAATCCTATACCTCTAGGGAAGTGTTTACCAAACTTTTCAGTTTTGTCACCCCAATGACCAAGCCATGTTTGTTTACCCCTTGTTAAAAAAAATAAAACTAAACAGTTATTAGGATTTTTGTTTATCATTTCTTTTCTAATAAATGTTATTTCAGTTTTAATTTGTAGAACTTTGATGGTGTAATTACTATTTAAATATTAAAATTAGCCAAACGTATGACAATAAAGGCATATACAAATATACTTTGCGAACTGGAAAATTTCTCTGAGTTTCTATATTAATTAGTCTGATTAGCCTCTTCAAATAGCTATATTAGATACTCCAACTGGTGGTGAAAACTTGAATTAGCACAAATGGGTCTTCTGACAGCTGAATGATCAGTGTTTAAATAACATATAAACAAAAACCAATATTTATTTATTCTTTGATTTTGCGTATGACCCGATTACGTTAGTTTTAATTTCTACCAAAAGGCGGCAACCTTACCATTTACCAATTATACCCCTTAGGTTAGAAACCGCGTCCCTGGGATCTACAACACCCTTCTTCAATTTTCTCTGGACCCAAACAAAACTCTGTAATAGTAGGTATTTGAAAATTTTTTCTGAAAATATATTTTCAAAATACTGAAAAATTGATTGAATTTAATATAATTATACATTTAGATTTATGTTACTTATAGCAATATTCAACAGTTGATGAGCTCATCAATTGCAAAAAATACACGTTCAAAAGAGGCTTAGTCAAAATTGTTATTTGTGGAACTCACCTCTACACGCCACATTTCACCAACTTCGATTCGTGGAACGAATCTTGGCTTCATACAACTTGGAGTTTTAATAAACTAATATTTACTTCATAGTAAGAGTAGGTAAAAGTTTCAAAACCAATGCATATATGAAGATGAAATAATCAAAAAAGATATTAGAAATTCTTCTTAAAGTGATTTAGTTCAAAATCAAATCGAATCAATTTAATGTAAAATTAATAAAGAATTCGTTAAAATTCTATGACTGTTCAAGAGTTGTGACCACAAATAAGTAAAGGAAAAAAAATGCTCACCAAATAAGTTCAGTGCGAAGAATTGAAGATAGTTACCTGAAACAAAAAAATATATATATTAGACTTTATATTTAGCTCGTAGTGGTTTGTCAAATTTTTGTTGGTGAGCATTGGATGTTATGATCGAACTGTAATTATATGTACACCAGTGCCGGCTTAACCGGGGGGCTTTTGGGGTCTATAGCTCCCGGCGGTAAATACGTAAAGGGCGCAAAGGCGGTAAACATTCTTATTTTTATTTTTTGAATAAACATGTTATATGAAGAATGAAGTATAGTAATGTATATTTGATGTACAATACTATTGAATTTTTTTCTCTTGAATAGATTTATCAACGTTTTGTCAAATAATGTTTTTGATTTGATAATATTTTTGAAATAAATGGTTTCCTTATTGTAGGTAGAATAGCTATCATAGAGCATAGAGACAATGGAGTTTCAAAGCCTTCTTTCTCAAAGGATAAAATTCTTGTATAAACTGCCCAAAAGATATTTACCCTTCATTACTAACTAATTAGACCTTTTCAAATTCAAAGACTTTTTTAATTAAATAAAATTTCCAAAAACTATTATATTTAGACCTTTCTTAACAATATAATTTAATATTTATATTTGCAATGAAACACATTTGTACCATGAATAACTATTACTATTTATGGGTCGATTCTGTTCAATATTGTAAGTCTTGCAGATCTGTAAATCTATAAAAAAGTGACAAAAACATCTATTCTTGTTGATTAATATAAAATTATTCATAAGAATGGAAGTTTTCGTTGCGAGTTTGTTCATTATTTACAGATTTACAATGAACAGAATCGATACATTTAATTTACTAATAAAAACTGTATATTATTTCTTTGCCTCATATCAAATACTAAGCCGATTAATCTATCTTTTTGCCAACTAGTCGTCGACTAATGGCACACTAGAAAAGTGGCCGGATAATCGGTTTAACAGACTATAGCTTTATTCGTTTTGGAAATTGCGTGTGTGCCTTAAGTTGAGTCAAGTGCACCATCTGGTGTCACTTTTTTCAGCCGGGGCACTTCAGGTGTGCCCTAGTTTGGTTGACTCTAAAACGAATGTATTTTTGACACATGGCTATATTCGAATAACGAAATTTAAAAAAAAATATTATTTTTATTCTAGTGTAATAATTAAGAGTGGTAGGTATACATATATAATAGGTTATATATTTATTTATATAATTTATTTATTTAATAATTATTTTAAATAAATAATATAGGTACCTAGTTACAAAGAAATAATGGATACTTTATGGAAAAAGAATTTTCCATATTTAATCAAATGATCGGAAATTTTTTTATATTATTATTAAAGGAGACAATAAAAAAATGTTGTCACCCGTGGGGGGGGGGGGGGTAGAAACTTATTTAATAAAAAATAATTAGTATCGTAAATTCGCTAATGGCTAGAAAGGTCGAAAAGTCAAAAAAAAATGTGTCTTCTAGAAAAATAAATTTTGCCCTTTAAACTGTAGTCTCTTTATAAATAAGTTAAAAATGTATTTAATTTTATTTATTTTCTTTCATTATAACCTACTTATTAAAAATGTATTAGTTGAATAAAAGATTTCACTGTCGATGGTAACAGAATTGTTTTTATTTTAGGTTAAAAATAAAATGAGAGTCTTCTGTTTTATTTTTAATAAAATAATTTTTAATTATTTATTTTTTTTAACCAAAAATATTAAAAATTTATTTTTCCAGCAGAAGAAACTAATATTCAATGTAATAATAACAAATAAACGACTTAAAAGAATAATTTATATAAATAATTTAATAAAATAATAACTTTCCTGGTCATTCATTATTCTAAATTAAATAACAATAATAAATTCAAGTTTAAAACAGAGTATATAAAAAATCGGTGTTTTGAAATTCAAAATGGTGCGAAGATTAACCAAGAGTGCCCCAAGTGACCATGCTCGATGAGCATGTGTACTTGGTGCACGCCACAAGAAGGCCCAGCAGTGCCACAACTATCCCAAAACGAATAGGGCTGGGGCACACCAAGTCGGTTGGTATTCCTAAACGAATATGGGTTAGTGACTTGAGGCTGACATAAGGGCGCCCAAGGCATCCAAAACGAATAAAGCTTATGAGTCGTTAGTTACGATATAAGTGTTAAAAGTGATTTTATTTTGTTTGAAGGTTTGGAGCACTGCGCTTTGTGTCGTGTTCAAAACATCCTTCTCACATAAAAAATATTACTTTTAACACATATCATAAATAACTATTATGTTGGAAAAAACGATTTTTTTTTGTCAAGAATGGCGGTTTTTAAAAAGTTAGCCCAGGGCGTCAAAATTTCTTAAGCCGGCACTGATGTATATATACGTCATCTTAATCAGTGGTTATGTTCTATTGACACAATTTTCAAACGAAAGGGAATTTTTATAAATAATATTAAAAAATTTCATATCGAAACATGTCATAGGAAGTTTCTTCAGTATAAAAAAATAAAACTGACTTCAAAAAACTTAAATGAAACAAATAAAATAATAATAACTTAAAAATAAAATAAAATCCACTAAAAGATATAAAATAATTATCTTATTTAGTTACAACTAAACGATGAAATATTAACATGAAATTACTTTTTGAAGTCGGTGCCAAAACAAACTATACCTATAAGCGAGCGTACCCGCCAAACGTACTAAGTAAGATCCGTCAAGTGCGATTCATAAAATGTATATGTTTGGCACCGACTTCAAAAAGCAATTTCATGTTAATATTTCGTCGTTTAGTTGTAACTAAATAAGATAATTATAATATATAACTAAACATAACTAAACTTCTTGAGGATACAAATTCTCATTTAAATAGGTGTTGGTTTTATTCTTTTTTGACAAAAAACACATTTTTATCATCTATTTTTTTATTTTATTTTATTAGTTACTAGGAACGTTTGACATTTTATTATGTCATCACGTCTTGGAACAATTTAAAGATGGTAAAAAAATTTACATCGAAATTATTAGAATATATAACATTATTCTTTTGTTCAACATTCCTAATGTTTATTTAATAATAATTGTTGAACAAAAGAATAATGTTATATATTCTAATAATTTCGATGTAAAAATTTTTTTTACCATCTTTAAATTGTTCCAAGGCTGATGATGACATAATAGAAAATGTCGAAACGTTCCTGGTAACAATAAAATAAAATAAAGAAAAATAAATGATAAAAATCTGTTTTTTTTGTCAAAAAAGAATAAAACCAACACCTGCTTAAATGAGAATTTGTATCCTCAAGAAGTTTAGTTATATTTAGTTATATATTAAAATAAAAAATTCTCAAAAACTAATCAAGAAATTAAGATAATTATTTTATACATTTTAGTGGATTTTATTTTATTTTTAAGTTATTATTATTTTATTTGTTGCATTTAAGTTTTTTGAAGTCGGTTTTATTTTTATTTTTTAATTATTTTTATTTTTCTCTTTTTTAGTGATGTTATTAATAGTGACTTAATATAATACCTTGCATGCATCTCGTAAGAGAAAGCGTCAGGCGAATGAATCAGAAAATGATAATAAAATTCAATTCATAAATATAGAAATTATCTCGACACGTTTCCGGGTTTTAAATAAATATTATAGGATTTTTTTTATAAAAGATTTTATTTATCATAATTTCGATTATTTGCTCATAAGAATCGGAGATTTACGTTATTTCGTCGTTAATCATATCATCAGAACTTTACCAAATTAATATGGCACCATCCCTAAGATACCCCCTTTCCAATAAAAATAGAATCATCGAAATCGGTTCATAAACAATGAAGTTAGGCCTGAACATACCTAACAAAAAAGGTCTAATACCAATGAAAAAAAACCGGGACCAATCTGAAGCTAGACTGAACCCAATACAAAAAAAATTATCAAAATCGGTTCACAATTGGCGGAGATATGAGGTAACATAGACAAAAAAAAAAAAATCAGTCGAATAGAGAACCTCCTCCTTTTTTTAAGTCGGTTAAAAAATGATTTTATTTTTAAATCATTAAATATATCATATATCATACACCATATTGTTAAAATAAAAATGTGAAAGTAAAAAGAACTGGTTAGATTCTAACTCCAACACTCATTTCAGTTTTAAAATGCAAGAAATCACAATCCCCTCCTCCTGGCCAACACTTAACTCAACAACTGGTAATAGAAAAACAACTAGGTATATAGTATGAATTTCTTTTCAATTATCTCGTTAAAAAATTATATCTTGAGTTAAAAATATATTTCAAATAGAGTGACAATACCATTTCCCAATTTTCTTTTAGATTTTTTTGCACTTTTTTTCTCCCTTTTCTGATCACTGATTTCTATCGCGTCACGTCAATATCGTACTTTATTTTAGTAAAAAAGTCAAATCCAGGATATCAATCGGAAACCTATAGAGAATCAAATATCCAAAAAGAGAGAGATACGAACTCATATTTATATCTTGTTTGTCGATAAAGAAAAATCAAAAATTGACAATCATTCACTTGAAAGATTATGTCGTTGACTAAAATCTCCAAAAAGTGTGTGTTTATGTGTGCGAAAGGGAGAGAAATCAGATCATAGAACTCTAGTTATCTATTAGAGATGGAAGATAGCTATTTAAATGAAAAATGAAAAAAAGTTCACTAGTTTACAGTCGAATACACTTAGCGGATCATATACAGGGTGATTCACAACGAGTGGCAAATTATTGGAGAAATCATTTTAAACAAAAAATATTATATGAATGAACAGAGATTCTATTTTTAATCCATTACAGAATTAAGGCTGGTCAAAAATTTATTTAGAAATAAATATGTACTTGTTTGTACATGCATTTAAAATCTAACAATGAAAACAAGACATAATTAATATCAATTGTTTTTTGATAACAAAATTAATACGCACATAAGCTTCGCATAAAATGGTCCCTGAGAATGTATTTAAGTTTGACAGTTGCGATTCAGTGAGTCTATTATCATAATGTTGTTTCGAATATGAGTGGCACCAACCATTATTCTTTGCAAGTGCTTTATTTCAAAAAAATATTTGGATAGTAGTTCTGAAAGGAAATAGAACCTCTATAATCATAATATAACATTTTTTGCTTAAAATAACCTCCTCAACAATTTCCCAAAATTGTTTACACTTGTTGTGAATCACACTGTATAGAAAAGAAAGTCATATTATGCGCCCAAAATAGATCATGCGTAGTGCGAAAAAATCTTTATAATAATCCATTGAAAAAAATAGTTTCAGCCGTTTTTGAGATATTTCGAAAAAACGAAGCAAAAAAACACTTTTCCATGCACGATTACAATACTTGATTCGAGGGGTGAACCTCGATTGGAATTAGGTGTACACCGTCTATGGAATTATTTGGAATTACTTTGAATTCATTAGATAATCTATTGTCATCTATTGTCTTCTACTTGGAAATGAAAGTGGAAGTAGGTGTATACGATTTTACTAGATCACGGTTCACCCCTCGACTCTTCCATACCCTGTATGGTAAAGTAAAAATATCTTAGGAAATTTGAACTTTATAATATTAATTTATTTATTTATTAGAAATGTAGCTGTTGAAGCTTTTATTTTTGAGATTAATTTGATTAGAATCACACTTAATTAATTAGAATTATGAACACGAATAAATAATACATTAAACTACGACGTTTCGATTGACTTATTCTGCGATTGTAGTTTATTGTATTATTTATTCTTGTTCATTAAATAATTATAACAACTTATTTGTGATTTGAACAAATTTTTAACTCTTAATTAATTAATTTATTTGTTTAAATATCTTCTTAGAGTGCCATACCCTAAACGGGCGTCGGCGCCTCTCCATATATACCTGTGCTGAGTGTGTTTAGTTGTTTTTCACAGATATACAGGATCTACTTTTTAACGCCAGTTCCGAACGGCTAGCTTGGAGAAGTTTACTAGGCAATTATACTCTTGGTAGGTTGCCATTGTTTTCCAAGAGGAGGCGACTGCAAATATCTGCCGAGACTCGGTCTCAAATCAGCGTACTTCGAGTCAGCGACCCGACGCTATAGCCACTGACACACAGTCGCGTTTAAATATAATATAGTTTAAGTTAGATCAAGATTTAGTTGTTGCTAAATTCATAATAGAAGAGAGGTTGAGGACATCCAATGACATTTTCACGACGGGAGTTAGCTAGAAACCATCAATAAATGAATATGTGTAGTCAAGTACCTACAATATTTAATCTATTAAAAAAAAAAATAGGTACTTAACCGATTTTTAAATTTTCCAAAAATGTAATGTTCTTTGTGTATACATATTTATATACAATTTATAAAAATTTATGTTCAGAAAAAGAAGTTCTTTTATTATATTGCGATTATATTTTTCTATATTCCATTATATTTATTACGTTATTTAATTTTCAGTATTTGTCAAAAATCATTTCTATTTTATTGTCTAAAATTTTTATAAAAATCTTATGCAGGTATGTGAAAAACGTTATACAAAAGGTTGAAAAGATTTTGGAACCTTAATGCCATCTCTCTCTAAGCTGAAGATTTTTGGGATGGACCGCTCATAGTGAAATTTACTGAGTTGCCTTGATCTATGTTTATTATCCTTTGAAAATGGCTTCAGAACAAGATGACCAATTACATAACGCCGATTATTTATTAATCGTGCAGCTCGAGATTGATTGATACTCATTAAATACAGGGGAATCATCCAGAAACCACTCCACTCAACAACATATCAAATAGAGTGTATTTTAGTGAAATCTCTTTCTGAAATAAAAATGAAATCCAATTCAATAAATCTTATGAATAATAATGATAAATTAATAAAAAGCTTTAATGTTCGTGTGGCGATATTTGAGGTTGTTTCATTTGAAAATAGCTGCTTTGATTTTGATTAATTATCCATTTGAGTAAATATATCCTAAACCTCAATCGAATTTCCATAGAGACTAGATTTAGGTAATAGCATGGCGATATGCATTTAGATTAGAATTTGATTATACAAAAATCAAATTGAAATATCTTTTTCAATAGTAATAATTTTCGAATTCTAGCCTAGGTTAACCACACCATAAAAGAGTTAAAATTAAAATAAAACGTTATTCGAAATTACTTGTTGTTTGGGCGAATAAAGCCACTGATGAAAAAGTTGGACCTTTCGCGAATTCGCAAATAATAGAATGGAAATATTACTCGATGAGTCATTTGAGTATTGAATTGCTTCACATCTCTCCTTTGTATTTGTGTATCACGATCTCAAGCTCAAGTTCACGATAAATTACAGGTATTAAAACGCCTACATTTTTACTATATCATTTTATACTAATCCCATGTGCCTCCGGCTATTTTAACCATAACAATAAGCATTTAAAATCTCATCTAATTTGTTACACTCGATTAAAAAATAAATAAATAAATAAATCTTTATTACCCGACCTGCTTAGAGCGTCACAAGTCCTCGGTGGCTAGGTCAACAAAACATCAATACAAATTAACTACAGAAATTAATCAACATAAATACAAATCAATTACAAGAAATTAACAATCAACAAACAAGAAAAAGAAAAAAAATAGAAATGTATTCTCATTAACAAATAACATGATCATAGATTTCCATAAAAAGACAAAACGTAATTTAAATAATTCTGCGGAAAACCCCGGTACCAGGAGCAAACGATGCATTAGCAATCCCGACATTTCTCATAAGTTGTTAAGGAAACCTGGTCAAAACCTTAACAAGAATGGTATAATTTCTCTACACCTCAGCTAATCTCTGATTGTGAGAACTAAATGAAATTTTGCAGAACTCTAGGACATTAGGACTTGACAAAATTTATAATTTATTTAATTATAGGGGGCAGAGGACTATAATCCCAAGTAGTAACAGATAGACTGTTCCACAAATCAATGACAGATCCTACAAATGAATGTAAGCCGATATTTTTCAAGAATCTTGGCTTGCGAATCTTTTTTCTATGATCAGTTCTACCTAAATAATTTTAAGGATCAAGCAAACAAGACGTATTCTGTATTAAAAATTAAAAAATTTTAAATCTTCAGCATCCTCATGGAAGCAATGGTTCTTAACCTATAGGTCGCAACCCAATTTTGGGATTTGCTTATTAAGCCATGATTGTAAAATTGAAAAAATTCTTTAAGTAAAATCAGACCTAGCCAACCTAATCGCACCACCGTCTGCATTGATGACCTAAAAATTTCCAAGGGTTGCATACAAATAAGAATAATTTTAATTTTTTTTAATAATTTTTTTGAGAACTAACTTTACAACGGATAGCGTATTTAGTTATTTTTATTTTAAGTGAATAGAAAGGTACACTGAAAGTGTTCAATCAGTGTAATGTGAAAAAAATAATACTACAACCAGATAGGTAAAAACATGTTGAATGTCCCAAGAACAAAATGAACCTATTTGTATGGTAATAACCATAATTAAAAATAGTTTTAACTATAAAAAACATTTTTTTATTTTTTATTTTATATACATTAAAAAACATAAGGTTTTAATGTATTAATTTAACGCCTAATGATGCAACCAGCAATTCCGATCGTTCGATTCGAATGCATAACCTAGAAGACACAGGCGAAGCTCGATCTTTCTATAATCTTTCCTCACCCGCCTCTTTTTGGTCACTATTAATTTCACATAGTGAGTCATTTTCATAAGGTAATAGCTTTAATTATCATAATCGTTAGTCAAATCACATACATCGAACAATATATGGAGTCTTATTTCAAAATAACAAATAAATACCGATGGATATTTCTTTCATTGTGATTTTTGCATTTCATTTCGAACTATTTTTAAATTGTTGAAGTTTATTATTATTTTTTATGTTATTCTTTGTGCAATTATAAGGAACGTTATTTCTTTCAATTGATTCTTAAATATTGCGACATGCAGATATTTCTCAAATTTGATTCGCGGTTTAAAAAGGTTAAGAACGAAAATGTACCAGAGTACCGAATAATTACACAAGAACTAACTTAACTAAATAGGTAATTCTTAAAATAAGAAATAACGCAAAATTTATTTTATAGACATCTGTGTAAGCCAGTGATCGAAATTGTCATTATTCTTAGATAATCTTAAAACCATTTACCTACAATAAATAAAATAAACAAAAAAAATATAACTAAAAAAATTAAATTTAGTTTATAGTCTCCATTTCATTTAGATGAGCATCAATCCAATTAAATTATGTTTTGTGTAAAAATTATTCGTTAGAGAAAATAAAGTAAATTCAGATAACCAACAATATTACTAAAAAGTAATTAATGATATTGTATATGAAAAACTGCAAAACACTTTAATGAGTATCGTTTCTCGATACTGTGCGAATGGTTGGTTTGTCCACTCTTTCAAATCGATTTTAGATTTCCGTTAATGGTAACTACTTTTATTTCTCTCTCCCTATGCGAATTGGACATTTTATATATATTGGATCAATTAAATATTCGCATTGGTCAGATTTAAATAAGTGAAAAGTAGCATTCATTTTTTGATTAATAATATTTTACAAAAACACCAACCCATACTAATCTATTGTGTAGTTTTAATGTAATATTTTTTTAGTCGTCCCTTTACCATTCAACGAACAATATCTACCAATATTTTACCAATTGATTAAAGCTCTTGTGGTTGAACAGTTTATTAGAACTTTTTGAAATAAAATACAATGTGCACTTTTTAATAAATGTATTATAGAATTACATATATATGGTTCGAAATATCGTTTGAGTTGATTTGTTAGTGCAGTGTTCCGAAAAATGTGGTGCACCGTGGTCATTATTTGGTGTGCCGCGGAAAAATGTCAAGTTTTGTGAAGATAACGCACCTAGACATAGCTGAGAGTTATGCGAGAAGCAAGAGATGAGAGCAGCCTTATCAACGATTCCTCCAAATTTTGATCGCCTGTTATCAATTATGCAGGCTCACATTTTTCATTAAACATATTTTCATATTATATTGATTTTAATAATAAATAAATATTAAATAAACATTGTTTTTTTTTGGTGTACCTCTAAAATTTCTTGATTTGGTAGGTGTACCTTGAACACAAAAAGTTTGTGGAACACTGTGTTAGTGTTTCTTTAATAAATATATATTTCACAAAGTTCCAATAAAAACCAATATTTTTAATTTTCGGAATTCAATTAAAATTATAACATGCTTTACATGTTAAAAATCTTTATTTGGAGTGTATTTATTAACTTATTTTTTTGAAAATTTGCTAAGCAATGACTATTTTCAATAACTGCGAATTTATTAAGTATTTCGATATTTAAAAATTTTTAGGAAATCTTGACAAAGAATAGTTCATAAAAAACGTAGGCTTTCCAAGAATTAACCGAAGCCGTAAGATTTATTTACAACACTTAGATCCAAAAAAGTACTTACTGCTTTTTTTAGAAAAATACACTCGAATCACGAGGTACTAAAAAATGTTCTAATTTGTAACTTAAAATTATTGATGAGTAACGGAAACACCTTAAAGGTTTTCGGGGAATTCCGAGAAAAAATTTTAGGCCAAAAATAGTTGCCGAAAATAGGTCTTTTAATAGCCCAGTGTTTATTTAAATATTTTTTTATTTATTACGGTGCTTTATTGAGCAATTTCGAAAAATTTAATTAAAACACCTACAATACAAATAAATGAATATCTATCTTCGACATTTTCTTCCATTATTTGAATTCAAGAATTTATAAAATCGTTTAAAAAATATGATCTTTAAGATTAGAATTTAAGAAGGAATTAAAAAAAATATATTATTTCTTTCGTACATTTCGGTCTAAGTGTACATTGCAAATGACCATTTCTAGAATAATAAAAGTTAAGAAATTAATTTTTAAGAAAATGAAACTGGTCTGGGCTTGTATTCGGAATTCGTGCAGCTCCTTTCTGAGAATGAAGAGAGAAGATTCTATCTGCGCCCTTTTTAGTTAGGGCTGTCTTAACACGAGGGGTGCGGAGCGCCCGGGCGCAGGGTTCTAGGAGGCGCAAGCCGACTATCTATATCTAGGTACCCTTTTGAAAATTATTATTAATAAAAAAAAAAAGTATAAATACTTTGAATCCTAAAATATATTAATATTTTTGCCCATTTTTTTACAAAGACCCCAACGCGCAGTTGAAACGTCATATCACTTCTAAGAGCTATGCTATGTCAAAGGGCGCCACACTAGAATAAGCCCCTAATATAAATATGAAGTACCTATTTGATTGCAAGAATTCGGTTCTTTCTTAGATTATTTGTTTTCAAGAAGTATATATATTTGCCCCAATAAACAATTCGTCGCCTTAGAGTGTAAACCTGCTAAATCCATTTTTTATCGTATATGACATATTTTAATACCGCTCGAAAGAGAAAGAGATGCAGCATCGTCCAAGTAAAACTGCTACTTAAAATTTCGATCGAAAGTTGTAGAAAAAATGTTAAAAATGGTTTTTATTTTCCTAAACAACAGTATTAAATTTTGTGAAGATTTTTGTCTGCCCTGTAAAATATTATTGTACTGAGTTACCAGGTTTACACTCTAAGGCGACGAATTACTTCATTGCATTGGCGTGAGAGTCAGTGATGTTATCAAGAGGCTCGAGGGAGGTCTTGTCTATTAAACACCAACTCCAAACTATTATAATTTTAAAAATGTTTCACTATAACCGCGTTTTTAAGTTTCATTAGAGACAAGACTATTGGGCTCATCGCGAAAAACCCAATACATATCCATCTACTCTTATTAAACGAGCAAAGATTGTTTATATATATATATATATATATTTGTATCTTAGTTCTATTTTGAAAACGGCTCTACCGATTTTGATGAAAGAAATTCTATTAACAAGTTTTGAGGACGAGAAAGCGATCTGGCTAGGACTGGACCTCGACAAATTTAATCTTAATTGATCTTTTCTTAATTAAAGTAATTATTGATAGATGAAAATCTCAATAAAAAAGTTTGTTTAAATTTTTTTCAATTATCTATTATTTTTAATTGTTTTTTAATTTTAAAACCCACTAATAGGTTATAAAATTATAAAAAAATAAAAATATAATAAATCTCTGGCTCGACAACCCTTTATGGGTCTTGGCCTACTGAATTGGTTGCTGTCCTAATTGGAAACAGTACCGAGGAGTCAAGTGGTTAGCACAACGCAATCTCTACAACCTTCGTTTAAGTGTTCTTAACCGAGATTAGCTGCTTCTCAATCAAGCAGCTACTCATTTATCCTCACGTGGCTGAGAACCTATACTTACAGAAAAATTTCTAAGTATAACCGGGAATTGAACCCGGACCTCCTTGTTGGCAGCCAGCCATGCTAACCAGCACACCAATGAGGCGGTTATACCAAATATTAATATACATATATATTAAAATTAGGAATTTTTTGTTTGTTTTTGAATTAACAGGTGTCTGGGGGTCAGATAGGCTAGGCGCTAGCGTGTCATCCTGCTAACCAAGTGGACCAGGGTTCGAATCCGACTCGAGGCATCCGGCTAAAATCTGACCCCCGGGGTACGTACAAATTTAAATAAAATAAATAGTATCGTAAATGGCTTATGGCTAGAAAGGCCGAAAAGCCAAAAAACAGGTGTCTAAATCATAACAAAACAGGTGTGTTTACAATTAAAGTGGTTGAAGTGGCTTTTTTTTAAATAATAATTTGGAAACAAATCTTATTTAATTTTATGTTTTTATTTCAGATCGTATACCTACGATTATTTTTTTTATTATTATTTTCCTATTTATAATGTTTATCAATATGAACGAATATGGGCAAATTGGTGTACGAGTAGACAAATATACACATAATATATAGACCATTAGAAAACTAGAAATGCAAAAACTGGATGCGGGGTGGGGTGGATGTGGGAGCTGCAGCAGGTGGGGTGCAGTTGTGTGGGATCCGGGAGTGGGAGGCGCGGTTGGGGTGGGGGTGCAGTGGTGGGGGCGAGGTGTGTGGTTTCGGGAGGGGGGTCAGGGGTTACCGTGCATCGCTCGGTGGCTCCAGGTACTTATTTATCTATGCGAATTGTAAGGCCTTCTAGGTTCACCACCCCTAACATTAAGTTTAGCAGTGGCGTAGCTTTAGATTTTTATGGGAGGGGGGTCGGTGACTGAAATGGTAAGGGGTTTGGTCTCATTTGTTTGTTGACAGTTTTGTACTGTACCATAAACATCATTATCTTTCTTCGTAACATCAAAATCTCCTGTACCTACCAACATTTCAAGCATTCGAATACTGGACTTCGATGATTAGCGAAAGGCCGGAATATCGAGATTTAGCTCGGTACGTCCGGGAAGCAAAGCCTTGTGATGACTCATGACTTTTTAAATTTTTTTTAATGTTAACATTTTTTATGGTCGTGATGTCGAAATTTTGAAAAAATGCCATCTTTTTCCAAAATCAAAAAATTCAATTATTTATTATATTACTCGTTTATTTATATTATTATTATTATTTGAATGAAAATTTTTTAATTTAAAATGAAAAAATGACCAAATTATAAGTCACTTAAATATTTGTCAGTGATAGTGATTTTTTTTTTAATTTAGCTTTGGTGGTAGGCATATATAAAGTTGAGAACACTGATTGAGTAAACTGTGTTAAAAGAAAATGAAAAATTTCCTATTTCTTTAGGTTGAGATTTTTGTTAATCATGAAAAGCTAGATTTAAAACTTTTTGGATTGAGTGGGAGGTAATCTTTAATTTAAATTTAAAAACATTGAAATGGGTCGAAAAATGAACTTTTTTTAGATGAAAATCTCGAGGTAGAGGAAAAGAGATCAAAGCTGTCTGTTGTTTCAAAATAAAACGAAGCTTTTTATCTTAAGAGCTGTTTGTCGGACGAAATATTTTCATTTTCCTTAATGGGAAAAGAAATTATTCTTTGAATCGTAATGCGAAAGAAATACAAATCATTTGTGTTCGACATAAAGGGCTTAGAAAGAAAAGGAAAAAAAAACTTTTGTTTTAATGTCATTTCATTATTTTGCTTAAGGTTAAATTTCAAAATAAATTTGCTAACAGGAATCACAAAAAGAAATGAAGAATGAAAAAAAATTAAACTGAAGCGCACGTTAAGCTTTCATCTTTTTATTATAGTATTAAGATCAAATATTTTATATTATTTTATAAAATTATTAAAAATAGGAACCGAAAGGAATAATTCGACTTCATAAAATAAAAATGTCAAAATTAAAGGTGCTGTTAATTTGGATTTGGTTTTTTAACCGACTTCAAAAAAGGAGGAGGTTCTCTACTGAATTTATTATTTTTTTTTCTGTGCCTATGTTATCTCATATCTCCGCCAATTGTGAACCGATTTAAAAAAAAAATTGCATGGGTTCAGTCTACCTTCTGATTGGTCCCATTTTTTTTCATAGGTATTAGACCTATTTTGTTAGGTTTGTTCAAGCCTAACTTCTTTGTTTATGAACCGATTTCGATTATTCTTTTTTTATTGGGAAGGGGGTATCTTAGGGATCGTGCAATATTAATTTGGTCAAGTTCTAATGATATGATCGCTATTAATAACATCACTAAAAAGAAAAAAAAGAAAAATAATTTTTAAGTTAAAAATAAAACTGACTTCAAAAAATTAAATTCAACAAATAAAATACACTAAAAGATATAAAATAATTATTATCTTATTTGGATTTCCTTCACTGACTTTTCAAAACCCTGAAGAAGGAGGGAATAGCCTCCGAAACGTCGGTTTTATGAATAAAAAGATAGTGTAAATCATCTTCTTCTTTTTTTGGACTGCCTCATCAATATCCACTTAATTATCTTATTTAGTTACAACTAAACGACGAAATATTAACATGAAATCACTTTTTCGTGTCGGTACCAAACAAACAATACCTATAAGCGAGCATACCCTCCAAACGTACTAAGTAAGATCCGTCGAGTGCGATTCATAAAAGGTATATGTTTGGCACAGACTTCAAAAAGTAATTTCATGTTAATATTTCGTCGTTTAGTTGTAACTAAATAAGATAATAATTATTTTATACCTTTTAGTGTATTTTATTTGTTGCATTTAATTTTTTGAAGTCGGTTTTATTTTTTCTTAAAAATTATTTTTTCTATATTTGATTGAGAACAACAGCCTATCACTGATTTAAACTTTATATATATTAAGTAAAAAATAGTCTCAAAGAATTCAAAATTCAGTGCTGATGAAAGTGAATTTTGGATTTTTTAGTGTTTAGTTCAGAAACAAATCGGACTGTTAGATACAATATTTGTGTGTGGCTTTTTGACAAAGCATTGTAGGTAGTATAGCTCGTAATTAAATATGATGCAATCTTAATCTATGTATTAATTTTCCATAAAATAAAAAACGTTTTGAAATTCTAATCGATTATTTATTTTAGAAAGGGTCTAATTTTTTATGGGCTCCAAAATAAAGAATATTTTTTTATCATAGGGTGTGAAATATCGCCTTAAAGATCTCTTTAAGTAGAATTAGATTATTTTTTTAATTTAATTGACCCAACAACAAAATGTACCTACGTATTTGTATGGTAATAATCATATTTAAAAATAGTTGTAACTATCCAAATTTTTATTTATTTTTTTTATTTTTATTGTAATGATATTCAAAAACATACGCCTAATGATGCTACCCGCAACTCAGAGCGTTCGATGTGAATGCATAACCTAGAACACAAAGGCGAAGCTCGATCTTTCTAATCTCCCCCCCCCCCCTTTTTTTGGTCACTATCAATTTCACATAATGAGTCATTTTTATAAGATAAATAGTTTTTTAAGTATCAAAATTATTAGTCAAGTCACATACACCGAACAATAACCGAGTCTTATTTTAAAAATAACAAACTCATATCAATAGCTATTTCTTTAAGTGTGATTTTTGCATCTAACTTTTCTTGTTGAAGTTTATTATTATTATAAATACTGCTTAAATTGGCAAATTATAATGTGTAAGTCTTGAGTGAGGTATTTGGCTCCCATGAGAGCAGATGTGATGCTCAAGAAGTGAAAACTTCTTCTTAATTGAAAAAAAATTTATTTTAAAACTTTGTATAAATTATTTTAAAACTTTGTATGAATAACCTACTCCTTTTTTTCAACGTGGTTAAAAAAGTAATAAAATATTATTTTTTACAATTAAGAAGACATTTTTTTTACTTCTTGAGCATCACATCTGCTCTCTTGTGCGCCAAATACCTCACTCAAAACTTACACTTTATTATTATTTTTTTATGTTATTCTTTGTACAATTATATGGAACGTTATTTCTTTTAATTAATTTAATGCGATTTAAAATATATTCCAAAAAAAACACACGTACGTCACATATGACCGCAGGCGTGCCGTGGCCGCCGCGGGCCGCGGGTTGGCCACAGCCTGGTCTATACAAAGCTCACAGAGTGCATTGTAAAATCAACCTATAACAAATAACCTTATAAGAAATAAGTCTGTTGCACTAGAGAGGTGAAAATGTAAAAACATTTCTTCAATATTTTTGAGGAAAATATCCTACATTAATTAATTTTTAGAATCCTTAATTAAAAATTAAAACGGAAATCTATAGTTTCTCTACAATGTCTGTCTGCCAGGACTTGTAGCTCATAAACTAAATAAGATATTCTTGGTTTGATGTCGACACTAAATATTCATGATGGTCCCTTTAAGTATTATGACTGTAGAGAAGAGATAGATACTGACCGAGACGAGTTGTCAAATGTTACAAATGAGTGAGGAACAGTTTTCATAGTGTAATTTTTGAAAATGAATTAATCTTCTTTTCAAACTAGAGATCAAATTTATTCATAATCCATAAGAGCATTGTAAAACCATCCAAAATTTATGTCTAATGCACATCTTTTGATTTCTCCTTAATAAAATATGAGTATTTCTGCCATTGTGGTGTATATGTTAACGAAATCATAACGAAACACATTGCTAGGAAAATTACATTTGAAACTAAGGATATGCCAGCAAAGCATGAACACAAAGCACAACATCCCTTCACAGTCGAATTAGAAACAAATCAAACAAACGTATTCGTTAACTCATTTATCCCTATAACTTTTAGAAGTGTATCTCTCTTCCCACTCCATCTTTCTAGCAATCTAAAACCCTGCATGGATCAAGACTGGCCATTCCTACCTCCCTAATTATGATGCGAGAGCCAATTCTAAATTATAACTTGTTGCTCTTCTTGGTTAACATCTATTTACATTATTAAAATTAAAAACAGTACGAAAAAATCCACAAAGAATTTGTCATCTACTACATCCGGGATGAAATGAGTTATTTATATATATATTTATTATTCTTGTAACTTAGATGGTATAAACAGTAGAAATATGAAATTGTGTAGTTTAGTTAAGCTTATGGACCAGTATTCTGGAAAAAATTTCAGCCATGTAGAGGTTTCCATTACGAAGTTACAGAGGCGTCAAAATGGCCTGAGTTGTTTCCTGTAAAGGGTAGTCTGGCAGTGCACACATCCCCGCTCGAATCGAACTTGGCTGGGGCACTGTCGTGCCCCCAGATATTAAATTTTTTTTATTTTTGTTCTTGTTGTTGACATTTTAACGAATAGAAATGAAGCACGAGACATCAAGAAAAAACATAAAAACAATTACTACTACTTAATATTTTAATATTTATATATATCAGGTCACTCGAAAACATCTAAAATGATTTTTTAGTCAAAGTACTATCCACTAATTGCAAAATTACTAAGGTAATCAAAAAACAAATTTCGGTGCAATTGCAACACACTCAAGTATTGTAATAAACTAATAAAGAGAAAATAATTTGTAAAATTACAATACTGCCAATGAAATTTTACTAACTTTATTTATGTATAAAAGCTGAGTAAAATTACAATATACATATTGTAATTTTAATAAGCAGTTTACCTATAAAATTTTAGTGAAATTATAATACACATTGTAATATTACTAAACTAATATAAATATGAATAATGATTAGTAAAATTACAATAAGAATATTGTAATTTAGCTAAGTAAAAATTATGTTGTAAGATTACAATACTGGTATGTAATATTACTAAAATGTTTTGGAGCCGGACTTCACATTTTTTTTTTAGTAAAATTACATAAGACATTTTTAATAGTGTAAATACCTACTTGGCGAAGATTTTTATATTTATATTACATTTTTTTAGTAGTACTAATTACTTACTAAAATTTATTTCAATCATGGGTCAAATAAACTCTTGAAGTTAAAAGAATAAAAACTGTAATTTTTTAATTTAATTCATCAATATAGGGATGTAAGGATTTTATATCCTGAGAGATTTCTTGTTAATGTATACATTATAAGCTTAAGCTATATTTTTCTTTATTAATTTCAAAAATTGATGACATTTAAAGGCTTGAAGATTCTACAAATAAAAAATCAGATTAAACCAAGTTTAATAAAAGTATGTAATAATTATAAGTGACAGTGATAGTTACTGGTAAATATATTTCAGATGGTTAAATAAATATTCTGCGAATGGGAATATTCATTGGTGTGGTGTAATTGAATCGGTGAAGAGATGGACATAAAAATTAATGTTGGGGAAAGAGTTGGCCGGCGGAGTGAGTGTGGGAGAAATGAGATGGTGGGAATTCTGCAACCACCTGTATCCTCTTCGCGTATTCTGTTTGATAAGCCTTTGGAATGTGCCAATCGAATGCAAATCTCCACACCCTAACGAAATTTTAAGAACAAAAAAATGAGTCGATGATTTGCGAAATGTGTCCGTGATCGGTTTCAATTTGCATAACGAGCGGAGATCGAAAGAGTCATTTCCTGTCTCGTGGATTGATTGGAAAAATCCCCGTGCTACTGATAAGAATAAATAAATTGAATTAATTAAAGGATGTTGAATGGATAATGAAGTATTTTTTTATGGAGGAAAGCAATTTGGATTCTTCTCGGCGATCTCGGATAATTTTAGATTGTCGGCTTGAGTGCGACCGGAAGGCGGCTAAATGAACTCTTCAGGTGGTACCGGAAATCGATCGATGATTGCTAATAAATATTGAATGATTAGAGTTTTGGTGGATTGGTTGGGGTTGGAGTCATTGGTTCCGTTCCAAAGGGCGGGCGGATTTTCATGAGTTTGGCCAGCGGCTGCGGTGACCTCGTGACTCCGTACCCGTACAGCCGGCCGGCCGGGCGACGCGCTGTTGTATCGACCGTGAGGCCGCCAGGTAAGCCATGCAGCCACCGCAGCCCCTCCCCTATTCAGCCCTCACCACCTGCATGCTCCACCTTCTCGAATTCCCCCACTACGATACGCCGAGCCCGCCCCTCCCCTTTTGCACATCTGTCGCGGCTTTTAATCCTCGATACAGAAATACATAAAAGTATATCTATCTCTATCTCTCGGAGAGATAGAAGCAGCGCGCAGTTCATTTTCATGGAGGGTGGAATGTGGGGCACAGTGGGGGCAAAATCCAGTATAAATGAAATCATTTGCATTCTTATCAACATCTAAATAAATATAAATAAAGAATTAAAAATGAAGATCTAAATCCAAAAAATGAATAAAAATTTTAAAAAGTGGTTCCCAATAAAGAACGAATTTTTATTAAAGAATAAATTGTTGACGATTTATCATTTTATTTAAGAAATTCATTAATTTTGAATAATCTATAATAGAAATCCATCACCTGTTGAGAACCACATTCTTTTAGAGAACATTTTTGGGTTTTTCAAAATTTTACATTAAAGATTTCAATAATTTCGATAAAGAAATTTATAACATACATCAAGCACACACACACGATTAATCAGACAAAAAGACAGAAATTTTCTAAAAGCAAATTTTCGACTCAAGAAACCATGAAACTAAGATGTAATTCTTTTCATTACAAACTTGAAAATCACAAGTGATATGTTATTGAATTTCCCCAAAATCAAAAACCGTATTAAAATTTTAATTGCGTGATTATTAAAAATATTTTTTAATCATGAGATGTGTGAGGTATCCCTCTAAAGATTCTATTAAGTAGAATTAAGCTTTTATTATTTATTTATTTTTAAAATTTAATTTACTTTATAATGACTGTGTAGAAGGGTTAAGTATAGGTTAAGGGTAAAGTGCATGATTTAAAAACCTCTGGACCTAAAATTATGAAAAAAATACATCCATTCTCTCCTTATTAACGACAAATAAGAACTAATTTTCTACCTCAAGAACGGTAGGTACGGTCGCCTCTTAAAAAAAAGTTGAATTAAAAGTTGCTTGGTGATTAACTTTTTTTAAGTATGCTCAGAAGGCAGGATGGCCAAAGTATTGAATTCACTTGATTTTTTCAGCATATGATGTTTTAAACGTGAGAAAAATTAATTTTCAAATATTATTTTTTCCGTCTATATGAACATGTACATATTCCTTCGTGAACTAAGGAACGAAAATTTTAGAAAGCTATTTCTAGTGCCAAAATGTTAGTTTTTCCAAAGAAAGTTTTGAGTTTTCTATCCTTAGAGCTGAAATTCGATGCACATGTTTATATTAAACTCTGAACTTTTGTGTAAAATTACAACTTTTTAGTTCAAACTGAAAAAGTACCAAATTACTAAAATCTGTGGACACCGTATCAAGGCTCAAAATTTTTTTCACATTTTTCTATTATTCTTTAATTCATTTTATAGAATTTGTTAAAAGAAAACTAAGCTTAGTTTATAATTTATCAACAAAAAATAATAATTATTTTTTTATCAAAACATTTATTAATTACCTTCAAATTAATTTGATTTTACGGTGCAATGATCGCAGATGTCTCAGTCCGTGTATTGGCATATTTTTCGATTCATTAATTTCAAGAACATTTGTTTGTGAAGCTGATCAATTTCCTAATTAAAATAAGACGATTGATATCGAATGATGTCACTCAACAAAGAAAATCTCTTTGGGCTTAAGAAGAGACTCTTCGTTTCTATTAGAGGATTAGAACTAAATCGTCTTTTTTTATCCGCCCCATATGATTGGCCGTCTACAATAACGAGAAAATTACTTTGTGTCACCATTTCAAACTTGGAACAGAACGTGAGAGGAATGAAGGGGCATACGGAATTGGAAATAATTGAACGAAGCCTCTTAACAAAGGAAAATAATCCAATGAGAGCGAAAAACATTTCCACTCCGGTTTAATTGGCAACTACGCTTTGCATTCTGTCCTAGGCTTGATATATATACTAGTATACCTCGGTCGATGTTGACATTAAAAATAATTAATGGTCCAAAATAATTGTATTGTAGTTACAATTTCAAAGCTAATTTATAATAAGCTTGTGCGGAAATCAAATGATTTTCTCTTATAAATTTAAATTCATAAAAAATTAATTTTCGAAAAAAAAAATGAAAATAAATGTGTATTTTAAGAAAATGGGAACAAATCTATTCAAATTTTGGTGATTTGGCAATTTATAGCTGCAAATGATATAAACAAAAGAGCACAAAGGCGAGACTTTTTCATTCGAAATTGTTTGCCAAATTTCTGTTCTTTAGCGAGAACCGGTGGGGGGGGGGGGGGGGGGGGTCGAAAAAACTGAAATTTTTTAAGCCAAGATTTGATCCCGAGTAAACTTGAATTGAAGTCAAATACTTAGACCAGGTCCGTCGTGCATCAGATACCGTTGAGAACGCGTTGTGGCATTTCATAATAACCACAACGCGTTGTGGTCAAATATCAAGAGAGGCACGATACGAAGTTCGTGTTGTAGCCCTTTTGATTTAGCCACAACGCGTTGTGGCCGTTATTTCGTTCAGTGAGCGTTTTCGGTTTTTGAGGCTAACATATATAATATTGAGAAAACTCTCTCTTTTTTATTACTTACTCGTGAAACAAGTGGCCTATTGAATAACCCATAGTAAATAATAATTTTCCAAAAAATATTTTTACTTTTCTTTTAATAAAATATGTTCACCTCGCACCAACCCCAGATTCTCAAAAAATTAGTAATATGAAAAATATTGTAGGTATATACTAAGGAAAGAAAATTATTTTCAAAAGGTCTCGAAAAATAATCGTGTACGGGGTTTTCTGGTTGTTTCGAGAGAAGAAACTCTTCCAGGTGTGGGAACAAACTGGTTATTTTGCTGCCACTCAAAAGTTTTATTATTAATAGGAATTTTTCATAGGCCAGATTAGATTATGTGGAACTTTTCTTTTGAATCACTTAAAAAATAACCATTTCACTTTGACGATATTGTATTAACTTTAATTTATACAAGAGAACTAATATTAATATGATTCTTTAAATAAGATTTTGATTTTTCATTAAACCGGTAATTGAAAGTCGTAAGGCAAGCACAAGTCCATTCCAATTTTTTTTTCGACATAGGACCATGAAAACAAAATGTCTTTTCATAAAATTATAATAAGCTTTTGTTTTTTTGGAAACTTCGCATTTCGAAAGGCTTGCCGTTCACGTTAATGTACATATAAATTTTTCTTGTTTATTTTGAGATTAATTCTAATGAAAATGAAAAATATGAATTTTCAATATTCGAGGGTGCCATTATTCAATGAAAGTTTGGAATATTGATGTCGCTAGGATTAGAATCTCCAATTAGTTGCCAAGCGATACGAGGGAAAAGTTAGACAGAGGGAGAATGTAAATACTTCATTTCTCTAAGTGCAGATGGTCATTGAATCCCACAGCTCAAAGGTAATGAGTATCCTCTCATCCATCCAGCTGGATCTCTTGCCAAACTTTCTGCTTTCTCGTGTTTGCTTCGTTTTTGAGAAATATCCCAAAAACGGAGAAAATTATTTTAATAAAGAAAAAAATAATCAAAATGACGGCATTAAAGCTTCTAGAGTTAATATCAATAAAAAAATATTTTAAAATAATTATTATTTTTTTGTTGGAAATCGTGGCTATGATTAAATTGCAGTTGGTTGATGGAAATATTAGCCAAAGTGGGATGCACCGGGTTCAATAAAACTCCCAGAATAAGACGTTTCAGCCTATTTGTGCAAATTTACATATCATTCTTTAATCCCATTCGATTTAAACCAGGGCTGTCCAACCAGTGGCCCAATATAAAGCTATAAAATTCCTTATAACATTGAGATTTATATGTAGATACTGAAAAACACACAACAATTTGGCCTGATAATTTATTTTCTTTAAAATAAGGAATCTGAAAATCTACTGTGAAGCTTTCTAAAAATAAAAGTGTTAATTTTAAATTTAGAATCTGCATCTAAATTTCAAGATTTTCGAAAGAATAATCATCATTTTGGTCTATTTTCGACTACATTTTCATTAGAAATAAATTTTCTATTTGCAAACTTTCTGATTGAATGTTCTAGAGCTAGAGCAACAATTAGAAACCGATCTGAAAGAAAAATTGAATATTGTCTCTTTATTAGAATTTTATATTAATTATCTAGCCAGGAAATATATAAACAAATACTAATACCGTATATAATATCACTTTTTGTAAGTATGTACTGTAAAGGTATGTATTTACCTACATTTACTCATCTTAAATTGAAGTACATTTGAAATATAAAAATATAAAATTAACTTCACTATTTCAAGTTAGAAATATATATTATTTTCACTTAATATTTGACAAAAATCATCTGCATTCGATTCGGGACTGAATCAAATACAGGAAACTTATTAATAAAATTCGTTGTTCGTAAAACATAATGATAATTAAATTGAAAGTTTTTGCCGAGAGTAGAAGAATTTTTATATATTGAAGGAGACAATAAAATAGTGTCTTCTGCTGGAATTATAAATTTTATTTATTTATAACGAGACTATAGTTTCGAGGGCTTTGCCCTCTTCATCAGTCTATTACAATGTATTCACAGGAATTAATTTATGAATGTTATGATGAAGAGGGCAAAGCCCTCGAAACTATAGTCTCGTTATAAATAAATACAATTTATAATTCCAGCAGAAGACACACTCTTTTATTGTCTCCTTCAATACATATGATAATGATTTCGAATATACCTAATGAATTTGTATTTATTTTGTGGATTTCCTGAAAAAATATTCCAGGCTCTTGAGACATTAAGCCAGAGTTCCCTCGGGCTAAATCCGGCCCTTGAAACTTTTCCATCCGGCTCGCGGCTACAACAGAATTAATTCAAAAATATTCACTATATTAAATATTAATGCCATATAATAGCGTATTATTAATATAATTTCCTTTTAATATCTTATATCCGGCCTGCCCATAGTTTTCAATGTTCACATGTGGCCCTATCTCTAAAAAGTATGGGGACCCCTGTAGCCTTTGAAAATATTGAGTTTGCTTATAGACGATTACCTAGTCTAGTGGCAGTGAAAGACTTCGTGAAAGTTAATGACATCACATAGGGCCCTTACCTCCCATCCCCTCCACACTCACATACACACAACAACCACCACAACTTCATCTGAAAGACTGAATTGGGCTTTAATTCTCTTGATATTTGGTTTCTTTGTTGAAAAATGTACATTATAATAAATACTATTGGGACTGAAGAGAAAATTACTTAAAAAAAAAGATAATCCTCACGCCTCTTTGCTTAAACTAACAACGCATTTATTTAAATTCATTAAAAGCTGAATTAATTTTCTTGTGGTTCAATTTTCCTTCTTTTGTTATATTTTAGAATTTTTTTATACCTAAATATTTTAAGTCAACTTTTATAGCTCATTCCCTAGTAGAAAAGTTTCCCCTTAATCAAATGCACGTTGTTTTTTATTCTTTTTTCTTCAAAAGGCAAGATAATACCATTAAATTGTAAATTAAAGTGCATAATTTCAATTAATTTTTAATTTCATTAGATATAGAATGTCGGGGCGGAAAATTAATCATATTTTAAAACTTTTCCATAATAATTTATATACATATATATCTCTTATGTTCAAGATATATTCACGCCTATTAGAAGATTTTAATTCAGTTGGAGCAACTTAGTTAAATCTCATAACTGAAATAAATTGTACGTTACGCCCGGCGAATTGCACATTCTACAAATTAAAACCAAATTTAAATTTTGATTCCAAAAATTCGCTAATAGCCAATGGCACTCAATTCACCTTCGATCTGAAGGTACCAACGCACTCAATTCACTTCCGATTCACTCAAATTGATCCGCTTAAAAAACTCGATCAAAGTGAATAGAGATTTGGCCCAACAAATTCTATTCCGCTCTGGAATGGCCAATGATATTACAGAACTCCGATAAAAAGATCGAGCAAGTAATCGTTACTACATTCAAGAACTTTTAGAGCATGCTCCATTGTAGAAATAAAATGATGAAAAACCTTATTGAAAATATGATTTATTAATTAAGATGCTGGATTAAATTTAATCAACTATATAATTTTGTTTGTTAATATCTGACAAAAATTACCTGCATTCGATTCGCGAGTGAATCAAATGTAGGAATTTTATGATTTATATAATTTTGTCTCAATTACACTATTTTCATATTTTCATTGGTTTTGTTCATAGATATTGACAGTTATAAATGTGTTTTGTGGGAGAAATTTAGTCGACCATGACTTTATACCTATCTATGATAGAGTTCCAGCGAAATGTGTCCGAGACCCAGGTGGACAGCAGCGAATTTTACAATTCAGGGGCCTGAAGCACAAAGAAAAGTTCAAAGATTCCGCAACAGAATTTAAAAATGGAATTAATGTATATAATCATGCATTCTTATTGAACAAAAATAAGTACTTATAAAGGGTGTATTTTTAGAGGTTCGCAAATTAAAATTAAAAAAAAAAAAGGAAAAATATTTTCAATATCAATGAAACTGTATTTATTGGAAAGATAATTTTATGCGATTAATGTTTGAATATGATTTCGGCCATGTGGCCGCCGCGGCTAGCGCGTAGATGGCGCAATCTAGATTTCCAATTTTCACACCCTTTTTTCACTTCCCTTTTACGGCCGTATTTCGCCAATAATTCGCCGAATGTTGTGTTCCAAGTGTTCAATGGTCTCTGGTTTATCTGCTTTGGGGATATGTTAAGTCACTTGTCTACCCCGATAAACCAGAGACGATTGAACACAACATTCGTCAAATTATTGGCGAAATACTGCAGCAATTGTTGCGAAAAGGGTGTGAAAATTGAAATTGCAGATTGCGCCATCTACGCGCTAGCCGTGGCGGCCACATGGCCGAAATCATATTCAAACATTAATGCCATAAAATTATCTTTACAATAAAGCCAGTTTCATTGAAATTAAAAATATTTTTCTTTGTTTTATTTTAATTTAAATTTGTCAACCTCTAAAAAATACACCCTTTACTTGGCGAAAATCAAAAGCGCTAGTTAACTGGAAACAATAACACATAAATATGATCTATTTCTTTTTTACTTTATTTTTTTAAGAAAGGCCTCAAGCTATTGTCAAAAGATATTAATGGTTGATTTTACATATAAATATTAATTCTATTTATCTCGAAGAGAAGCCACGCTTATCCCGATTTTCCTCAATACAGAGAATGAATAGCCTTGTGAAGAATGTAACATTTCGGATTATCAGTAAATAACTGAATTTCAAGTAAAACAATCATATAAGCTATGAATCAACATATTGGAACATGCCGTTTTTTATTAAATAGTAAAAACTTTTTTGGAAATAAATTCAGATCTCTTGTTGGGCTTGCCCTGCATTAGATCTTCAATAATAACCTCGATATCATCAATGGCTGAAGTTTCTGAAGCGTACTTCTATATTTCTGGTGTATTTTTTGATTTTCAAGAAAGTAATAAAAAAATCCTGGATTTTTCATCGTGGTCCCCGATATTAAAACAATTTTGAATTTTTTCCTCTTGGAATTATTTAGAAAACAGGAAAACGCTTCAGAAACAAAGCAGTTCGGTAAATATGAGAAAATATTAATCGATCCAATGTAAATCATCTCTCTTATGTAATTTTCAAAAATAAATATGTAACCACTTCCCAGAGCCATATAATACGCCATTGGCCCGGGTCATAAAATAAAAAATACCCAATGACTTACTACAAATTGGTAAATGTTTTTTCTAAACAATCATATGTTTTAAGATTATTTAATTAATTATTTTTTGCCATGAATAAATACATAAGTCTTCAATGTTTTCCCACTCATTTCAAATAAAGATGAAAATAGAAATGTAAATTTCTATTTTATTGAAATCGCCAAACGAATATTTGACGATATATACGATAAGGTATTTTACGACACTCTCAAGTATAGCCGGTATATCGAATAAAAATACTCTCTGGAGTATTTTTGTTTGAAATCTTTTCGATCTAAATCAAATAAGCTGTCTGGCAGTGTAGAAGAGCGCGAATCAAAAAATTTATAGCCCTCCGGGGATGAATAAAATAAAAATTTTAACAAATATTTTTACATATTTTCTGGATATTCACAATAAAATAAAAACGATTATAGTAGAAATATATGTGCAGTGGCACATTGTTATATTTTATATAAAATAGAATATCTCTATATAGAAATATAGTACTATATAATTATATCCTCTCTAATATAAAATACTTAGCATTAATTTGGTGAATCTGTGGATCTTTCTGATGAGTTAAAAACTTTTCATATATAGCTTAAATATTCTTAATTTTCACCTGTATTGTATTAATTAGATGAATGCCAAGGGATTTTCGAACGCCCAGCACTCCTTCAAATTGGATAAGAAACTCTTTCATCAAATCGTTTATCTCTATGACTTCTAGAGACTAGAACTCTTTTCCTGCCACCGTCTTCCCTGCATCATATAACCTTTTTCTGTTTAAGACCCGCATTGACATATACGTTCGACTCCTATACCAGCCCTTATATATAAAACCTCTTCTTCATCCTCTTTTTTCAAGATAAAGGGGTAAATCCAGGGCTTCAGGGGCTACAACTTTTTGGTGTATCTATTTTTCGCATCAATATCATAAAAAACGGAGATACGAAATACTTTAAAGTATGTCTAGAGCAGGGTTTGTCTTACACGGGCCACATTTGAAGAATGGATAAAATATTATGTTGATAAGAACTTTATTATATTTTTAGCTCTTAGTGAGCTTCTAATTTTACTTTTCGTAAATTCAATAATTGAAAATAGCTTCTCGTATATGCAAATACATACCTACATACTTACTTACAAAAAGTGATATTATGTATTAGTACCTATTTGTTTATGTTTTTTTCTGGGTAGATAATTCATATAAAATTCTAATAAAGAGACAAAAAATTCAATTTTTCTTTAAGATCGGTATGTAATTGTTATTCTAGAACATTCAAACAGAAAGTTTGCAAGTATAAAATTTATTTCTAATGAAAATGAAGTCGAAAATAGACTAAAATGATGATTATTTTTTCGGTAATCTTGAAATCTAGTTCCAGATTCAAAATTTAATATTAGCACTTTTATTTTTCGAAAACTTCACAGGAGATTTTAGATTTCTTATTTTAGAGAAAAAAATTATCAGGCCAAATTGTGTGTTTTCCAGTATCTATAATGCATATAAATCTCAATGTTTTTTGAATTTTATGACTTTATATAGGATTAAAGAAGGATATAAGGAATGATGAATTTATTTTTTAAAAGGGTCACGGATAAAATAATCCCTGACTATCCATTATCTATTGACATGTAAGAAAGTGCAAAGATCTAAAAGGCAAGTCTTGACAAGTTTTAGTCCAGAAGAGAAATTATCAATTAATTGTGATTGTTCTAGAAAACCTCAATTTCTTGTCTCCTTGTACTAAAATGATAAGTCTATAGACGTGGTTAGTGTCGTCGCATATAAATTACTGAAATAATAAATATTTTAGAAAATGAAAATATGAGTGAAGAATAATTTTTAAATATTCGAAACTTCATAATTTTTTATCTTATATAGTTGAGCTTATAATTTTGCTTTTAGTGAATTTTATTCTTGAAAAAAGCTTCACGTATTGTACAAATGTACATTCATATTTCGAAAAAGGGAATAAATATATCTCTACATATAAATCTCAATGTTTTAAGAAAGTTTATGATTTTATGTTGGGCCACACTCATGCAGTGCTGGGCCGCATGTGGCCCGCGGACCACGGGTTGGAGAGCCCTAGTCTAGAGTCTAGTCGCTTTCCACTTCTGAAAAGAAGATCATATTCTAAGTCTGGCATTGAAACAATGGTGTTTTTTGTTAAAATGGGGTTTGAAAGATTGTAAGCTGTATTATCAAAGAAGAAATGTGGTATTCTCAAGTCATAAAGATAAACATTTTCACAAACTAGTGTTGTGATCTATTTGCAAGAGCGTGGATGGGTTTGAGTATTTTCTAATTGTGGATTACACGAAAAAGATACAACGGGAAAATTATTGATAATAATAATAGAATCGGAGCGGAAATTCATTTGTAAAAGGCTTAACCTTGACCTTTCCACCCAGACAGGGGGTCAATTTAATTATGCACCACTGATTAATCGGAATGGTTTATTTTCTCTTGTTATGCTAAGTTAGGCTGACCTTCGCGGAGAAATTATTGCAGAATATTAACCAAGAACATTATATTGAATAGAGAATATAGTTTGCTTTATAACGAAATTACTGGACATTTTTTATTGAATAAAATCTGCAATGCTTTCAAAAGAAAATCCTCATACATTTTGAATAATCTACGAATAGCATTTTTATATCTAGATGCTAAATTAAGTGAAATGTATGAATGAATCTTTAAATTCATATTTGCCAAGTGAAAATGATTGCAAATTTAATCATAAAATTATAATAATAATAAAACTATTTTATAATCTGAAAATGTAATATGTTTTATATAGTGAATTGCTCGAACGATTCAAAAGATAAATTGAAATGCTTTGAGAGAAAAAATATTTCACTTTTATTTCTAATTGATGTTTATGCAAATAGAAAATCTGATATTGGCATCAATCACGATCAAAGAGTAAATATTGTTGTTATAATTTCAATAAAAACTGTTCATAAATATCATAAATAAATTTTTATTTTGAATTTATTGCATTTGCAATACTTTTAACACATGTTTTACTTGAAAAGATTTGACGTAAGAATGTAAAAAAAAGTATCTAGTGTGTTCACCACAGGACTTTCACATTTTCATTTATTTGAAGTCATCGCGACTCTACTAATTTACACCCTCTTCCTTTATTTTTTTTTGATTTTCTGAAAAACGGCTGAAACGATTTTTTTAAAAATTAGCGTATTTATGAGTGTGTTATGAGTTAATAGTTGTGTCAAATTTTTAATCCGATTGAATTAAAAGAAGGGGTTGTAAATTAGGAGGGTCGTAAAATAAATATTTTAATCGTTCCTATCTCGTCTTCGGAAAGTCGCAGAGCCCTGAAATTTGAAACTTAAGCTATCTACAGGCTACAAGAAGTATAATAAGATTTTGGCTAAAATAGAAAAACCGGAAGTTGATTATATTCTATGAATATAAATGTGAAAGTAAAAAAATAAATTAAACGAATTGGTTTTAAATGGTTTTTATGATGAAATATGTAAGTTTTTTTATTTTTTTTAACAAAAATTTAAAATATAATGTTAAATAGACAGAAGCTAGTAAAATCAATTATAAAAATTTCAAAAGTTAGCTGAAATGAACATGAAATAAATAAAAAAATTAGCAAGTAGATTATATTCTAATCAACTGGGCAAATAAGCTTTGAAGTTCTAAGACGGCCCTGAGCCAATACAAATATTATTAAAATCTAAAGATAACAAGGGCTTTTTGTATTTCTTCCAATCGAATTAAAGAATTTAATAATTTAATAATAACTTAATTCCTGAAATTTGACAATCTTACTTAAACACCCAAGAAGGGTTTTGTTCTAAAAATAACATCCTTTATTGCTAATCACATTAAAGATGATTACCTTAATGAAAATGACAAATTAATGACTATTTAACGACATTTCATGTCTAAAAATTCAAATGTATTAAGACACTAGGTGCCTAGCCAAAAGCTACTTTCCACTCTAAAATCTTGAGTTCCATTTATTGTAATATCACTCCCAACGCTGTTATAAAAAGGAACTCTATCTTGATGTTGGTAAGCAGCAACATTATGTTATTTGTTAAGAAGAAACCGCAGTTTAAAAGAAAGCGTGGTCCTTCTACGTTATATCAACAGAAACGTAATTTACAAAAAGAAACGTGAAAGGGATTAACTTTCTAAAGTATGTACTAGTAAGTTATATTATCTGACGCCTAATATAAGCTTTAAGAAAAAAAATTCAATTAGAAATTAAGATATTGTTGTAGTAGGATACTTTTTGTATATTTTATTTAAAAATTTTTTAGTTTAATCATTAATTTAAGATAAATAAATTATATTAGTGCTCTTTGTTTTCTCTGATTTAGTGCTTATAATGCGGCTGAATTTTGAGTTCTGACTCACTGAGGAAAGCAAGGAGAAACTAACTCCGACATCCTGCTCTCTAGTACATTTCTTCAGGTCTGCTAATAACGCAAGTGCAAAGGGTCAAAGCACTTTTCAGCAGACTACTAATCTAATTCTAAAATTATATTGATTATTTTCTAAAATAATGAATAAACTTTATATATATCTTCGTATTCCAATTTTTTTAAAGGGCGTAAGTCTTTAACAAAACAAACAAAGCTTACGCCCTTTTTAAAAAAATTGGATTCGAATTTTGAAATTATGAAGAATTCCTTTTGTTTCAAATTCCACATTAATCTATTGTCTGTTATGAGAATAGAGTAAGACTTGGTTTAATCCGATTATCAACTTATAATAAACTTTGATTAAAAAAAGTCCCGAGGATGGCATAAGATGTAAGTAAAAAACATCAACCTTTAAATGTCACTATTTTTCTGCACCCAAAAAGTAGAGATATCGTAAAACAACAAAATACGTTGCGAGTTTCTTTGCTGTCTTAGAGTAGAGAAAATGGTTCACGTATTCCTGGATGTTAAGATGAAACGCTGGAAAGTTACGATGCTTGGTACTATAGGATAAATAGTATAACACCTGGCTTACTTGATGTTGATTGAAAGACGAGAACATCATGAAACTCATCAAATTAATTTAATAATGAAACATGAATATTATAATTATTTGAATTCAATAACCAGCGCCTAATGATGCAACCCGCTTTCCAAGGCTTTCGATTTGGAGCCCCGTTCTAGTCAGACGGAGCTGGTTTTTTTCTAATCCATTGCTAAATGTTGTTGAACTAATCACTGTTAAGATCAATGAATGAAGTTAGAAAGCACAATACCAAAAGTGAATTTATCAAATACTAGTACTACTTTGTATAGATATTATTGGTTAATCTTTATTGAAGAAGGGAAATCTTAATTTATGGTCGTATTTTAGTGGAAATAAATAAAATTTAATTGACCAGTACTTTTGCTAAACTTTCATTACTATATAATAACAACAGGGCAGGGTAGAAATAAAATCAAAAATTAATATTAAACCCCATAGCTTCAATTTAAACATATTTAAAAATATAACACAAAAGATTAACTAAAATATATTTTTTAAATACAAGATTCACGGGTTTTTGGACAATTTTTTTATTAATGTTAAATATCAATTTTCATACGACTTTTCGTCCTTTTCAGGACTTTTTTAAGTATTTTTTAAATTTGAAGAGCCAGTGGTTTTTAATTTTAATGTTTAATTTTATTTAGAGTCCCCGGAATTTATTATATAGTAAAAAACTCTGAAAAAAGGAGAAGTGAATTACATTTTTCTTTTTCCACTACTTTACACTATCATATTTTCAGTTTTTCCCTCTTCTTGATTAAAAACTGGTCTATCCGTTTCTTCTATATGAATCTTCATTATTATTAACTATTCTGCTTTCTAGGCATTTAAGTTGGTTAATTCTGTTTAGAAAAAAATATATTTTTAAGATGTCTATGACCTTGTTTATATGGAAGCTAAATATCTACAATTGAAATGAAGAGAATTAATTAAAAATGCTAAGCAATCTTTATATATAACTTTGTGTTTTATTTTTATTATATAAATACTATAGCTATTAAATTTAAAAGTTATATTTTTAACTTACTAAGTTGATTAACTCTGAATCCAATCTGGATCGTAGCGGAATTAAACAAACCTCTATGTAAACGAGATATGTGAGTAATTTTTTTAATCCAAGCGTATTTATTTCATCTTTTGAATTTGTTAATTCAATTCGATATTATTCTTTTGTTCATTCATTTAAAGCTTTGTTAATCTAAAAACCACCGGTATGAACACAATATAAAAAAAATGATTAAAAAATGAAACATAAAACTGAGTTTATTATCTTTCCATATGGTCCACCTTGAAAAGAAAATTCAAAAATAAAGATTTATTTTCTTTTAGCGTTCAGGTATTTTTTTTATTTTTTTTATTTTTATTGTTACAGTTCGTGAATTTATTACAAACGTTTTTCTTTTTTGTATATGCTTTAATATTCCGGCTGGTTTTATTTAAATAAAATATTATATGTATTTATATATTCGACGGCGTGTCGCTGTCCGAGACTTTTGCAATGAAATCGTTGACGTGCCTGGAACAATAAACAACCAACACAAAACGTCTGCGTATTGAAAAACCGACCCTGTCTTTGTAGTCGCTTCGAATTTTCGCTTTCATATTTTCATTTAACTTTAAATATATATCACCCCAAGGAGTCATTTTGGTTTGCTGTCCAATTAAATAAACATGAACGGCTAGAACAAAAACAAAATAAAAGATCATCAATAAAAATTGTTCGTGTTTTGTTTTTTTGTCATTTGTAACAAAACCACTTAAATTATAGCTAGTAATTTACATAATTAATACTTTGACAAAAAGGCAATTTTATTTTTTAACTTTTTCTTTGACAGAGAATGTTTTTGTTACTTTAATTTAGGAACATGAATAAGGACACTCAACAGCATAATAAACTGAACTCTTGATAATTTTAAAATAAAATAAATCAAAAATCAAAACATTTTTTTAAGAAATTTTGACAATTCCTATATCCTTTTAAACATATTATTTTGTAACTTTTAGTTTGACTCTCCAGTAGTACAGATAATTTTGTGTTTATTTATTTTCTTTAGATCAGGGGTTCTCAAACTTTTCTGAGTCGCGGCTCATTTTTTCAATTAATATTTTTCCCATGGCGTAGTACCCTAAGAATGAGTATCTCTCATAATTAATTATGTGTGATTTAAGTAAAAATTTAAATCTTAATAAAATTAATCGCAAAAATAAAAGCTTCAACAGCTTCATTACTGGAAATAAATAATTTGAAATAAAAATACCATAAATATGTGTAGTAGTTATTATTGTTATGTTTTTTTAAGTAGTAATTAATATTTTGCTTTCTCTAGTGTTTGTGTTTTGGTTTGAGATATGTCTGAAACTAAGAAATGTTCATTACTTCATGTATGTTAATTCGGATTTCTAAACCCACGATAGCGTAAAAATGAAAGGTCGTAGAAAGTTAATTCAGGTTCAATAATAATATAATGCCAAATTTCGAATGAATTGATTTTCTAAAATGAACACCCCAAAATAAATATCTGTTAATTCTCGTTTATATGATTAAAAAATCTACCTAATAAAAATAAATTCATAGTATATATGGTAATTTTTTAATGAAAAAAATGTATTCGATAAATGTTTCTTTCCTTAAAATAAAATAAAAAGAATCTAGCGAAATATCGAAAAAATAATTCCCTTATTTCATTGAAAATATTTTAAAAACAATTAAATATAAAAATTAAATAAAATAATAAATTTTCTGAAATTCAATTGGGGTAGAATGTCCCACCCTGGTATAAAAAGAAAAGGGTGCGAAATATAAGCTTGGTTAAGCGTTACTATACTAATCCTGGAGACATTGAAAGCTCAGACACGAAATAAAGAATTTTCTATTAATCAAGTATAATACCGTATGATTTTTATCAAAGCGTCTCCTCCTTAACAGAAAACAACTATTTTAATACTAATAATTAAATTGCATGCAATGTCTATTTATAGAGTTGAAATATGTTTAAAAAAATTGCAAAATAAAACATATGAAAAAGAATTATACTTTCAATATATCCTTATAGGTTAAACAGGTATGAAATAATTTTTTAATAAAAAAATAAAATATAAACTTTCAAAGGATTCAATGCAAATAATTAAATAAAGTTACTATGATTGTTTTATTTTATTATAATAATCAAAATAAGGGAACGACCAACGTTTTCCATGTGTTTTAAAAAAGCCTCATTTTGATTATTATAAGCAAATAATTAAATTAGTCACACACAAATTATAGGTATATTTATATACAATTCTTTTTCTGATTTTTTTCTGATTTTAATTTTAATTTAGGGCAATTAATTATTATATATATATATATATATATATATATATATATATATATATATATATATATATATATATATATATAATTACCCAGGGAGCCCAGAGAAATGCCGGGCTTTTTGCAAACATGAGTATGGGGCCCCTTTAAATGTATAATGCTCTATATGTTGGAATAAATGATAAATGTTTGGATGTTTATATTGGTTAACTTTAAAATAAACTACAGTAATCCAGGACGAAACTTATTTTGCTATCGAGTGTAAATAAAATGTTACCAGTATTTTTTATTAAAAGCAAAAAAATATTTTTATTTGTAGATAGGTCAATACTAGTCTATTTTTTCATGTTTTTTCTACGGACCTCGCAGATCCCCCGGGGAGCCGCTGTGCATAGTTTGGGAACCTCTGCTTTAAATGAAAAATGAACACAAAAGTAAAGCCTTTCAAGTTTTTCAAAATCTTCAAACAATCATAATCGTCTCTGGTAAAATTTAAATAAAAATCAAATTTAATCACATTAAATAACTTAAATATTCCTATTTAAGATTAATTAACTTTCACTTTGGATAGGGGAATAGCAAGAAACCTTAAAAGGCTTGATGTAAAGGGATTTTCTGCCAGACTGATTGGAAACAACTTGCTGTTTTTCTTCTAATCCATACTCGATTTTTGTTTAAAATCTCGTTTCTTTTCGATCTATCCTTGAATGGATTTAGGCGATACACAATAATAGCACACATACACACACACAAAGACCAATGGCCGAAAAAGGTAATAATTGATAACAAGAATTCCGATTAAAACACAATGTCAAATGCAATATTTTAACTGTGCTATTTATTTATCATAAAAGACCCGAAAATCCGAATTCTAATTTTCAAGGAATATAGATCTTTTACTTGAGATTATTAAGATTAACTGAATTATATAAATTTATGCTCTTATTTTTGTTGTCCTATAAGAGAAAAAAATATTTGGATACATTTGATGTAGAGAAAAATTGTTGGATTTAATTCATGACATTTTTGCACATTTGGAATTCACTGGATTCAATTTGGAGTGAATGTGAATGATAAATAAATTTTTATACTTTAGGAGGCAGGTCTCTTCCCCATCCATCCCACTGACCCCTATCCTTCCCCCTAGACCCACCTCCGATCATCATTCACCCCTCAACCCTATACATGTCCTCTGGACTCTCTCCTCTTCCCCTAACTCTCATCACCCTCCGAACACCATGAATCCGGGTGGAGTATTAAAATTTGTAGACCTCCACCCATTAGGAAGTACATAATATTGTATATCAATAGAAAAAAGTTTCACTTTTGTCGGACATGGATTCCACGCACACATTTTTTTTTTAATTCTGAATCCAAATAAAAATCGACCTTTTTATTAGAATTTTAAATTAAAAATAATAATGATTAATATATAGTTAACTGAAGCAAAAGGGTACCGATCATCGCTCGGTGCTCCATATACTATACCAGGAGTGGCCACTAACCATAACTCTGGAGAGCAGCAAATTTATAAAACTGTTTCAAAGCGAGCCACATTGTTTGGAGATTAAATAATGGTTTATTAAAAAAAAACCCTTTTTTTTATTTTATAAAATATAAATGAATTAACATATATTTTTCGCTCTACTTATAACATTACAAAAATAATTTTTGTATTATTTTTTTTTTAATTTAATTATTATACAGGGTGTGGCATAAAGTTTTTAAGGAATTTGGTGTTGGTACTTGGTGAAATATTTTTTAAAATTATTGGATAAAAATACTTGGTAGGTTTCACATTAAGATATTGTATTTTGGCGTAGATACGTTGATGATATTTTTGTCATATGGTCAGGCACTCTTAGACAATTGAGCTCTTTCCAAAATTACTTAAACTCTCTTCACTCTAATATAGAATTCACTTCCGAAATTGGAAATAAAACCCTTTCTTTCTTGGACCTCCAAATAACTATTTCGAAAAACAAACTTAATTACAAAATTTTTAGAAAAGATACTTTCACAGACACAGTGATTCCATTTTCGTCTAACCACCCTACTAACACTAAATTTGCCGCTTTTTATTCGATGATCTACAGACTTATTTCGATACCAATGGACACTTCAGATTTTAACAATGAACTAAATATAATTTATAATATAGCTGTGAATAATGGCTACAACAAACTGATAATTAATAAAATTTACAAAAAAATTAATCAAAAAATAAGTATCTCTCACACACACTCACTAAATTCCGGAACTGTTAAAATATTTAAAAGACTCCCCTTCATTTCGAACCATGTTACAAACCCTATAGCTTCAACTCTTAGAACGTCTGGTATAACTCCTGCTTTATATAATAAAAACACTTTAGGTTCACAGCTAATTAATAATAAATTAGACAAAATTGATAAATTAGATAAATCAGGGGTATATAAATTGACTTGTGATAATTGCGACGCAATCTACATAGGACAAACTGGACGCTCTTTTAGAACTCGCTACTCGGAACATGAAAGAGCCTTTAATAGTCTCAGCAGATCAGATGATATTAATATGGAATCAACTTCTACCTTCGCCAATCATCTACATTTGAATAAACACACCTCTTCTATTAGCCACCTAGTTCCGTTACATTTCGAAAGAAAGGGCTTACGTTTAGATTTTTTAGAGTCAACCGAAATAAAATTAGCTCTCTCAAATAAAACGAATATACTAAATAATCAATTAGAAGTTAAAAAAAGTACAATCATTGATTACATTCTTTAAATATTTGCAAATTTGTTTTGTGTGTAAATTCTCATTTCTCAGAAGACCATTCAAAATTAAACAAAATAGACTTCTCCCTCCACTAATTTTAAATATTTACCCTTTTGTTATCTTAAAAATAAATTTTACCATTGAGTTGTATTCAAATTCGAAATCCTCTTTTCTCAAAAGGCCATTCAAAATTAATCCAAAGTAGACTTCCTACCTTTTCTCCCTCCACTAATTTTAAATATTTACCCTTTTGTTATCTTAAAAAATAAATTTTACCATTGACTTGTATTCAATTTCGACTTATTCAGGTCAGTTACTTTCTGTATCTCCTGAAGATGGGTTAGTCACCCGAAATATATATATCGAGATTAAAGATTCTCTAAAAATAAATTCGTTTTATTTTTTTATATCTTAATGTGAAACCTACCAAGTATTTTTATCCAATAATTGTAGCATAAAGATCTTCCACATTTTGAAGAGATATAAAAAATGAAAAAAACTAAATTTATTTTTGAAAAGAAAAATAAATGAAATTTTTTTAATGTATTTTTAACATTATCAGACAAAAGGGGGAGGGGGGGGTCAAAAAAAATTCTAGCCCTTTTGATCGAACTCAACCAAATTTTGTATACATATTCTGTGGATCCCCAGAAGGCTATAAATGCAAAAACTAACCAAATTTTGTATTCATAGTTTGGTCGAAAGTGCTAGAATTTTCATTTTTGCCCCCCCCCCCCATTTAGGGTGGTTAGTTTTTGCATTTCTAGCCCTCTGGATATACAAAATTTTGGTTGATTTTGGTCGAAAGAGCTAGAATTTTGAATTTTGACCATCCCCCCGTTTTGAGTGGTTAGTTTTTGCATTTCTGGCCTTCTGGGGGTTCACAGAATATGTATACAAAATTTGGTTGAGTTTCGTCGAAAGGGCTAGAATTTTCATTTGTGACCCCTTCCCCCTCCCCTTTTGTCTGATAATGTTTAAAATACATTAAAAAAATGTATTTTATGTTCTTTTCAAAAATATATTCAGATTTTTCCTAGTTACATTTTTTCATTTTTTTTTATACCTCTTCAAAATGTGGTAGAGCTTTATACACACCCTGTACTTTTTAAAATCAGTATTATTCATGAGGGTTCAAGAGCCTCACGAGATTGACTGAAGAGCCGCATGTGGCTCACGAGCCACGTTGTGGCCACTTCTGTACTACACTATAAATTCTAACATGACTTATTTATTTTTAGTTTAATCGTAATATCTCCAACAACGTCAAAAAAGTTTTACTTCAATCGCACATAAACGTTACAGACACTAATTTGTTAACTATTTATTTAATTTGATACGAATTTAAAGAAAGTGAATATATAATGTGTTCATTATCCACCCCAGTTTATTAAATATTAATCCCTTGGATTTGGCTTTGGCTAAAATAAATCAATAAATGCTAATTCCTAAAAATAAATTTACTAATTACCCACATATGCCATGTCTTCTATTGAGTAATATAGATTAAATAAATGTGTCTTCAGTGGGTTAAGCAATTGGAAAACCCGGAAACTATAAAAATGTTATTTTTTTTCTTTTATTTCATTTTTAAGATTTCAATTTCTCAAAGAGTCCACTTAAAGATTTAATGGCTTTCTTGGGGATTGTAAAGAAATAGTACGGAAACCACATCAAGGAAATTTAGCACCCGCATTCACAAATTCTATTTCCTCAAACATAAAGCAAACAAAAGTGATCCAAAATAGTTTTTTCAAGAAAAAAAATTTAATTATCTCTCTTTTTCAATCTTTCTCTGAACATAAAACTGATCTTTTCATTTTTTATTCTCCTGTATCCACTCAGTGATCAATGTACTAATAGATATATTCACAAATTGCGTGCAACACGTTCTGAATGGCTTCTCGTTTATGACCATTCGAGATTCATCTCTAGACTTAAGAGAATGAATGATTGATTCGGATTTAAAACTAATAAAACTTTGTTATACAAAACTTTCTTTTTTATCCAATGATAGATTGTTCTAAGATTCATCTTTTTTAGTTGAAGAGGACTTGGAACAAATGGTGAAAAATTTTGAAATAAACGAAAAGGAAAACATTCTTGAAATCAACATAAAAAGTCCAAAGTTATACATTTCATAAAAAGAAGGAGAAAGAAGAGAAGAAATTTACTCTGGGGATATAAAGAGAACATAATAGAAAAAGTGAATAAAATAAAAATACTTGGGCTGTATATTAACTAGTATAAATTCAAAAATGAATATATTTAAGAACAAGCTAGCAAAGGTAGTAAAATGGTAATAATAATTTGGAGTATTCTCAAAAAAAGCATGATTAAAGATATGAAAAGAAAATTACAGTTTTATAATTATATAGTTCAGTCAGTGCTATTGTATGATTCCGAATTGTGGGTGTGTAAAAAAGAAAAGGAGATTTAAATAAACACAACGGATCGTTGCTAAACTTTATCCAAATTCATTTGAAATATAAATATGTTATTCCTTTATTATTAATCAGATATCATTTGCTATTTGCAGTTCATGTTGACTTTAAGTAAAAAATAATGATCGATTCTCATTTAATAGTCGAGGAATAACCATTCTACATTGAATTTTGACGTTTCGGTTATTATTGGTAACCATTGCTGAGGACATGGAGGAATCGAGTTAAAATCAAAAATAGTGATCGATTCTCATCTAATACTTGAGGAATAACAATTCTACATTAGGTTTTTGACGCTTCGATTATTATTGGTAACCATTGCTGAAGACATGGAGGAAACGGCTTAAAATCAAAAATAACGATCGATTCTTATCTAATACTAGCGGAATAACCTTATTGCATTCCATTTTTGATGTTTTGACTATTAATGGCAACCTCTACTGATAACGTGGAAGAATCGACTTAAAATCAAAAAGACTAAATTCATTTATGGCAAACAACTCAAACTTCGCATTGGATAAAGTAAAAAATCAGAGAAAATACATCAAAATGATATCTGACAAGGAATACCATACCACAGACTACCTTTGGTTATTAGTAAAACCAGCACTCGAGAAAAGAAAAAATCACATAAATATATTCTAAAAAATAAAATAAACTGACACGTTCTGATGTGGCCATCCACTTGACTTTACCATACAACCTGGCCCCTCACTTATATTTAATATTTAATAAAATTATTTATAAACATGTAGGGGGGGGGGGGGTTAGTTGTTTTATTTTTAGACTTCTGGGCGCCCTCTGATTATGTATACAACATTTGGTTAAATTTGGTTCATAGACCTATATTTTCATTTTGTGCCCCCCCCTCATTTTGAGTGGTTAATTTTCGCATTTTTATTCTTCTGGGGGCCCACGGATTATGTATACAAAATTTGGTTGAGTTTGGTACAAGGGCCTATATTTTCATTTTTTGACCCCCCCTCCTCATTTTGAGCGGTTAGTTTTTGCATTTTTAGATTACTCTGGGCCCATTGATTATGTATACAAAATTTGGTTGAGTTTGGTACAAGAGCCTCGATTTTCCTTTTAGGACCCCCCCGCCATTTTGGGCTGTTAGTTTTGCAATTTTAGACTTTTGGGGGCCCACGGATTATGTATACAAAGTTTGGTTGAGTTTGCTCAAATGGCCTAGATTTTTAATTTTTAACCCCTCCTCCACCCCTCTTAATTTCGGGTCGATATGCACTAAAATCTAATTAGCTCTTAATCTCAATGCACCAAAACTACGTGTGAACTTTGGTTTTGATAATCACACTAGTTTTTCAACTAGCTCGTCCACGAAAATTTGGAACGCACAGACTACTTAACAGAATAACAACCAGACTAACAGATATTTTGACAAAACAATTATTATCTCGAAAAATATAATTTTTTCGATGTTCACTTATAAAGGCTTTTTTGTAGACAGACATGCCATGGTTTCGTTCGATTTTTTTAATCAAAATAGTTTAAGCCGTTTTTGAGATATTTTGAAAAAATAAGGAAAATGCACGATTACAATACTTGTCCATACCCTATATGGTAAAGTAAAAAATATACATGATAGAAGAAATCAAGAGACGAATAAAGAATAAAAGTAGAACTTCATGGGGTCAAAATATAAAAAAATAGTTCGAAAATTTTGAACTAAACTTAAAACCAGGGCCGTATCCACGTGCTGTGATGAAGAGAGGCGGTCGCATCAGGCGGCGCCGTAAGGGAGCGGCTGAAGCACCGAAATCAAAATACAATTGGAACCATTCAATAATTAAATATCTTTACATAATGCTTTCTCTATTGGTCTATGTACCATACAAAAAGTGAAAAGTTATAGACAATCTGGATACGATTAGATGAAAATTGTTGCTAATTAAATTGCGGAGAATCAGGAATGCAGAGTAGAGAAATTCTTCCCGAAACTGGAGTTAGAGCAAGAAGGAAAAAGTGTTAATTTGACTTTGAAGAAACTCTCGATGAACCCTTAATAGAGGAGAATAAAGTTAAAATAAACTTTTTCGTTTATATTCTGGACATTACCCTTAAATCTCCCAATGAACGATACTCGCTTCTGGAAACCCATAGCAAAAAGTTTTTCAGTTTTTTATGATATTTTAAGGATATAGATGATACCGTTCTCCAGTCAATACGTTCGGTCGAAAATAAATCAAATATACATGCAAATGATCTTCAAAAAGAATCATGTGATGTATTCCGAATACCACCATATTCTATGAAACCGTTGGATGTTTTAAATTATTTGTGCCAAAATAACTTAATTATGTATCCGAATACTCTTTTGTAGCTCTGAGAATTTCCCTGTTTGTGTAGCTAGTGGGGAAAGAAGTTTTTTCCAAATTAAAACTAATAAAACTCTACTTAAGAAGTTCAAACAAAACTTAGAAATCTGTCAATAATTTCTTTTGAATCTAGATTGGCTGGTACTCTATACTACACATCCTAATTAACGAATTAGTTAAAATTAAAGGTTAGAAGGGTAAAACTGCAGAAGAATTTTGTAGTTGATAGTTGATATCGTTATTTTAAAGACCCTAGTTTATATTTTCAAAATAAAAATACTATTCATACATTTTGAATAATAAGACCGGCCTTCGAAAATAAAAAATACTGCACTGCGGCTTTTTTGGATGTAAGCCAGGCCTTTGATAAAGTATGGCACAAAAGGACTGTTATTTAAAATTAAAAAAAAATCTACCTCATCATTACTTCGAAATTTTCAAGTCCTACCTAGAAGATAGAGTTTTCCAAATCAAACTTAACGACGAAGTATCAAATATTCATCAAATCAAGGTAGGAGTTCCCCAAGGCAGTATTCTGAGACCTTTCCTTTACCTGCTATACACCTCAGACCTTCCAACTTCTCAAGAATGCCATGTCGCCACCTTTGCAGATGACACAGCCATACTAACCTCGGACAAATATCCAATGAAAGTTTGCTATCTTCTTCAAAAAATCATCTTGATAAAATAAACATATGGTTCGAGAAATGGCGACGAAGATAAAATGAGCGTAAATCACAGCATATAACCTTCATTAAACAGAAAACAAGTCCTCTGGATCAAGACTACCAATAAAACTGTTCCTCAAAGTTCCTGCATTGGGTGAGCCCAGAATTTCACCTAGACTCAAAGCTTACTTGGAGGGAACACATTAAAAAGAAAAGAAAAGAAATGGACTTTAAAGTTAGGCAAATGCACTGCTCATTGGCAGAAAATCTCCTACCTCACTGGAAAATAAACTTTCTTAATTTATAAAGTGATTATAAAGCTCATTTGGACATACGGAATTGAGCTATGGGGCTGCTCATGTAAGTCCACATAAATATAATACAAAAATTCACAGTCAGACTTCCTCAGAATAAGTACCGATGCAGTTTGGTATATCTCAAACAAGAGCACTTTATGAAGATGCTTCGAGTGCCCTATGTAGAGGAAGTCATTAGAAAAAGAGCCGACATCTACGTTGAAAAATTGGCATCGCAGCCCTAATCAGACCCTCCACTCATTTGTCCGGATCCCCGAAAGAAGACGTCTGAAGAAGATGGCCCAGGATCTCCCAATCCTGAATTATAATAACAAACTATATATAATTTTTTTTTACTTTTCTTTTCATTATCTTGTCTAGACTCATATGTGAGGCTACTTTGTACATCTTTCTGTAAATATTTCGCTTAGAAAATTGGCTCATAGAAATATCCAGTATACTTATATGTAATTTCTGATTGCCTATAATAAATAAAAAAAAAAAAAAAAAAAAAATACATTTTGAGCAATTTCTTTTTTTAATCACAACCAAAGGTTATTTTAAAGAAAAACGTTTAAAACTACTAATAGAAGAAGAAGAAGACGAAATCAATCTAATATGAACTATATGAAAAAGACGATACAGATAGATATAGAACAAACTACACAGAGGATTGGAAAAATGCGGAATGATGAAGATACGGCAAATATTAAAAACAAAAACAAAATTGAAAAAATTATCAGTATGGAAAGTTTTGGACATACAAGAAGATGAAAAAAAGATAAAATGGATGAGAGCGAGATTAGGGAATATCTAGAAATTATTGGATAAAAAATACTTGGTAGGTTTGACATTAAGATATAAAAAATAAAACGAATTTATTTTTGGAGAATCTTTATTCTTGATATATATATTTATATTTCGGGTGATCTAACCCAAAATATTTATATCGAGATTAAAGATTCTCCAAAAATAAATTCGTTTTATTTTTATATCTTAATGTGAAACCTACCAAGTATTTTTTATCCAATAATTTTTAAAAATGTTTCACCAAGTACCAACACCAAATTCCTTAAAAACAATATCTAGAAAACCCAAGAAGGAATAGGCATCAAAAAATGCCGTGACTGCAAATTGGAACCAGAAAATACTAGTTATGCTGAAAATTGTGAGGAATTCAAAAAATAATTGGGGGGGGGGGGGGAATTAGAAAGAAGCTGGTGAAGACGAATGGAAGTGGACAACAAAGAAACTTCCTAGAATTGATAAAAAGGAATTGATAGACAAGATCGAAGAGAATTGAAAATCTGAAATTGTATGAGAGTATATTATAATTGTAAATAATCTATAGAATAAGATAGGTAAAAAGACTAAATTTGTAAAAGATATAACTAAACTAAAATCCATTAACAACAAAGATCAGATGATTTTCAATAAATAACTAATTGAAATTTTAAAAAAATGATAGATTTGGTTTTTGAAAGATACAAAAAAGATAAAAACACCAAAAGAAAAGCCGCTTCTACTGGTTAATTGATTTGAAACAAAACCTTGCTGTAATATTTCGGGCGGATAAATAATTTATGTTTTATAATTAATGCTCCTGAGATATATTGTTTTTAAATCATCCTGAAATTAGAGTTACTAATGTATTTACGATCGAATTTAGGGAACGCGGTGTTGGCTTATAGTGAAACATTATTAAAATTATATTAGATTGGAGTTGGTGGTGTTTCACAAGGAGAAAAGTAAAAATACAAACATTTTTTTTTATAAATTTACTCTATATATTTCGAGCTCTTAACTCATTGTCACGAGAACATTGACTGAAGATAAAGTGATGACAAAATTTATTTAATATGATGAACAATTGTTTGTGTTTTAATGTGAGCATGAATGAATTATCAGAGAATAGAATGGTTTCAAAGTGAGAAAACCCAATAACCTGGTAGGAAAATGCCTCGGTTAACCATGGGGCCTGGAAAACCAGGTCTGCCTGCCCAGCCCTGGATCTAGGCTTAACTAATCGTCATTGCCCAGCTTCAACCAAGCCTTGATTGAAGCCAGGCTATGACCATGGGGCGAGGCCCGAGGCAGGCCTGGAAAACCAGGTCTGCCTGCCTCCTGCTCTGCTTCAGGCTAGGATCGGTTGCAATCCCAGCCTGGCCCAAGGCTTGGGCAGGCTTGAAGCGGGCCCGGGGCAAGCCTTATTCAGTGGTCACTGCGTACCAGTGAAACAGGTGAAGTTAACAAAGCCCAATGTATTTTCGGGCTTTTTTTGGGCTCTAGAAACCATGGAACGAAAATTTTCTCTGAAACTTTGCACTCCAACTATAACTAAGCTAATGTAGGAAAAGACAACAAGAATTCGAAAATTGAAACTGATATTTATTATATTCGAATTACAAGTCTTCAAAAAGTCAATTTCCGGTGATACCATTCCAATCTAATATATCTCTCTGTCTATCTATCCATTTCACTAAATATAAAGGAAGTAATTTACGCATTCGGAAATTAAACCCCTCTTTGAACAAGTTAGAAAGCTAAAATTTTACATATTTATATTTTTATCTAGTCAAACTTAAAGGAAAAATCGAAAAATATAATTTAAAAGGGAAGCTCTCAATTCTGAAAATGTTAAATCTGCAAGTAATTGAAATTTGAAAAATTAAATTACTTATTAGGTGAAGGGACAATTTTTGGTTAAAGACAGATATTCGGGGTCCAAAATATGGGGAGAAGTAGTTTTAAATTTCCAGGAATTTGAAATCTAAAATTTAAAGAAATTAGTTTGTCTATTTTTTTAATTACTTATTTTTGAACAGGATAAAAACAGAGGTGGGTCTTATTTTAAGACAAAGTAATTAATAAATTTGATGTATATGTAGATACCTGTTAGCTCCTTCAGGTTTAGTGTAACATTAGTTTGAATTAATCGATGTTTAGGTAGGTACCATTAATTTGAATTAATCTTTGTTTAATGAAGCGTTTTCACTTGCATAGCTGGTCTTTTCATTTTCTATTCGAATAAGTTTAATTAAAAGCACCGGATTTGTAAATGACCAGGTGAACTTTGAATGACTGATTTATTTACTTATTCCTCATCATGTTCAATGATGTGGGTGTGACTCTAGGCTCAATTCGCAAGCTAATCACACGGCGTGCAGACCATCAGGATCCAATAATAGACCTCAGCTGAACAACGAACACTAGGCTGTTATTTAGATATTCTAATTGTGTTGACTTTCGAGTTTATCACGAAACAGCCTTTTGAATATGGAATTAAGACTCCGAAAATGAATTAAAGTGGGTGAATGTTTGCCAGTTAAAGTCATAGGATAGGTGGTGTAAAAGTTGGTGGGCCAGTGGGCGGATCGAAGGGGCTGTTGTCTGGGGTGCGGGTGCAAAGGGGACGCCAGCGTCGCCTACCTGTTGCTGGAGCCCACGGGTTGTTGCTGCCCTGGAAGCCTTTCCAGAGAATGGGCGATATTGAACAACTGGGGGCAATACCATTGATTTAGTTAATTTGTTTCTAATTTTAATTGACTCCTTCTGCTGCCCCGCGGCTTTTATCAAAATAAAACGCCACCCTGTATACCCTGGAAGACAAAGAGATGCACATTCATAAAGAAACACAAATAAAAGTTGTATTCTTTGAACATTTAATTTAATAAGAAATAAAATTGCATTTAAAGTTTTCTTAAGGGAAATGAAATACAATATAAATATAAGTTAAGATTTTATTAAAAGAGAGCGCAAAAAATATCCAATTTGAGAATATTTCTTTGGCCCTTGAGCTTATCTTCAAACGCTTAGTCTAATCTTTAATTAAACTTATTCAGCTCTATAGAATAGGAGGGAAATTGAGTCTCCTGGGCCCTCCATGTTTTAATATTCTCACACACAGAAACACTGATAGGAACATGAAAAAAAAGGAAAATTGAATTAAAAAGAGCTGGGAAATGAGATATTCATCTTTATAATAAATAGATATTTTCCAAATTTACGATATTAAAGTGTTTATTCAGGGTGGACCATTTTCAGCAACTATTTTCGAATAAACATAAAAACTATAATTTTATTTTATCAATTTGGATTTATTCTTAAATATTTTTGTGCAATCCTCACTTTCGAGGGTTGATGATTAGTAGTTAAAGTGTTCTTGGTATACGAGCACATTAATCACATTTTGGCGCTTCATTAAAAATAAAAATAAATTTATTGGGAATTTTATATAGGTACAATAGGATGGTCTTTATTTTGGATATTTTCGAATTTTTACGGTGACAAGGGTTCATGTGGTTCGAAATAAATAAAAAAAAATATCCCCCAAATTTCAAGTCTCTATCTCAATTATAACCTGTGCCCCCAGCGATGTAAGTTTCTCATCTAAATAACATGGGGTTTTTGCCATTGAAAGATCAATTTTTTATTCCGGCCAAAGTAATGGTTCAAAAAATTTGAAACTCTGTAAACTTTATCCTTATAATACTAGCTATCCATCAGAATTATTACAGATTTTTAGCTATTATAATTTTGGAGTTACAGCTAGATAAAATACTGCTATATCTTAGTGTTACTAAGTTATAGACTCCAAAATTATAATAGCTAAAAATCTGTAAAAATTCTGAGGGATAGCTACTATTATAAGGATAAAGTCTACAGAGTTTAATTAATATATCTCATATTTTTAACCGATTTCAAAAAAGGAGGAGATTCTCTATAGTGTTTATTAATTAAAAGTCAGTTTTAAAAAATTGTATTTTTTTTTTTTTTTTTTTTTAAATTTTATTAAACCAATTATTTTACATTAATTAATGTATACCTTGTATTTTAGCTTCGATTTCGGAGATTGCTTCTCCACCATCGAGTGTCCTTATTCATATTTAGTCCGTGTTTTTAATAAGAGGAAAAATCTAATTAGATAAAAAAACCTCTTTTCCGATAATTATTTAATTCCATTATTCCCCAATCAAGTCGATTGGTTAATCTTCCTTCCTCTCCTCCATCTTTTCTCTAAAAAATTGTATTTTTTTTTTTTTTTTTTTATAAATTTTATTAAACCAATTATTTTACATTAATTAATGTATACCATGTATTTTAGCTTCGATTCCGGAGATTGCTTCTCCACCATCGAGTGTCCTTATTTATCTTTAGTCCTTGTTTTTAATAAGAGGAAAAATCTAATTAGATAAAAAAACCTCTTTTCCGATAATTATTTAAATTCCATTATTCCCCAATCAAATCGATTGGTATCTCCATCCTTCTCTCTCCTTCCCCTCTAAAAAATTGTATGAAATTGAACAGTTAATATATAGAATTTGAATCTGTGTCGTTTAGAGGATTTAAATCGTGTTTATTTTCCAAGACTTTAAATATATAGAAACGAACTATAAGTAACCACTTTCACAATCACCGGCGCATTATAAGGTTTATTTTTTCAACATATTCAGACCTAAACATAACATTAATCGTATGTTTCCTATATTTGATTCAATCGCGAATCAAATACAGGTGATTTTTGTCAAATATTAAGTGAAAATAATATCTGAACTTATATATTTCTAACTTGAAATAATGAAGTTAAATAAATTTATAATTTTCTCATTAATATATTAAAGAATAATCAACATATTAAAGAGAATTGTTTTGATCGCGCTTTTTAAACAAGATATATATCGCGAGACTAGGCTGGTTGAAGCTATTGGAGTCCGCTGAGTCTTAAGTCTGGTGATCCATCCAAGTATCATGCGGGCTAAACGCAAAATGACGTTGGATTATAGCTAAATCGATCATATCTTTTTCATTCTCTCTTGGCTCAGACTTAAGACTCAGCAGACTCCAATAGCTTCAACCAGCAGTAGTCTCGCGATATATATCTTGTTTAAAAAACGCGATCAAAACAATTCTCGTTAATATGCTGATTATTCTTTAATATATTAATGAGAAAATTATAAATTTACTAAACATAACACATTATATTTTGAAACCGTTAGAATCTGCACTGTAGAAACAAGCGTGTAAATTATTGCCCTCAATTCGAGTGACTGTACTGGCAATTTGTATCTGAACTTTCAAAAGATTCATCAATTGAGTATTGAAGTGGACGGCTTGAGGGTGCGAGTGTAAAAAAGGGCAAGGGGTGCGAGAACAATACAGATAAATTTCAATGAATAAAGTTGATTAAAAAAGTTTTTAAGGGCGCTCGGCTCTTCTGCAGAACGGTCTCCATTTGCTCTCTTTTCGATCCATTAATACGATTCCTGAGGCGACACCGACCATACACACACAACCTGGACGCTCCTGCTCGCTAAATCCTTTGGGTTACTCCATGTAAACAAAAACAGCTATTGGAACCGATCAACTTAGTTTAAGGAAAGACTCAACGGATAAAATAAATAAAGTAAAGCCATCCAATCTTTATCCGATTTCTATCCAATTATTAAGAATTAATTCCGATTTGAAAATAAAACCAACTCTAAGAAAGAAGCGAAAAAACGTATCTTATTCATTTGGTTCTGTTGACTCAAGTCTTTTTGCGAAATTCTATTTTCCCAGTCTTTTCTCATATTTAATCTGATAATATTGAAGATTTTCTTTTTAATATTATTTCTCTTTTAGTAATAAGAATTCGTATCTCTAAAAATAATATTTTTTTGATGTTCTTTAGGGTTTTTTGGAAGGCTTCACGTGCTTTATTTTTTCATTTAATAAATTAATTTTATCGATTTTTTAGATAATTTGAAAAAAATACGGCAATTTCGATTGAACTAAGAGTAACCATAGCAAAATGGCTAATTTACTTCTCTATACATTTCCATCCAGTTAAAATATATGGACATTAAAAAACATAATTTACCGATTTAGAAAAATACAAATATAAATATTTAGATAGAGGCTAGATCAGGTGTGTCCAACCTGTTGGCTTACACGGGCCGAATTTGATGAAAAAACAAATGCTTCAGGCCGCATATAAAATATAACAATTTTATTAATATTTCTCAATAAAAAATAATAGTTATAATGTAGAATAATATAATCCAGGTACTATTGAAGATATTACATTCTCGAGAGGGTGAATATAACTATTCTTGCCATGTAAGAAAATCATGCTTAACAACTCGGATTCAGTAATTATAATAATAATTATATTGATTTTTATTCAAATTAGTTTTTATATTAAAATTTATATTGCATTTACTCGTATACATTTTAGAATGCTTGATTAGAATAAGTAGAGAAAGAAATCGTATATAAAACATATCTTAAGGTAGTTGTTTCACCATATGCGTTTTATTAGGATTTTTTTTGAAATTTAGGCGGATTATTATTTAAATACTTCTGCATCGATTGGTGGCAAAACGAAATTTATGAAGAATATAGTTCCGGAGATATTAAATTCCAAAGATAGAGTTTTTCAGTCTCTTATACATTGCACTATAAGGGATATCGGAAAGTTTACATACATATTTAATTATAATTAAGAAACTCTTCTTACCATTATTATAAAAAATAAACCAACATTAAACAATAAATAATACATTTTTTAATAAAATTTTAATTCATATTTTTCTGAGATAATAATGAATAAATAATGAAAAAAATATCAATATAATAAAAAATTTACACTAAAAACAAGCTGGCAACATCGTATTTATTTAACCTAAAAAGTGGATTAACTTTAGTGCTTTTTTGACGTTTTTTCGCTTCAGCCTTTGTCGCTACAGCTTTTAATCGTTTATTAAGAACTTTTGTTTAATAAATCGACCTTTGTAATGAAAATGCAATTGGATGTTGATGAAAGCAGTCCACTGTGGTTGTAAAAAAATAAGACTATAGAGGTTTTATTATTTTACATTTATTTAGTTAAACCGATGTTTCGGAGATTTATTTTCCTTCTTCAGGTAAAAGTCAATGAAAGTAGTTCAAATCATAATTATTTCTGTACCATGCCAAAAACATTATAAAAATTTATCCTCGAATAGAAATAAAGTAAAAAGCAATTGATGATTAATATGTTAATATATTAACATTAATTGCTTTTTACTATATTTCTATCCGAGATGAAAATTTTTTATAATGTTTTTTTGGCATTGTCAAAGGAGACAGGAAGTAATTATGATTTGAACTACTTTCATTGACTTTTTTGTTACCCTGAAGAAGGAGAGAATAAATCTCCGAAACGTCGGTTTAACAAATAAATAATGTAAAATAATAAAACCTCTATAGTCTTATTTTTTACAACCACCGTGGACTGCTTTCATCAACATCCAATTGCATATTTATACCAGTCCGTCTCCTAAAGAAATAAACTGCAACGGATCGTTGCTAAACTTAATCCAAATTCATTTGAAATATTAATATGTTTTGCTGGCTTGGTGTGTACTGGATATATTAATTATTTATTCTTTAACAATAAAAAAATAATATGGAGAGAAGAAGGAAACATTTTATTTGTTTCATTCATTGACCCTTTGAAACCCTGAAGAAAGAGTGAAAAATCCTCCGAAACGTCGGTTTGAAAGGAAAGGAGAAAGGATTCCAATAAATTACACCTTATTTTATATGTGTTAATTTTTTCTTCCTCACCACCTCTGGGCTGCTTTCCATTAATTTCAATTAAAAAATAATATGTTTATTCCTTTATTATTAATCAGATATCACTTGCAATTTGCAGTTCATATTGACTTTAATTCAAAAATAATGATCGATTCTCATTTAAAAGTCGAGGAATAACCATTCTACATTAGATTTTTGACGTTTCGGTTATTATTAGTAACCATTGCTGAAGACATGGAGGAATCGACTTAAAATCAAAAATAGCCATCGATTCTCATATAATACTCGAGGAATAACAATTTTACATTAGATTTTTGACGCTTCGATTATTATTGGTAACCATTGCTGAAGACATGGAGGAAATCGGCTTAAAATCAAAAATAACGATCGATTCTTATCTAATACTAGAGGAATAACCTTATTGCATTCCATTTTTGATGTTTTGACTATTAATGGCAACCTCTACTGAAAACGTGGAAGAATCGACTTAAAAATCAAAAAGACTAAATTCTTTTATGGCAAACAACTCAAACTCGAGTTGTTTACCAAAAAAGAATTTAGTCTTTTTGATTTTAAGTCGATTCTTCCACGTTTTCAGTAGAGGTTGCCATTAATAGTCAAACCATCAAAAATGGAATGCAATAAGGTTATTCCTCTAGTATTAGATAAGAATCGATCGTTATTTTTGATTTTAAGCCGATTCCTCCATGTCTTCAGCAATGGTTACCAATAATAATCGAAGCGTCAAAAATCTAATGTAAAATTGTTATTCCTCGAGTATTCTATGAGAATCGATGGCTACTTTTGATTTTAAGTCGATTCCTCCATGTCTACAGCAATGGTTACTAATAATAACCGAAATGTCAAAAATCCAATATAGAATGGTTATTCCTCAAGTACTAGATGAGAATCAATCGCTATTTTTGATTTTATGTCGATTCCTCTATGTCTTCAGCAATGGTTACCAATAAAATCCGAAATGTCAAAAATTCAATATAGAATGGTTATTCCTCAAGTACTAGATGAGAATCAATCGCTATTTTTGATTTTAAATCGATTCCTCTATCTCTTCAGCAATGGTTACCAATAAAAACCGAAACGTCAAAAATCCAATATAGAATGGTTATTCCTCAAGTACTAGATGAGAATCAATCGCTATTTTTGGTTTTAAGTCGATTCCTCTATGTCTTCAGCAATGGTTACCAATAAAAACCGAAACGTCAAAAATCCAATATAGAATGGTTATTCCTCAAGTACTAGATGAGAATCAATCGCTATTTTTGGTTTTAATTCGATTCCTCTATAAAGGTAACGGATAAGAAAAGAACGCAGTTGCTATGGTTACTTATAAACTTTCCTCCCAAATTTGTAGCATTTCACAGAGAAAAGCCTATCCACTCTTACTTAGTTAGGTTAAATGAGTCCTATATTAAACAGATCAAATGAATAAATTTTAAAGAATTTAAAAATCTTACTTTAGAGTAAAGTACTTTAAAATATAATTTTACTAAAAACTTTATTTAACCTTTTTTGTCGGCCCCAAGGTACTTAATTAGGATATTAAATTTCATAAAGATAAGAGTAAATAGATATTTTATTTAATATGGATTTACTATGAGTTAAGGATACTGGGTCACTTATTTCACATTAAAATTAAAAAATTAAAAGATATAAAAATTTTTCTTTTTCAATATATATATTGAAAAAGAAAAAAAATTTTATATCTTTTAATTTTAATGTGAAATAAGTGACCCAGTATCCTTAACTCATAGTAAATCCATATTAAATAAAATATCTATTTACTCTTATCTTTATTAAAGATGTTTCACCTTGCACCAACACCACAATCTCTACTGATTAATATTAAATTTCATCAAAATAGCGCTTCATTTTGTTAAACTAATGGTAGGTTTTCAATTTCATTTCAATCGGTGCAAAGGTGTGGAAAAAATCGTGGACGAAAAAAACGATAACATCCATCCATCCATCCATCCATCCGCACGCACTTCCAAAAAATGGCACTTTTTGGCCTCTCGACGAGATTCCAGGTAATTTTTTGGCAAAACCGTCACGTGCTAAAATTCAATCTCATTGAATACTTCGATTTGTGACCTAAATTGAGTCCATGGGTTCCGTAGTCTTTACCTGAGGACCTTGAAGCTGCGCTTGCCGCGCGACCGATTGCAATACTTTCTCCCATGCTGCGCATTGGATAAAGTAAAAATCTTTATAATGAATTTTAATTGTTATTTATTTATTATGATAAAAATATACAAGCTCGGACAATGTTGCCAGATTTCTCAAACGAGCACGGGATTGGCTAGCAGTGGTACATAAACAGCAAATAGTTTTGGGCTTATGAATTATGAATCCTTATTGTCTGTTCTATATAGCATTAACTTTTTGTTAGTATTGTCGCGAAACAACTACCTTAAAGACTTTTTGGAGATATGCCTAAAACAAACTCTCCTATTTAATTTCAATCAAGACATAATTTATTCCCATTAAATACTACTTAATTGAAAGACATAAAAAATGAGTTTTTTTTGCGACAAGCCTAATCAACTCTAATCCTTCAATTTGATTGAAATAAAAAGATATATACCCACTGAACAACATATGATTTTTGATAAGCATAACGCCAATTGATAAAAATATGTGATGTTGCTATATATGTCCTCTTTTGTTGAAAAAACTGTTATTCCTTTTTGATACTTATGTAAAGAAGTTATTCCTAGAGATAGCGTGAGATAGTAGTTTTAGAAACGTTTGCTATTTTCAAAGAAGGCTGACTATCTTTGGTTCACATTCAGAAATAACAGATCCATTTCTTTATAATATACTTGAATTTAACAAAAAATAAATATATCAACCAGTATGTTAGCAGATAACATCTCAAGGGTTCAGCCATCTGCTCCGGAATGCAAGTTAAATCCCCAGATTCGACTCTCCCCGAATCTTCGGACAAGCAAATCTAACAGATCTACTAACAACCTTGATACGATATTTTTTTTTTTCATGAGATAATTGTGACTTTCGAAGGGCCTTCTAAGATGTTAGGATTTTGGAAAAAATTTGTATTTTTACCGTTTCAAGAAAAAATTGAAGGAAAAAGTACCTAAAATCTTTTTGAAGGCTCAGTAGAAGCTATCCACAAATTTTAACTGTATTATAAAAGGGGAAGCTCTTCTATTCTATTTTTTACTACGAAAGTACTTTGAATATGTAGAATTATCTATATCTATATCATCTTCACCGATAGCTACTGCTTTTACTTATTTGCTTAAAAGTGAGCCACCGTAGCTACAAATTGCATACACTTAATCAAAATATTGTTGTTTTTTTTTCTAATATATAGTATTTTGGTTTCATTATGTAAGTGGTTAGAAGATGAAGCTGGGAGAGGGCATTAAATTATGTTAAATGGCTTGAATCGTTAACGAGGAACAAACACCTGGAACGTTTAAGTAGCCATTTTCTCCTCTCTATCTCTGCGTAAGCCCTTCTGGCAGAATCTCCAACCCTATTTTTATTTAATAATGTTTCAGATGAGACACCGACTTTTTTTCAGAATTGCGGAAATATTTCATCTAAATCCTCTTCATTTATTCAAATACACATACTAACACACTATTTAGAAGCTGTTTTTTTATTAAAATAAATTAATTCAGAATGTTTTTTTTCTTTTCGACGAAAATAATCATTAATAAATTTAGAATTCTTTAATAAAATCGGATTTTAATTACTTTATATTTGCTATAAATTCTTTGATGATTAATTTAATAACTCTAAAGTTACAAGGCACACCTACACAGGACTATTCAAATATATATAGAGACTTAAATACCCATGATAATAATTCAAGAATGTAAAATATTTGTATTTCCAATATAATGAAGTATTAATACTATATTGATATTTCCATTTACAGAATTTCTCGCTCAGTTATCAATTCAATAAATATAAATATATACTTATATAGAGAGAGAAAAATAGAGGTAAAGTAAAACTTTTCTAAGACTTGGTTGGAAAAATTTTGTAATTGAACTTATGGAATTTGTAAGTTGAAAATAGTCTTCATATTGCGGCTTATTTAAACCAACATATGTACCAAATTCCAGCTGATTTGTCACAGCCATCCCGTAGCTTCCCGTCAAAAAATTCATGATTTTTCTGTACTTTTGAGCAGAAAGTTCTGAAGATAGAAATATCAAAATTGTGATGGAAATACAAATATTTTGACGCTAACTTTTTAAGTTCTTGCTCTCTTAAAATGAATCAGTGGAATTTCAGCTGATTTCTCCAGGGATCATATACGTCAGTGAAAAATCAATCATTTGTATTCATTTCAACAGATTCAACAGTGGTTTTTAATTTTCACTGATTCAAACAGAGGTTGTCTGACGGCTGTCAGTTGATTCTTCAAATCCACTGATACACCAGTGGATTCAAAAGCCACTAATGAATCAGTGAATTTTAAAATCCACTAATACATTCAGTGACTATCCACTGATTAGCAGTGGTATGATTGTGACTGTTTGGATAAATGAATAGTCACTGTTATTCAGTGGATATCCACTGATTCAGTTTTAGAGAGTGGGTTAATGATGGTAATTGGTTATCTGCATAGAGAGAGAAATGATAATGATTGAAAATAATTTTCCCCACTTTACAGACATTTATAAACACGATAAGCAAAGAATTAATTGCTTAAAATTTCAAATTCAATACTTTGATCTAGTCGTAGTGAAAAATACTATGGAAAATTCGACTTTCCAGTGTCGGAAGGAGCCTTCGAAAATTCTTAATGTAATTCACAAACGAAAAATGCTTTTTTATTTTACTCGGGACTCCTACTTCCTGAAATTCACTAATAAAATTGTCAATTTTTCACATGTTAAGTAAGGTCCAAGGCTAAGAAAAATAATTTCCAAATATAATCTTTTTTGACTGATTTTGTGTTTTTCTGGATTCAGATACCTACAAGAGCGAAAACTATATAAGAGTTCGTTCTAGAGCAGAAATATATGTATTTTTATCATGAAGATTCGATTAGAGTTCAGTTTCATTATATTTAGAACTTTCTCAATGTTCAGAATCATAAAAAAATCAAATAGTTAAATAGGAAGTTCTTAAATGGTTATAGTTAATTTGCTTCAATTTGGAATATTAGTTTGATAAGTTGTAAATTTTTGCCAAATTTCAGCTTTCTAGATCAACCCATTCACACTCACCGACTTTAAATACAATGCTCGATATTATTAATTTTATGCATACGATTTTTCAAAGAAATTTTTTCTGATTCTAAAAAAGATGCTATTCATTAAAATAAAATTGATATTTTAGCGAAATATTTATCTCAGCTTAGATTTGCGAGCTGAGATGTCATAGGAACATATTAGAAAATTTTAAAGTAATTTTCTAATTTTATCATGATTGGTCCAGCTCTAAAAATATTTCTAAATTAGCATGAATACATTTAATAGACCAGTAAATTAAAATTTCAACAAATACTTACTAAATTCAATACTTCGCGGAGTTCGACTGAAGTTCGTAATACATTTTTCAACATCCCATAACAGTTAGTATAAATGCCGGTGCAAATGCAAGAGCCTACCTAATTCTTGACCAAGTTCGCCCCTGGGTGTCATACCTCAGTGAAAGAGGAAAAGCATAACTTAGCCAATATATCTTCCAGGACTTTAATTAGATCTAGTAGTATTAGTTTTGTCACTACAAAAGCTTAGATAGGCTTAACAGTGGATACTGAATGAACAATTCTAATGTGTGATATTTGAAAACTGCATAATAAAATAAAAATTTATATTTTCATTAATTATTCTTCTATATAAGGAGATTTTTAAAAATTTCTATTTGTTGAATTTTCTTCTAATTTCATTCTCCAATAATTCACTTTTTGAATCCTCATTGTTTGAATAGCTTGAGAATATCGTTGCAGCTGACGTACACAGTCCTAATTTTAAATTAGAACTCCAATCATTATTATGATTTTTTAAATAGTTGATTATGTTTATTCAACATTATTTGCCATGCACCTTTTGCTTATGACATTTTTCCGAAAAATGTTTAATTTACCATTTTATAATTCATTTTTTTTCTCTTAATCAAATTGTTATATTTCTAACATGGGGATTCTTAAATTCTGAAACTAATAATGGCGTATAGGCATAGAGGAAGGAGCATTGGGATGTGGTTCAGTTTTTCTTTTTGTATTCTGTAGTAATTCATTATTATGAGTGTATTTTTTATTTTTTGCCCTTTGCATTTCCCAAACTTGAATATTTCTTGGTACTATCGAGTCGGCTCACTGTCATCTCCAATTATAATATATATTAAAATCAAATCCATTTTTTTTACATGGTGATTATTGTAAGAGGGTTTAGACAGGTTTAATAAGCTTCGAAATTTTTGATCCGTAAAAACTATATTTTAGAACTTATAAGCTTCCCAAAGAAAACTTTTCCTATAAAAAAGGCAAGTTTCAAACTTGCCCTAACGATTCAATAGGGTGAGTGACCTAGCTTAGAGTAAATCCGCTATGATCCAGGCGCTGGTTTCTCCGCTTTGGAAGGATCAAAATGGACTTTTTTATAAATACTTTAATCAGCTTCGAAGTAAAATCGAGATGGGATACTTTCACTAATTAATTCAATTGCTCACAGAATAGGATAAAATTAGGACCACCGTTTCAGATATTCAAGTTTATACTTGAGCTCAATTTGTCGGTAGTAGTGAACTTAATCTATTATTATTTAATCATGAGTTTCCTACATTTGATTCGTTAGCGAATCGAATGCAGGTGATTTTTGTCAGATATTAAGTAATAATAATATCTGAATTTATATATTTCTGTGCAAGAAATAAGGAATTTTTGAATATTTTCTAATTAATATATTAATCAATAATTAACACATCAAAGAGAGTTATTTTTTGACCGATGTTTTTAAACAAGATATATATATATATCGCTAGAGTACTGCTGGTTGAGGCTATTGGAGTCAGCTAAATCTTAAATCTGGACCAAGAGAAATGAAAAAGATATGATCCATCTAGGTGTGATCCAGCATCATTTCGCGATTAGCCTGCATGGCAATGATTCTTTATTTATATTTCTGATCAAATTGTTTTCTTAAAAAAATATAACTAAAATTTTAAGTTTTAAGACTCTTATAATCCATTTTAATTTATACATAGAAAAATTCATTAAAAAAATCCATGAAAAATAAATAAAAATGACAAAATGTTTTGTGTTCGGGTTTTCTTTAGGCATTTTTCTTCAAGCAAGTAATGAAAATGAATTAGATAATATTTTCAAAAATTAAAGCTTTATTGAAGGGGTTGAAATGAAAATAAAAACGACCAAGAGTAATGTTGAAGTCTGTTCTAAGTTACCACTCTGCCACTTCATCAAACATCTACCATATGATTGATAACGGCTAGAATAAACAATTGATTCTGCTGGAAGTTAACTTTTAAACGATTTTAAAGAACCCGACATGCTCAAAGTAAACACGGCTTCTCGAGAGACCTTCGAAATGTGATTCTATAGGATAATGCTGTAGATCAAATGGGAGGATTGAATTACCAACTGGGTTTTTCGACACCGTTGGAGTGGTGAAATCTTTAAAAGAATTTGAGAAAGAGAAGAGTTCAGATGATAAAATGTGAGGTATTGGAGATAAACTCCAAGCTCTTGTGGCATGTTTTTATGAATATATAATGTATGAATGATAAAACTCACGGGGATAGCTAAAAGGGATATGTTGAAGGGTGATGAGAAAAAGGAAATATTAAAATAATTTTAATTAACTCTAAGAAGTAAGAGTTGGGGAATTTATGAATTTATGAAAATAGAATAAATTTATTAAAAATTAAAAGGAAAAATTAAAATATTTTTAATTAATTCTAACAAGAAGTGTTCAAAAATTTATGAAAATAGATGAAATTTATTAAAAATTTGCGACTGCAAATATCTGCCGAGACTCAGTCTCGAAACATCGTACTTTAGGACAGCGGCCCGACACTCTAACCACTGACCCACAGTCGACCTAAAATGTCAGGTTATTGACTTTACAAATCTTTTATCGGAAAAGGCAAACCCTAAATCTTGGATCAATAATATAATTAATATATGTTTATACATTTATGTCAGAAGAGTTCGTCGCCTCATTTTTGCCAAATAATAAAGGAAATTAAATGGGACATTTTAAGAGAAATAACTGGTTTGGTATTGGATCAAATGGGGGCAATTAATTTCGTTAAAGCAGTCTTAGATTGCCCTAAGTAGAAGACACCTTAATCTTTCAAAAGCCTCTCGGGCTAAAAGCATTCTTTTCTTCGGACTCGGTTCCATTGTAATCATGTGGCCACTATAATATTTTTATAGTACTTGAAGAATTTAATCCTATTGGTGGAAGGAAAAATACTATATAATTTAATACTTTATGAAATGTGATTGAAAGAAGAAAGACAAATTTTCTATAACTTTATTTGTTGCAAAGAAATGTTGAATGTTTATTTGTTCCTATTTTCATCTATGAAGATAATATGTAATTCATTTCGAAAAAAATCGTTTTTTAGTTTCTTTTACTTTAAATCACTTCCCTGATAATATAAATTTCATCAAATAAATTAGAAGAAAAATAAAATAAAAAAATAATATTTTTTTTAACTGAATTTCCATTTATAATCTAAATAATGTCCTCGTCCTATAGATGTTTGTTTGTTATTAAAACGTGGTTTCCATTATAACATTCATTTCTAATGTAGATGTTTCATTCGGCTTACATAAATATTTTTGTTTTATGAACTTGATTAGACCTGAATGAAAAACAAAAGCATACTCTTATAGAACCTGTACATGGCCCAAAACGAGAGTAGGTAAGAAGGAGAAGTATATATTGTACATTTACCAAATTTAAAAATTGATTAAGCTCAGAAATAAAAGTAAAGGTGAAAACTTTTTAAAACCCTGTTCGTATTTATAAATAATGATTTGGCAATTTTTAGTCAGCAAGAGCTTGAGCTAGAGAGCTGGGACTATGCACACATTGTGCAGTTTATAAATACAAATTTGTATGTCACATTTCCGCTAATTAACCGACTTCAAAAAAGAAGGAGGTTATCAATTCGACTGATTTTTTTTTGTGTCTATGTTACCTGATATCTTTGCGAATTGTGAGCCGATTTTGATGATTTTTTTGCATTGGGTTCAGTATAGTTTCCGATTGGTCCCGTTTTTTTTCATTGGAATTGGATCTTTTTTGTTATGTTTGTTCAGGCATAACTTCTTTGTTTATGAATCGATTTTAATGATTCTTTCTCCGTTTTATCATTATAGCTCCAAGATAGTCAAGCTATCTAACTATTTATTTATTTATTTATTTTATGTATGTTCAGCGAGAACTTTTTGCTACATGAACCGATTTCGACGATTCTTTTTTTATTGGAAAGGGGGTACCTTAGGGGTGATTCCATATTAATTTGGTCAAGTTCTGATGATATGATCATGACGATATAACGTAAATCTCCAATTCTTATCAACAAATAATTGAAATTATAATAAATATAAATTTTTATAAAAAAAAACTTAAAACATTTATTTAAAACCCGCAAACGTTACGAGAGAATTTCTATATTTATGAATTGAATTTTATTATAATTTTCTGATGGGATGAATTGGGTGAAGTGGACGAATAATGGAATTGAAATAATTATCGGAAAAGAGGTTTTTTTATTTAATTAGTTTTTTTCCTCTTATTAAAAACAAGGACTAAAAAGATGATCATGACACTTGATGGTGGAGAAGTTATCTCCGGAGTCGAATCTAAAATACAATGTATACATTTATTCATGTAAAATAATTGGTTTAATAACTATACTCTCCTATCTTCTTCTGATTCATTCGCCTGACGCTTTCTTCTTACGAGATGCATGCAAGGTAGAATATATTAAGTCACTATTAATAACATCACTAAAAAGAGAAAAATAAAAATAATTTTCATAAAAAAAAATAAAACCGACTTCAAAAAAATTAGATACAACAACTAAAATAATAAGAACTCAAAAATCAAATAAAATGCACTAAAAGATATAAAATAATTATTTAATTTAGTTACAACTAAACGAAGAAATATTAACATGAAATCACTTTTTGAAGTCGGTGCTAAACAAACCATATAAGCGAGCGTACCCGCCAAACGTACTAAGTAAGATATGTCAAGTTCGATTGATAAAATGTATATTTTTGGCAGCGACTTCAAAAAGTGATTTCATGTTAATATTTCTTCGTTTAGTTGTAACTAAAAATATTAACATTATTAATTAGATAATTATTTAATACCTTTTAGTGCATTTTATTTGATTTTTGAGTTCTTTTTTTATTTGTTGCATCTAATTTTTTTTGAAGTGTTTTTTTTTATATATAAAAATTATTAGCTACAACAGTTCAAGACCAGGACTCGTTTTTTGAAGAGAAATTTCTTTTGGTTCGGTATTAATTCAAATAGAAATGAAACCGAAATTTCAAAGATATAGAGATGGAAAGCGTGGTAGAGTGAGAGAGCGGTGTGCCCCGCCAGACACTCATGCGTGTTAAGTGCGGCCGAAGGTAATATATTCTTTCTCCAGTTTTCGAGGGAGTAGTTCTTCTCAAGAAGCCTAGCTAGGTTTTTCCCTTTGAATGGAAAAAATATATAACGTGCACCCAAAAAATTAAAAAATTTAAATCTTGAAAAAATTATTACAAGGGTGCGCTAAAAAGGAGAAAATTTTATGAAATCAAATCAATGGCGAGCTGTCAAAGGTTTGCTTGGACTCTTTTCTTCCTTTTGAAATGTTTGGAGTAAATATCAAAAGAACAAATTAAAATGGTGCTTTGATTTCCAGCGCAAGCATATTATATATATATAATAGCCCAGATTAATTTGCAGCAACGCTAACGTAATGCTGCCGACAGGGAGCGCTGATGACGTCGGTATATTTGCGGGAAATTTGAAATATAATTGTAATTTGAACTCGAATTTTGAAATGAAAGACTCAAATTGATTTTAAATTAAGAAACATTAAATAGTTGATACAATTTTGATGACTGTATATGTATATAATTAAGCAATGGAGAGGGATATCGCTTTTTTCAGCTCTTAGGAACTGATGATGGCATTATTTAATTAAAGCCGAAACGTTTTCCATAATTGGGAGTTTTTTATTCAGCAGAAGGCTACCCATTGGCCGAATCCCTCCATTACTTAATTAGAAACATTAAATATATTGATAATTATTCCTCCCCCCTCACCACTCAAAAATTAAATATTCAATTCGCTTTTTCTTTGCCCACAGAAGAAGAAATTAATCACATCTTATTTGATTTATATTTTATATATTATTTGTTTATTTTTTATTAATTTGTCACTTTTTTATAATTTTTTAAAAATCTAAATTTTGTTGTTCTTATTTTTTGATTTTTACAAAATTGAACGACTTAAATCACGCATGCCCGAGTTTCTCATTGCAATACTGGAGCAGCCTGTCATACAAAAAACATCTGATCTCTTTTAAATATTTGGAGCCTTATATCGATTATCGATCCCAAATTTTAAAAAAATGATATAATATAATTCTCCTCCTCACACGATCACACTTATTTAAATAAATCTATTTCCATACAAAAAATATCAAAATGCTGTAGATTATAGAAAAAAAAAATACTTCCAGATTCATATCTAGAGCCTCATTTCTGTAGCTGTGTCAGGACGAAAATGAGGCGAAACTTTTAAGAGACTATGTATTTTCGGGAGTTTACAGGTATACATTTGGAGTGTGATTTTTTAAGAGGAATAACATTTTTGGACCGAGACGCCGCCCGCCAGTGCCAGCTTCGAGAGCGTGCCGTAGGCATTCACGAAAAGCTCGTATGTTATATTAGAATTGGCATAATTTGAAACTAGTGCGTGTTTTTGAATAAATTAATAAGTTGTTGTAGGGAAATAAGGACAATAGATTATGCAAATAATTTTCATTTCTTGTTGACTTCCTCAGGGCTCAAACAAATTAACTTCTTTGCATATTTGTTATTTTATAAATATTCATTCTTAGCAAACACATAAGGCCAGTCATCGAACAGATTAAAAATATTTTCCTATTTAAGATTTAAACAACAAATTTGACGAAACGTTGGCAAAAAATAAAAATTATTTGCATAAGCTATTGTCCTAATTTCCCTACAACAACTTATTAATTTAATCGATGGACATAAATAATCAAAATAATTATACATCTGGGGATTTTTGAATAAATTATAATAAAGTATACATTTTTTGCAATATCATTTATTTAAGAAAAAGAAAGTATGAAAGATCTTATTAGATCTGTATAATTTAGATGTCATATTTCAACTCCCTTCTGACATCTAAATTAAACATATCTAATAACATCTTTCATACTGGCTTTTTATTTATTTTTTCTAATTTTGTATTATATTCATCAACAACTTTTTAAATAATGAATTTGATTGTAGTGTAAGTCTAAAGGATCTAAATGAAAATAATTTGTTTTACACAATTTAGAAGAGTTGTTGATTCCCTAACTTTGTCATCGGTTTGATGCAAATAATCATTTATATATACATATATTTTTCTTCAAGTGCCATTCTCGTTTCCGAACGTCGGTCATTACTATGGTGAGTATCCTCTCCATTATATTTTTCCTGGGGAAATTTTTCACAGAGGTGGTTTCCCATTGCCTTGTTTGTTGTTGTTAATGAAAAAATTCGCTCAATTATTATCAATTTATTTAAAAAGGGAAAATCAAACACGGAAATTGGCGATATAGTTAATTTATCAAAGTTTGCTGTCAGAAATATTATTCGAGTTTATAAAACAACGGGTACAATAGCTACAAAACTCTCGGCATGCGCCGAAATCCAAAATATCAGATGCTGATAGACGGTCATTGAAGAAGATTATTAGAAAAAACAGGCGTTCGAACTATGGTGAATTCATCTTCTTTGTTCTTTGGAGCGATTCTGTGGGGCGGAAGGCGTTTCAAGATCCACGTGCCATAGAGAAGCCCTTAAGTAAGGTTTTAAAACTTGCAAGGTAATTTTATTGCAACTTATTCCAATTTTTTTTTTTGTAATTTTACTAATTTTTTTATGCGAAAGAAAAGCCACTCTTGACATTAAAACAAAAGAAAAACCTCCTTAAATGGGCTAAAAGTCATATTAATTGGACGAGTGATGAATGGAATAGTGTCCATCGGAGCAGATGAGTCTCAGCCTTGGAAGTTTGTGTTGGGGACAACTCGAAGCAGAGTTATTCGTCAGAAAAACGAAGCTTTCAATTCAGAATGTTTAAAAAAGAAAGTAAAATTTCCTGCTTCAATTATGGTATGAGGTTCAATGTCTGCTAGAGGTGTTGGAAAACTTCACTTCATTGATGGAATTGTAAACACCAATAAATATTTAGAGATTTTAAAAAATTCGTTACTTCCAACAATGGCAGATGCATTGCAGAATAATAATAATTTTGTGTTCCAACAAGACAGGGCGGCCTGCCATACATCAAGAAAATCTTTCAAATGGCTTTCTGATCATAATGTTCCACTTTTGAGTGGGTGGCAACAGTCCCAACTTGTCACCAATAGAAACTTTTTGGCACACAATGAAAAGCTATTATGAATACAACCAGCTAGAAACGCAGTCGAATTAAAACATAAACTTCAAAATATTTGGAGATTTCAACTCAAGATGAGTGTCAACACTTAATAAGTACGTTGTCCAAAGGAATTCAAGCCGTAATTAAAAATAAAGGCAACGTCACACAGTGGTAAAATATTTTGAATTTTGTATGTTTTCCTTGTTTTTAACAATTAAAAAATAATTTAAAGTTAAATGTTACAATAAAATGTTTTAAATTGTTTAAAATTTTGTTCCAAATGATAATAAAAATAAATATTTAAATTAAATTTACCATGAATTAGCATAATTTTATTTAAAAAGAAAAAATATTGGTGGGCCAATTGAGATGGGACGGGGGTCGTATATATATATTAGTGGCGTGCGGTCAATGGATGTTGTGAATACGGCGAATCCCTATAATTTAAAACAGAGTATTTTCATAAATATATAAGACCGACTTCAAAATTTCAGGAGAATCTTTAAATTTTCAAATTATTATCCGTTATTTCAAATATTTCTATAAAAACATTTTTAGTTTTGAAAAGTATATTGGTTCCCGAAATGAAATAAATTTGTTGCATAGTTTCAAGAGGAAATTAAAATGAATGATTTTTCCGTCCCTGCCTGATATATCTTCCAGTTCAAGCATGCCAAAGACAAGTTCAGACGAGTTTTAGTCGAATAAAAATTGTTTTCGCTAAAGAACTATTAAAATAGAAATAATACAAAAAAGGAATAAATAAAGATGATTCGAGAATCTTTGGACTAATTCATTTCTAACAACTCTCAAAAATATAAATCGGAAATAACGGCCAATATTTTTTTTGACACTCAATAAAAAGGTTGTTTATTAATCTATTAAATATTCTAAAACAGCGAAAATGTATATTTTAAATAATTAATAAATGTAGTTAAGAGTTAATCTTCATTCATTTAATGAAGCATTTGGTTTTTTATTACCATTTTTAATGAGTAAATTGAATAGATTAAATTTGAGATTTTTATTAAGCTTAGTAAAACTTATATTATAACTCTGATTAAAGTCTTAATTTTCTTCAAATTGAAATATTTTTTAATAGATACTTACAATCATGCCGTTTAATATAGTGAACTAATGCCAACATTCCACCATAAAGCCTTATTTCTGTAAAATTTCTGATTTTTCCTCTTTCGCTTATTTTAAAACGATACTACTTAATTAGAAACAAATTGATCAAAAGTAGTTTTTATTACAGGGAGTTTCAACATCTGATGACCTAGCTATTCGGAGACGAGGAACGATTTTTTATGTATTATAGGATGAGCTAAGAGAAATTCTATGCACTTTTAAATATGGTTGGAGAAAAAAATTCAAAATTCGCATTTATTTCTTTATTTTATGTTCAATTGATCAACCAAAAATGGGTATCGCCACGTCACAACACAACATGTCAGCGTAGTGTGCACACCTATTTAAAATAATGGTTAATTTTTTTCCGCACATGTCAGCTGATGTCCCAACACGTCACATAAGCGAGGTGTAAAATGTGAATGAACCTTTACACTTGCTGCCTGGTACTATAGGATAAATAGTATACCACCTGGCTTATTGATGTTAATTCCATAATATGAGCGAGAAAATGATTAAACACATCAAATTAATTTAGTTATGTTATCCGAATATTATAATTATTTGAATTTATAAAAATATTTGAATGACGAAATATGTAGTTTTCAATAACCAGCGCCTAATGATGCAACCCGCTTTCCAAGGATTTCGATTTGAATGCAGATCTAACCACTAGTCAGGCGGAGCTGGTTTTTTTCTAATCCAATGGTAAATGTTGTTGACCTAATCATTGTTAATATCAATTAATAAAGTTTGTAAACACAATACCAAAAGTGAATTTATCAAATACTAGTAGTACTTTATATATAAATTATTAGTTATTCTTTATAGAAGAAGGGAAATCTTAATATATGGTCGTATATTGTAGTAATTGAAAAAATTATATTTTGCCGAGAGTAGCAGAGTTGTTGATTCATATATAGAAACAAAGAGGTTGTCCTCTGCTTGATGCAAATAAACATACACACATATATATAATATATATATTATTTATTTGTTTGAGACTATAGTTTCGAAGACTTGGCCCTCATCATCAGTCTTTTTAATTATGAATATTATTTTTCATGGGATCAGTATCAGTTTGGATATTGAAAAATTTTTCCTTCTTTCTCAGCTTGGGAGCCAGACAGAATTATTTTTTCTTTTTAATTCTGTCTGGCTCAAAAGCTGAGAAAGAAGGAAAAATTTTCAATATCCAAACTGATACTGATCCCATCAAAAACAATATTTATAATTCAAAAAGACTGATGATGAGGGCCAAGCCTTCGAAACTATAGTTTCAAACAAAAAATCATATATATACATTATACATATATATTTATATATATTTTATATATATCTGTCTATGTTTATTTGTATCAAGCAGAGGACTACTTTGTTTCTCCTTATGTATATTGTAGTGGAAATAAATAAAATTTAATTCACGGCTATTTTTTCCTTTTCTCAATAATATTTTTGTATATATTTAAATTTGTCAAAAAAGCAAACTATAAGTCATTTAGTATGCACATGTCTATATTTTTTTCATGGCCCATTAGTTGATTAACGATAATAAAATTCATGAACATACCATAGGGCGGATTCAGGAATTTCTTCCTCTCCTACCCGTTCTGAATAAATCTGAAATTTTTATATTCATCTTCAAAAATCAAGTTTAATTTAAGAAACTTTTTTAACTTCAAATTTTTAAGAAACTCAGTTCAATATAGAAAATATAAGATTCTGAAGGATATAAAGTAGTGGGTTAAGGGGAGACACCGTAGTCCGCTGGCCAGCAAGATGACCGCAGAAAGCGGCTTCGCAGCTGATTTCTTTATAAAGGATAAATAATATTTTTAAATGTTTAGTATTTCGAGATAATGTCATTAAAACGGAATATCATCGGGAGAAGATAATTTATGTAAAATCCAATCATTTCTATAATGACATCGACGGCCCGAATGGAATAAATCAAACCCCAAGAGAAATACTCTCAAAACAATTGAATAACAATATAACAATGGTAGGTATGTAATAACAGCTCTCCAACCATTCAATTGATTTTGTTTATATATGGTATACATCCATTATATTCAAATGACAATAGCGCAACTATTCTTTTCCACAGTTTTTAAGGAATTTGGTGTTGGTACTTGGTGAAACATTTTTTAAAATTATTGATAAAAATACTTGGTAGGTTTCACATTAAGATATAAAAACAAACGAATTTATTTTTAGTAGAATCTTTAATTCAAAGATTAAAGATTCTCTAAAAATAAATTCGTTTTATTTTTTTATATCTTAATGTGAAACCTCACCAAGCATTTTTATCCAATAATTCTTTTCCACAATCATAGATGTTTTAAAATTAACAGAAAAAAACTGTGATGATATATATATATATATATATATATATATATATATATATATATATATATACGGGGTGTTTTTTTTAGAGGTATAGCCTCTTCGAATTGAAATAAAACACAAGAAAATCGTTTTAATGTCCATCAATTTGGCTTTATTGGAAGGACAATTTTATGCCATTAATGTTTAAATATGATTTCGGGCATGTGGCCGCCGCGGCTGGCTCGAATAAATCCAATTCTACAGGTCCAATTTTCAACCACTTTTTCGAGCATATGGGGCCGTATGTTGGCAATAACGCCACGAATGTTGGCTACGTCAACAAGCAAAATTGCCGCATTTGGAGTGAAGAGAATCCACATGAGACCCTTGAGACGCCATTACATCCACAAAAACTGACTGTTTGGTGTGCTCTATGGGCTGGTGGAGTCATTGGGCCATACTTCTTCCGAAATAATGCTGGAGAGTCAGTTACCGTTAATGGAGACCGGTATAGAGCCATGATAACCGACTATTTTGTTCCCGAATTGGATGGCATGAATGTGGATGAGTTGTGGTTCCAACAAGACGGCGCTACATGCCACACAGCGCACGTCACATTCGATGAGCGCATAATTTCGCGGAATGGACCTGTCAATTGGCCACCAAGATCGTGTGATTTGACACCATTGGATTATTTTCTTTGGGGATATGTGAAGTCGCTCGTCTACGCCAACAAACCAGAAACGTTAGGGGACTTGAAGCCAACATTCGTGGCGTTATTGCCAACATACGGCCCCATATGCTCGAAAAAGTGGTTGAAAATTGGACCTGTAGAATTGGATTTATTCGAGCCAGCCGCGGCGGCCACATGCCCGAAATCATATTTAAACATTAATGGCATAAAATTATCCTTCCAATAAAGCCAAATTGATGGACATTAAAACGATTTTCTTGTGTTTTATTTCAATTCGAAGTTCTATACCTCTAAAAAAACACCCATTACAAAGAGATGAGATAATTTAAAAACTTAAAAAAATAAAATTAAAATATAAATAAAGAATTTCGCAATGCAAATCACAATAATATTTGTGGTTCCTTAATTAAGCCATTGCGGCACTGGTCTCATGCGGGGCCCTCGGATTGCATCCGGACTCCGAAGCAATTTTATAAGGCTGGCGAAAAGATTACAATTATGTATTTGTTGTAAATACGGTGGTTATAGTTTTAGAGACATATATAATATTATAGCGAATGTTCTATTGAAATAAAAAGATATAGAATGAATAGGTTTGGGCTGTGTTTTTGTACCTGTCAATACGTTTGAATTACAGAGGGTAATCAAGAGAAAGTTCTTACAAGCATTGGCGTAGTTAGGGAATTTCCCTAGGGGAGGCATCCTCAGTGGCGGCGCCAAGGTTGAACGAGGTGTGGCGACTGCCCAAACAAATTTTTGTTGAAAAACTGCAATTTTTTGCAAAAAATCGCAGTTTATCCTTCATAAAAATGAAAAATTACTGATCCTAGGACCTTGATTTCTATCTCATTATGTAGGAAATCTTATTAACTTGAACGTTTACTTAGACCACTTTTTTGATAAAACTCTTAAATTTATAGATATCCAGCATTTTCCATAACGCATGAGGATTTGGATCATATCCTGTCCGGAAAATGTAGGATATCTATAAATCAAAGAGTTTTAACAAAAAAGTTGTCCAAGTAAACGTTCAAGTCAATAAAATTTTCTAGGATGAGTGGTTTTCATTTTATGAAGGAAAAACTGAGATTATTTGCAAAAAATTGAAGTTTTTCAAAATTTCAACCTCATTGCGACCCGGGTTACCATTATCCAATTAATATAAAAATTTGTTTAAATTGTAGTAAATTTAATCTAGTTTTAAAATGTATAGACGCTTCTTTGTTGAAAACGTGCTTGTTCATGGTCAAAATAAAAAAAAAATCGAAAAAGTGTTGAGTTTTAGGGATATTCAAAAGTGATCCCGGGGAACTGTTTTTTGGATCCCCATTAAAAATTGAACTACTAAACCAATTTTGCTTTTCCTTTTTATAATCAACGCAAAAATTTGTCCTCTTTAGTTTACTATAGGACGGTTATTTATAAAATATGAACTGTTTTCGAGTTATAAGCAAAAAACTTGAAAAAGTCCGGAAATTTCGAGGTTTTTCGGCCGCCAAAAGTTGTCCCCCAGACTTTCGAAGTCGCAAACTTAGATTTGGCATACCCACCCCATACCAAATGATGACCGCATGCAATTTGAGTTTGAGTCACTGTCTTAAGAATTCCTCCGGCAATCAAGATTGATCTAGGTGAAGTCCAAGCATTACACATTGAGCACAAATACTGGCAAAGAAAAATAAATTAAAAAACACCCCAACACTATAAACTAATACAATCTAAATGAAATGTGGAACCTTGTCTAATAAATATAATTTTATAACTCGTCCATGAAATGATTTTTTTCTAATGAAATTGAATACAAGAAGGTGCGCACCAGGAAGATGCAGCTCCTATGGATCTCGAAAGATGCATTATCATTATCGAAGAGAAGAGGAAATTGATCAATCGAAAGGGTTGAGGCGTAGGTGTCTGTGCACCCGGGTTTTGAATGTTTAAAGGTCGGGAAAGAAATAGGCCGGGAGAGAGTATCAGTTCCTTGAAGTCATGGAGACAAACGTATTGGCGAATGAAGTGGTCCGGCACTTTTCCAATTAACCGCGAAAGAGTGCTGGGAATAGGTAAAACGATTTCTACGCGCAAAGCACGCCTAGGGGGGAATTACTGACTTTAACTCATCAGAGCACCTGCCGTGATAGTAACTATAAAATAAATAATATCTAAGTAATAATGAATTTTTCATTGTGACAGGATAAATCTATTTTATATAAATTGAAAGTATAAATTGTATTTCTATGGCTAAATAAAACCATTGCCTACCAATAACTTTCAACATTGATCAATAGTGAATTCTATGCGTTACAAATGAAGGCGAATTTAATCGAGTTAAAAGCTCATAAGGCACTTTAAAAGCTATAATCCAAACGGCACGGCACTTTCCTCTATCCTATTTTGCCAGGGGCTTTTTTTTCCAAAAAAACTCAACTCGTTTTCCCCAGCAAATGAATAATTAACAGAATCCGCTTGGCGAATGCATCTGTCGCCGGTTGTTTTATTTGGTTATTATACCCAGAAGTCGAGTTATCTCTGTTTCCAAATGAATACGAATGTCAACCTTCGTCTCTTCTCGTTTTTATTTAACCAGATTTTATTTTTTTTATTTGTGCTTCGGCTCACAGTTCATGTCATTCATTTCTCCAAGTTGTTATTTTTATTTTTCGATTTTTTTGTTGTCTCTCCTGTATACTTTCAATAGCAAATAAAGACTTGGCATCAACAAACCTTTCTAATTTTTGACAAGGAAACTCCGATTTAGATAGATTGTCTTTTGAAATCGGATCAGCTAGTTAATTGCAAACTGTCTCAAGTCTTTATTAAGAAAAGAAACAAAATCCATTTTAATTAAACTTTTACGAAACTTGATTGAAATTTGAAGGAAAAGTGAAAACTTTTTCAGGTATGCTTTCAGTAAATTGTTGTGATTTCTCAATTTTTAGTTGAACAATTAACGATAGAAAGTTCAAACTTGGAACAGAGGTGCACTTGAAGAGAAGTACAATTATTAACATAAACATGTGTATTAAATTTCAGGATATTAGTTATATTTGTCTAATTATTCACATTTATGAACTAATGAGATTTGTTTTGAAAATACAAATGTTTTGGCTACATTTTGAACTTTCTACAAATTTCCGTTTTGGAGTTATATAAGAGAATCGAAATCAAGACAGAAAGAAAAAAATGAAAAATTTCTCTATTTTTTATACAATGACACCCCTCAAATCCGAACTCAAAAAAGAGAAACTCATTTATTTAGTCATAAAACAATTATGTATATACATTATAAACTTATTTTACATAATTAATTGAAAAATTAACAAAGAAGTACAGTTAGCGCATACCTAACAAAGTGTAAATGTCTCTACATACTTATGTCATCCAGGATTGGAAAACGGTAAAAGTTGGTTAGTGAAATTCTTTAGGTTAATCACTTTGCAAAAACAATGAAATAATAATAGAAACAAACAAAATATCGCTTAATCTTTCACTTGATATTAGTCATCTTCAATTTTCGAAGCTGCTTTTGGCTAATCCGAACAAACTGAAATCCGAAAAGGCTACAGCCCCAATTAGTTCGGATTTGAGAGGTTTCACTGTATATCTATTCTAAACAAAAAATTCCCGAGCGATTACGAAATTAAATTAGTAAAAAAATATACAGGACCTTAAATTATTAAATCTTGCACCTAATTACAAATGCAGTGATATAAAAGATCGAAAGCATAACATTTCTTTATGTAAGGTTTTAAAATAAAAATCTTATTGTATTTATTTCTGACTATGGACTTAAATTTTTGTCAAATTTACAAAAATGAAGAGTTCATACTAATGGGTGGAGCTTATTTGTTTCTTGCTTTTTCCTTTTAAGTTCAGACTTTGGGAATATAATATTCTTATTTAGAATAAATGTATTACCTATGTCTTCAAGTTTTAATTAAAATATTACTGAAATGAATTAGTTACTAAACAAGCAGCAGACTTGCTTAATGATATTTGAACTGTAAAATGAAGTAAAACGAAGCTTTAGAAATCGATAGCAGCTATCCTAGCCGGACTCTTTGAAACTAAAATAAGCCACATACTCTAGCTTTCTAATTATCAGGGACTTGATTTTCCTAAAAATATAATTATAAATAAAAAAAGAGTCCGTTATAAATTCTGGAGTAATGTCAAAATAAATTGGTTTATTTATTTTTATTGATTTTGATTCAAAAAGGTGTAAATAATAAGGGACAACACCTTTAGGCTGGAATGACCCCGAGATCATGAATATAATTGGGCTGGAGTTGTAGATAAGTTACCTGTGGATGTGGGTCTTTAAAGTTTGAACGAAGTTTTTGTTACAACAACTTCTGGAAGTCTAGACAATTCCCGGTTTGGAATAGTAGTTGTGCTAATAAATTTTGCAAAAAATCGATTTTCATGTGAATTTAAGAACATGGCTGCCTGTTTATCCAACTCATGGTACACCATTGAAACAATAATTGGACCGTTTATTTTGAAAGTGGTGTAAGTCCATTTTTTGCTATTTCGAGAAATTTTTATTTATATTTTTATAAATACATAGGTATATTTATATATACCCAGTGTCGGCTTAACCGGGGGCTATTGGGGTCTATAGCCCCTGGCGGTATATATATTTTATTTTTTATTTTTTGAATAAAAATTTTATATGAAGAATGAAGTATATATATTTGATATACTATTGAATTTTATTTTCTCTTAAATAGATTTATCAACGTTTTGTCAAATAATGTTTTTGATTTGATAATATTTTTGAAATAAATGGTTTCCTTATTGTAGGTAGAATATCATAGACTTATAGAGCATCGACCCATAGACAATGGAGTTTCAAAGCCTTTCTCAAAGGATAAAATTCTTGTATAAACTGCCCAAAAGATATTTACCCTTCATTACTAATTAAACCTTTTCAAATTCAAAGACCTTTTTAATTTAATAAAATTTCTAAGAAAGACGCGTGCGCTAAAACCATGTCTTATGAAACTTCTATTTTAATGTACTATTTTTTACAAATCACTATGACACCAGTGTTATAAAGTGACAGACCATTATTACTTTTAACACTACTGTTAAAAGCGATTTAGTTACCTTGCTAATGACGAATGGAACAACAAATTGACATTTTTGTCATATGCCAAAAAACTATTAGAAATACAAATTAAAAAATAGTGTTTGTAGAAATAATAGTTTACAATATACGAGTTAAAAGTGATTTTATTTTATTCGAAGGTTTGGAGCACTCCGCTTTGTGTCGTATTCAAAACTTCCCTTCTCACAAAATAAAATATTACTTTTAACACATATCATAAATAACTATTATGTTGGAAAAAACGATTTTTTTTCTTTGTCAAGAATGGCGGTTTTTAAAAGTTAGCCCCGGGCGGCAAATTGTCTTAATCCGGCACTGCATATACCTATTTCGATATTTTTATTTTGAGAAATTCATGAGGATGTTGTACTCTATTTATTGGGATATTATAAATATGAAAAGAAGACACCTAACATATGTCTAACTAAAACTGACATTAACTCATTTTTTCAAAATTGGAAACCACTTTCAAAATAAACAGTCCAATTATGAAATCTTGAGTTTAGATCTCGACGAAAAAACCCACCGAAAAAGACAGAGAAGACATTTGGTTACTACACAAGAAAAAGAGAGTATTCCAAGTGACGATGAGGAAAACCGTACCTATAATATATTGGAATTGTTCAGTCAATTTAATGATTTATTTCAAACGATTAGTCATCCAAAATGCATTCATTTTGTAATGAAAAATCGTCCCTTGCAGAAACCAACATTTGCAATTTTAAAAGTTTCAATTATATTGAGTTTTATTTAATTCGGGAGCAATCAAAAGAATGTTTTTAAATAATTATCTTTGAGTATTTTTTTTTTAATAAACCCACCGCATCGCGTTCGGATCAACGCCCCCGATTAATGGACCCATAAATTATCGTTGATATAAAATAATGTAAATAGATCTTAATGCAAAAATGTTCAATGGAAATATTCCAAATCCCTTGAGATTAATTATGGTATTTATCTACTGAATGAGTAGGTAGGTATATAAAATTATCTGTTTTTACCAGAAATACTTTGACTAATTCGAATTCCACGAGGTTAATAGCGGTAATTTATATGTTATCAATTTTAATATAAATAAATTAAAAAAAATTAAGCAATAAAGATTTAAAATTTTTAATAATTAACAATTATAAGCATGATAAAGGTTTAAGGGCCATTGAAAAAAGAGAATTTTGATTAATATCAACAAACCCACAATACGTTTAATTTAATTTGGAATAAAATCTCTTTGCCTCTGATATGTTAAATTAAATAACTATGTAATTATAATTAATGAAAAATTTTAATTAATTTTATATTCTAAGAAATTCCTATATCAATTAAATATATGAATTAAAGTCAACATGAACTGCAAATTGCAAGTGATATCTGATTAATAATACAGGAATAAACATATTAATATTTCAAATGAATTTGGATAAAGTTTAGCAACGATCCGTTGCAGTTTATTTTATTATTAAATATAACATTCAGTTTTTTTTATATTAAAATATTATTAAATTCTAACCTTTTCAAATGCAATTAGCCCTGCCCAAAAAAATTTCGAGTATGTGCTTGGGGGACGATTAAATAATTATATACTGACCTTAGACTATTTATTGCTACATCTGGAGGTTCAAAAAGTTTCTACTTTTTCGTTAATTTTCATTTCCGCAGCGTAGTTCACTTGTTTTACTATCCAGAAGTTGATATGGCTTCATTTTTACTCCAAACCACAAAAATTGGCAGATTTCATTTCAAACTATATAATTATATTTTTTAATTTCTAATATAGTTTAAAAACCGATAGATGAAATAAGTAAAAATTTTCTTTATCCCTGTCTAAATATCCACGTCCCCAAGCCATATAGGTTTTAAATGGATTTATAATTGTTTTATAGATATAGACCTTTACATTTATTTGAAAACAAATTTAAGAGTCCATAAATTTATTAACTTTACGGCCATTAGCAATTATGTTTCTAATTTAAAAATATATATAAATAAAACAAACTCCTGCTTTGTTCAGATAGTCTGCATTATATGTGAACCGAAAAAATATTTTTAAATTCTGCTTAAAGTATCGATAACATCAACCTAGCGGTGCCACAGAAATTGAAATAATCTGGTTGCCGATTAAAAGCGGCTCATGAGATATATTTGTTTTTTATAATCACGATAAAAGAATTTTAAATTTCAAAAGTGAAATTATTAAGCCAGAGATAATATTTAAAGGCCTGAAATGTAGTCTACGGCCAGATACGGTTCGGATCTATCTAGATCTTGGTTCGATTAGATAAAAAAGAAAATGCGCAAGCTGTCTGGGTCCCAAATTTTCACTTATTTGGTTCTATATACCTAGATCTAGCTTTGATTAGATACAAAAAATTGTTTCTGTTTCCATGTGACGTCACAGAAACCCTAGACTACATTTTTACCTTTTAAGTATTTATATTAGAAGGAGACAATAAAAGAGAGTGTCTTCTGCTGGAATTATAACGATTTATCGTTATAAATAAAATTTATAATTCCAGCAGAAGACACACTCTTTTTATTGTCTCCTTTAACATATAAAAATTCTGCTACCCTCGACAACAAACTTTCAATTTATTTATATTAGGTTCTTAATTATTAAATATTTTTTTTTTTTGGTTTGAGGTCAATCCAAATTAATAAAAGTTATTTTGTGTTTTTAATTTTTAAGTTAAAAATGGTGTAGGTTCTAGGTGAAACATTATTAATAAAGTAAAAGAAAATTTAAAAATATAAACTACTAGGTAGATTTCACAAATAAAAGACAAAATGCTTATTAGCATAACTCTATATGTATCCCTATGAACTCCTGAAGATGGGCCCGTACCCCGAAATACATATAGAATAGAGTTATGCTAAAAGCATTTGTCTTTTTATTTGTGAAATCTATTTTAAATTTTCTTTTACTTCATTATGTTTACGTTTAATGAACTAATGATTAAATTATTGAAAAGTATTTACCTTGGTTGAAAATAGGAGATATATTATATAATTACTCGATTACTCCTTACCTGAAACAAAATAAAAATTATATGTTACCATATATAATAATGGCATTTAAATAGGCACTCATAGCTACAAGTAAATATGTGAAATTAGTTTTAAGTTTACTGTCGAAAAGTAATTTGTTTATTAAGGGGAGAAGGTTATTGTTTTTTGGACTCAATAAATAGTGGCGAGAGTTACACTATGACATGAATGATTGAAGGTTGGGTTGCGATTGTGAAAAAGAAGGAGGCAGGAAGGAATTTCCAGTCCTTACAAGTCTTAAAAAGAAACGAATATGGTATAAGTTTGACTTTCTAATCACGTTGCAAGAAGTGTTTGAAATTTGTCGTTTCCCTCAGGGTCATGCAATTTGAGCCAATTCTAGGGGAAGAGAAAGACGCACTTTACAACAAGAACACCACGTATCTGGACGCTCTAATATATTTTCATAATTTTATTTCTAATATACAAATACAACAAAAATATATATATCAAGAAATAATTTAATTAAGGTCAAAAATCTAGTAGTATATTTTTATATAGCATATCAGAGGGCTTCTTCCCCTCAAGATTTTAACCCTTTGGGTTAATTATTTTAATGAATGGTCCGTGTCTGAAAACTTTTTTCAGGTTAGCACGATTTTTGCTTTATCCGTTCGAGTTGAATGGAGTAAAAAAAAAAGCTTTTCTTTAATATTTTTACCACCGAATCATTGATGTCTTAAATAATTATTCCCGAAATTTGAATTGATAATCTGTCCCATTACCGAGAAATAAATTATTGAAAATTGTCCTTTTAACATGGAAGTACATGGACCGAGTTTTTAAAAGGACTATAACTTCTATACAAATTATACCATTTTCAGCAAATTTATACAGATTAATAATTCAACTTTTATGAATCAAATGATACATTTTTAAATATATTTGACAGTCTAGATAATTAGTCGTTCATAAATGTAAAAAATAAAAAGGTATTTGCAGCCAACAGAATATAACAAAAGTACTAGTGTAGAATTCCAACTCTATTTCTTAAAATCGTTTTTGTGTTAAATAAATGTTTTTGCAATGAGAAAAATTTATCTCAATATTCTTTTTATTAATATTATCAAAACAAAGATTTTTATTCGAATTTAACCTCATTATTAACAAATTTAGTAGGCAGAAGTTGTCACTCTGCAGAAATACAAAAGATTTTTTCGAAGATCAACCAGGTAGATAATAAGCTGTGTCGAACCTCCTTAATTAATTTCTTTCTAGATATATTTGGTTTTCACCGTGAGTTGTATTTTTGAAAAAATAAAAAAATTCATCTAATTTTCAAAAAAAGATATTCAAACCTTCGGGTTAATTATTTTAAAAATATATATTTTATTCCAATCCTGTAGAAAAAATTAGTCTATTTACTTTTATCTCAAAATTAGTTAATGTTGTAGAAAAAATTAAGCAAAATCAAAGATTTAATAACATCTAGTGAAATGGGCGTAGGTTAATAGTGAACCTATTTAAAAAATTACAAAGGGTTGGAATTTTGTAAAACACCACCAATTCCAACCCTTTATAATTTTTCAAAGATTTAAGGTAAACAAAAAAGCCTTACAAAATGATGATTGAAAAAATAATAAAAAAACTTTTTTTTCTTCCAAGATTCAAATATTTTACTATATTACGTATATAAAACCAAAAAAAAAAAAAAAAAAAATACAAGCAATGGACCTTGGTGTCAAAAATAATAGGTAAAATAAACATTAAATTTTATATACATAAATATGTATATATATATATATATATATATATATATTCTATACCAGATACAAATAAATCACGCAAATGTGGATAATAAATAATTATCTTAAAGCAGCTGATGCTAAAATCGTTATATTATGATAGATATTGAGATCAAATTTATAGCTTCTAATTTATTATGTTTACACTCAAGATTTAAGGAAGTGAAAGAATTTTTTAATAGACAACTAAAATAAATCCTAGTCAATCATCAATGAAATGTTAATATTATGCCAGAGTTATTTGTTTTCCATATATGAATTTTATATCAAGATATATACATTAATATACAAATAACCACATTGTTATGTATATAACTTTTCTTAAAGTATTCTCCCATCATAAACATTGCTTTATTGACATTCTAGTTTCTCTTTTAAGAGATGCCTGTCAATGAAGCTATTGATTATGAGGCTATTATACCAGTCTTCAATTCAAAATTCAAAATACTTTGCAATTTTTAGTAGGTATTACCTATAAATATATTATACATGTAATAGTCGGAGAGCCCATGACCCATTTTTCATGAAGTGTTTGATTCAAGTAGAAATTTTGCATAAAGGTATTAATAGTATAGATGAGCAGGGAATCGGCTGTTTGCTTGATCTACCTGGATACTGCTGCTACTGCGCATAGGAGAAAGTTGTAAAAAAGTGTTTGATTCAAAAGCCAACAAATACTATTCGACAGTTAAGTTGATTTTAAATTAAAAATTAACTAAGCCAGACATTTTTAGGGTGGGTTACACTGACCTAGACTACTCGAAAGTTGCATTTTTTTATTTGAAAAAAGTGATTGATTTACGCTGACATTTTAATAGCGTCTTAATTATATACTTTTAATAATACTTGCAAAAAGCCAGACACTTTTGCCGGGGCTTAACAATTGCCAGACGTCGAAATAAATCTTGTACGGATAGTCCAGTCAAATTGTGATCAAATATGGAAAGTTTTGGAGAAGCTCTGATTTTTTGCATATATATGTTTTTTGGGGCGCTGAATTCAAATCTGAGGTCTCCCAGCCAAATTTCGTGACGCACCATTGTAGAAAATGCAAAAAAAGGTGAAAATTTCCATTTTTGACTTTAACTTGAAAACTATCAACTTTTCCTAAATAACCTTTCTATTCAAAATGAAAGTTTATAAAATTTCCTACAAATTTTATCATTTAGATTAATTTTTCTCCAACTAACCGTTCGGGCTCAAGCGCAAAATCCAAGTTTTCGACGTCGGCAGCCCCCCCCCCGGACCTCACAAAAACTCGCACTTTTTTCGATATTTTCCCATTTTGACGATGAAGGAACACGTTTTCGACAAAGACCATTCTATACATTTTTAAACTAAATTAAATTTTCTACAATTCAAACAAAGTTTTATCTTAATTGGATAAATGGTAATCCGTGCCGCAATGAGGTTGAAGTTTTGAAAAACTGAAATTTTCGCAAATTTTTACTTCAAAAAATGAAAACTACTCATCCTAGAAACTTAATGTAGTGAAACAAGGAGAAAAAAATCATAGTTGAAAAATATTTTTCTCCGCGTTTCAGACATTTTAAAGCACAATGATTTATGCGTGATTTAATTGATTTAATTTGCATTATACTTTCTACGAGCGCGACAGTCAGTTTTCAACTATGAAAAGAATAGGAACAACATCAGAAGAAGCTGAAGTGAATATGCCTCTGTTTAAATATCAATTGATAAAAAATCTAAGGTTAAATTTGAAAAAAATAATTCTATGATGCGCGGTTATCGATAAATTTTGCTAAAAGGGGCGAAGAATAAAATAAAATTTAAAAAATGAAGGTCTATTTTTTGGACAGCATTCCCTGGTTGAAAAGTCACCACCCGCCACTAATATATTTATAATATACCCTTATTGATTTCATTTTGAAAATCGACAACTTTGCTACTTTTGGCAAGAAATCTTTTCAAATTTATAAGCTCGATGTGTGTACAGTATTTAAATTTCCTTGCTCAAACTCATTCGCTGACAAAAATTGTCCAATCATTAATATTTAGGTAAAGTTTTAATTTCACTTTGCTATGAATAAATAGCCCTTTTGTTTGTAAAATAAAATTCTTTTTATACATCTAATTTATTAATCATGAAATATTATTTATGCAAATGTATTTGCATCTTTGGAAACTAATTTATTTATAATTAGCAAAATCAAACATAAAAACATTTTTTTTATGATTGTAAGATTCGCAGTGAAGTCTGTCAATTTTGAAATGATTTATTTTAACAACTTTCGACCCCGTCAATTTTCCATTTCATTTGAACCAGATTCGATTTGAAGTCAAGTCAGAGGAAAGTGTATTTATGGGTGAGAAAGACGCACACGGGGTTGGTGGAGGCAAATAGAGAGATAGGAAAGAGCATTTGGGTTAAAAATATTCCGTTAATAAAGTCAAATATTGAACTTAACATGTCATTTTTCTTTTTCTGGAGAATGGAATGCCTCCCGAGGGCCCGAAAGAATGCCAGGAGGTTTGCTGCTTCTGCTGCGCGTTTCCACGTTTAAAATTAGATTGCTCCCGTCTATTGGTTGGCTTTTTTCGCTGGAGCCATTAGAGACAAGAGAAAGCAGACTCTTTATAATTAGTGTTGATTAGACGATTATTAAAAATAGCGACGGAAAATGTTTGTCTATTTGTGAGTTTTTTTCTTTTCTTTTCTTTTTTGTAGGCTTTGCCTGAATTCAAAATTAGTTCGTGTTTCATTTGCTCTTGAGTCTAATGAGCTATTATCCTATCCCGAGTTCATTTCTCTTTTATAAAAGAAAATAAAAGAACGTATGCTCTACTTGATGGATACAGGTATGTATACTTATATTTCAAAATGACTGTCGTCACTTGGAAATAGAACCCAACTATTAAAAGTACTACCTGGACCACTTTCAATTTTTGAGACAAACTCCCTTTAAGTCTTAGTTCACAGTGGCTGAATTTCAGCCGAAGAATTTTCCGTGTGTGTGCAACCAATGCTTTTAAATAAGGCTGTGCATACAGGGAGGCAATTCCGCCCGTGTGTACTATATCTAACCTAGATAGCACACATATGTACCAAGAACGTCCACAGTACATCCGCGAGTGGACTTTTCAAGTCCATTTTAATGCCGTTGTACATGTAAAGGACGTATACAGGACAATCAGATTCCACCATGAGTAAATCCATAATACGTAGTCCTCATATCTCAGGAGTGTCAGATTTTTTCGTACTTGGAGTCGAGGAACTAATAACTTTTCTAACATAATTTTCTTCTTCGAGTGCCATACTTGACTCCGAGTGTTGGCAATTAAGAGAAAATTCTCGTGATAGTAATTTTTCTGGGTTTCTTCTTCGAGTGCCATATTCGAATCCGAGTGTTAGCAATTAAGAGAAAATCCTCGTGATAGTAATTTTTCTGGGGAAATAGTTCTCAAAGAGTGATTTCCCGTTGCCTTTCTTTATTTTTGCATATGAACAAACTTATCTATTACATTTAGATATGTAGCTGTTAAAGTTTGTATTTTTGTGAATAATTTTATTAAAGGTAAAAATTTTGTTTAAATCACACATAATGAATTATCACTATTTATTGAATTTGTGTTCAATAAATAGTTATAATTAATTATGTGTGATTTAAAGAAAATGTCAACCTTAAATGATTTATCTATAACATTAAGTGATGCAGAGGATTCTTTCTTAGATGTTCTCTTATAAAATCAACAACTCTCGATATCTAGAACTAAAGAATTAATTTATGGAAATAATGAGAAAACCTTAGAGAACGAATTCTAGATATTTATAATAAGCGATTGTTCTAACTTATTTAATGATAAAATAGATAGAAAACGATGTAACTTCAAGAAGAAGACAGTCAGAATTGATTCTAACTTCATGAAAAGTAGAGGGAGAAATTTCAGGGATTGAGTCAGAGGACGCCGAAAGTACCTGTTGAATAATAATTTCCAAAAAATAAATTAAATAAAAGTAAATTGAGTTGGGCCATTCCATGAGGAACACCCAGTAGGCCAAGGGAGTTGCTGATCAAAATAGTTTGAAAATCACTGCCCTATACCCATCTTAAAAGAAAGCACAACGGTCGGGTTCTTTTAAAGAATAAATTCTTTTAAAACGTGAAACAATATTATGAAATAATTTTTAATTTTAATTATAAATATGAGTGAAATACTATCATTATTATTAAGAAAAAAATGAAAAAAGTCGGCAATTGCTCTCCATGCCAATATGGCAACTCTCCAGATGATCAATCATAGACGACTTCAGGGGAAGAAACATTGAGCCAAATTATTATAAATATGGGAATCGGAAAATATTTTATTTCATACTGTTAAAATCTTAATAGCAAACGATTTGGAGTGTTCATCATTATAGTCCAAATATTTTGTTACTTTACCAAATGTATTATGGAGAGCGAAAAATTCCATTTTTGAAAATATTTACTATTCAAAGATTCTTGAATCTGAAATATGTTGTTTTTTTATATTGGGCTTTCTAGCGAAAGTGACCGAGTTGACTCAATCTATCTATCATCCCTTGAAATGGAAATAATTGAAGGAGAAAAGATTCTTAGAAAGATCGATTTTTAGAAGATTGAAAATGACTTCCCACTAAATTATTTTATTTGTAATTTGTTCTTCCATTTATCCTGGGCTGCCTCTGCATCAAATCTCCATTTATTTGAAAACTCTGAAGTGTTTCCACTACTCGGTTTTTGCTGGCCCAAATGACGCTGAAGTCAAATAACACTTTGGAGACAATGTGAAACTCCAGGATTATATAGATCCGTCATGAAAAGGATAGTTCGAACTATAATTACAGAGATAAACCCCTAACTAAAATAATCCCTTGAGATTAAGTCAACCTTTGGGTGTAACATGTAGTATGTTATCTGGCTAAGCTAAATCTTCTCTCTAAAACCAATTCCAATTTAATTAATTATTATTAATTAATTAATTCCTTTGGTGTTAAAAGCATGTTTATAGTAGAGGATGGGAAATTGGAAAGGGGAAATTAAGAGGAAAGTGCGTCAAAAAGCATGAAATTATCAGCTCAACTTCAAGTCAGTTAGTTGGAGAATGTACATTTTGAATGATTAATTTAATTTAAAATGTCAATAATTATTTAAATGATTTTTAATAATTAAATAAGTTACATAGTAAATTATTTTCTTTATTATTCTCATTAGACCAAACTCAACCAAATTTTGTAATCATAATAAATGGGCCTCCAGAAGTTTAAAAATGCAAAAGCTATCCGCCCAAAATGGGTGTGTGTAGGGTTAAAAAATGAAAATCTAGGCCCTTGGACCAAACTAAACCAAATTTTGCATACATAATTAGGTAGGCCCCCAGAAGACTAAAAATTATTAATTTTAAATACATGTTTTTTTTAATCGATTGACGGAACATTCAACCAAGTTCATCGCACTAAATTATATTTTATTATACTAGGACTTCCATTATAAAGTCATAGAACAGTTATATTTTCAACAAATTTCTCTGGGCAAAGCCAGAATTCTAAAGAATGCTGTTTTAGGTTGGTAGTTAATAAAAATATGTCCTTGGCAGGGTGGACCATTAATTATAGAAAGACTGGGCCACAATGACTATAGTAGTGGGGCCAATAGCTTTTGGAGAAATTTTTTGAACTTTGGGTCCTTTTTAAAAAATGGTTCGTGAATCTTACATTTTTTTATTTTGAGTCAAAAGAACTCTACTTTTAGCATTCATATAGAAATTTTTAAGTTGATTATCTTTCGGGGCTTTGAGTAATTGAATAAAAACAAGGTAAATTTGCTTAGGGAAGCCAATAGCTATAGACTTTACCCTAGTTCTTAAATGAGTGACATTGCAACATATGTTCTTGGAATATTTACGCGAAAAATACGATTTTCAAAAATTCAACAACCCTTCTCTTTCAAATTTGAAACAAATCGGACGAATAATTTTCCCATGCCTTTGTCTCTTTAACAAAGCCTGGTACTGACATACTGATTAATAATAAAAGAATAAACATATTAATATTTCAAATGACTCTGGATAAGTCTAGCAACAATCCGTTGCAGTTTATTTTCAATTACAATGATAATTCGGTTCATGTTACTTCTGCTAACAAAGCCTCGTTACAACGAAATCATTTAATTGGCGAACGACGGTTTATCGTCCCAAACCAACATCCAAGCTAATTAATCATATTTGCTCAGAATTGAGATAGAATTGCCAAATGCACTTAAGTTTACCAATTTTCGTAAAGCGGTTAATGTATATGCAGGGGTTGCAATCCGGTCAGATCCGGCCGGATTAGCCACATCAAACATATTTTGACTTTTCATTCTGAAATCAGTGTGTACCATATTATACTATATTATATTATATATTACAAAGTTTATAAAAAACGTTTATTTCTTATGAAATCAACTTTATTTAAATTGTAATAATCAACGAACAATTACAAATTAACAATAAAAATTTAGTACAAGTGTTAGATACTAGTTAAATTGTAATTTTTATATTAGTAATAATAAGATAATGACAGGCAGTTAAATTCAGTGTTACTAGATTTCAGAGCAAATGTCATTAATGTTATCTTGTAATGTTAGTGACTTATATTAAATCTAACTATATCAATCTTGATCAAATGAAATCACTATTAGGTAATTTAGGCACACACACACCAGCAGTCTTATTCTTGAAATTATTACAATAATAATAAATATGTTTAATAAATGGCACTATAATCACAATAAGGAGTTTAAAACTTCTTATTTTTAATATACCTACTTATTTTAAATTATTATTCTAAGTAAAATTATTATAAAAAATCACATTTGGTTTGGAAAAAAGGATCGTAGGAACAAGTTGTGTTAATTGTGTCATCTGCTAATATACTTTTTATAGAGCTACAAATATAGCCAGCGGCCGAGAAGTCCCTTTCAGCTTCTACACTTGTCGGTTTTATTGTCAACAAATACTCATAACTCACACTCCACGCATTTAAATTCCTACTCATTCAACAACGCGAGTAATTTTCCAAAAAATCGGTCTGTATGTATTTTTTTTAATTTAACGGATCCATTAGATGTTTAATGATGGGAGATCCGGCAGACGTTTATTGATACCGGATCCGCCGGATTAGCGGATCCGGTTTTTCGGATTCCAATCTCTATGTATATGTTTATTGTTTATTGAACCTAAAGAGATAATTTTTATTTTTGTTATCAACACCTTTTATTAATCAATTTTATTCTCTCAACCGCAATAAGATTTTTTTACTATTTTTTTTTATGAAATTAATAAATAAAAAGAAATAAGAGCGAGAGTTGTATTTATGAAGTTTACATCGTGTCCACTACTTATTTGAATTTTTTTCCTTTTAGCTCTTTTTTTCATCTTCAATTGAGTGAAAAGCCAAGCAAGCTCTGTAGCTTGTTCCCCAGGAAGTAAGTTAAGCTTATCGTGGCTTACTGTAGTAGTCCTTAAAAAGCAGCTTAACAAACTGCAGTCTTTTTCTAAAATACGTTGCTCTATTTATGTATACAGTATAAATAAATCCTTTTGAACCTCAAAGGGACATTTTTTTATATAAAATCTAATAAAATTTATCTTGTGTTGCTCTTTAAATAAAAAAAATGAAAAAAAACCATATATAATAAAATGTTGATTTATTTTGATACTAGTTGAGACCGGGCCTGTGGCCCCTGGCGGGGAGCGTTTCGTTCCGGGCCTGGACCCCCTGCCTGTCATTGGTCCATGATGTCGTCCTGAATCCGATCACACTTCACCCCATCAAACCTATCACCACCACTGAACCCTCTCCTCCCCTTCTCTGATTACTCTCCATCCCACCAATCCCCCGCGCCTCGCTGGGGTAGAATTTAAAAAACGGTTCTAAACTATAATTTGAAAAAAAAGGTTATAGCTGTCGGAAAAGACGCAGGCTGGGAGAAAGTTTCAGTTCATTAAAGACATGAAGACAAACGTATTGGTAAATGAATCCAATTTAACCATGAAGGAATGTATGTTGGGAATCGACAAATCGCATGCTAAGCGCAAAGCAGGCATTTTATTCCTCGTCAGTTGTGTTGCATACTTTTTAAGGAGGACACTCTTAAACAACTCTTCCTCGCATTTATTAGTATTCTAGAAACCGGGGTCCACAATGTAGTCTACTCTTGAAATAAGTTTTTCAAAGAAATGGCGGGGCTACCAAAAGAATTTAATAAAATGGGGGGTTGCTTAAATTTACTTATATTATCTACCTACTTAAGACATCTTTAAAGTTTAAACAAATAGTTACTCGGTATGTTTGGCCGGCGTGACAAATATTGAATTCAATCGATTTTTCCTTCCTTACTGTTTTTAGAAATGTCTGAATCGCGTAAAAAATAATTTTAAGGACGTTTTATTAGTGTTAAAATATTTACAATTCTAAAAAGATCTAATTAGATTTTTGGCTTTCTAGCTCAAAATTATCGGTTCAAAAATGCCAATAAAATCAGAAAAAAATTAAATTGAAAGCTATTGAAAGACTGGAATGAGCTCAGATTTGGCATACATTTTTGTATTGATAAACTAAATCTTCTTGCTAACTCAATCTGTTAGCAGAGGAAAATTGTCAAATCATCCATATTTACGGATATCATAACAATGTTAGAAAAAGTCCTCACTTTTTCTTACAATTTATCTTATTAATTTATTCAAATCATTGATCTTCTAATTAGGCGGTTGCCTTGTTCAGAATTTATAGCTTAATTAAAATCAGGAATCCTGAAATATAAAATAATTCAGTTATTTTTCAATAAATTAATCAAATTATATATTTATGAAACATAAATAATGTTAAAATACCACGCATATTTTTAAATTTTGATGACGTCTCCATTTTAATTGCGAATAGCGACTTGTACTGGTGTTGACCATAGAGTATCTTACTCTACTACTTGAACCACTCTTGCGGCAAATCTGAAGTCCCTTATACCTTATACTATGGTACTTCAAATATTTAAATTATTTAAATATTTATTCTATCATATATGATTTATTAAATAAGAATGAAAAGTTGAAAATATGCACCAGAAATTTGTCGTCATTTGCTATAAAAACAAAAAACTAAACAAAAAACAAAGCTAGAATATTTTATTAATGAGTTTTTTAACTTCTTTAATTTGTTCTCATATGAATCATAAATCATAAACTTACATATGTAGATGAAATGTTTACCAACTTTTCCTTGCCTCTTTTGTTGTTAAAGAACATTATCGCTTTAGCTTTTAGTATAATTGACCAGTAATTATTAAAGAAGAGGGAGGAGGTTTAATTTTAACCATTAAAAGAAGAAATAAAGTAAAAATAAATGGTGGGTTTAAAAATAACTCGTCTACTTGTTTCTTATACACTTATAATACCCAGAAAAGTGGTAGATAGAAGAGAGAGAAAAGGCTTGTTACCTAGAATATATAGACATTTTTGTGAAGAATTTGAAGGAGAGATTTCACAATAGTTAAAAAAGTCCCTCAATTTTTCTTTTAATCTTTTTTTTTTATGGATTCATAAAACTTTTGCTTTAAGAATCTTCTCTTAGAAAAATTGACAATGGATATTAAAAAACATTTCAAGCTCGCAAAAGAAGCGATATTTAGAATCTAATGTATAAATAAGGGTATATTTGGTAATGGCGACTCTTCAGATGAAGCAAGTGAAGCTGGGCTTCTCTATTACAAAAATAGAAAAAATAAAAAAGTATGGAAATATATACCATTCTCAAGTCAATATACAGGGTGATTCACGGTCGATGGAACCCAGGATTTTTCTGAAAATTTAGCACCTTATATTTTCTTATCTGTTCTATCGATCTAAAATATTTTCAACATTGCGACGTTTCGGCTTCCATCGAAAAGTCGTAGCAACTTTATTTTTTTAAATGGAACACCCTGTATATTAAAACGTTTTTACAACCGCCCTTTTATTAAAATACTTTTTTCTTAATATTGTCCTATACCTATCTCTATCGGTTTTCGAGATAAAAAATAATTTGTGTTAAATATGGTCCAAAACATGGCCCTAATTAAACTTAAATAAATTAGTGCTCTCAATTCATGGAAAGTTGATATTTTGGTGGTAGTTTAGAGACACCCGAAGTATTTAATTTACGCCGAAAATCGTCTCCATATTATACAGGGCGTGCTAAGTTTACTATTATTTCCATTATTCATAAAAGGGGTCAAAAGCTCGTTTTTTCAAATGAGACCCCCTGTATATTACTCAATAACTTGAAAGACGAAGAATTTTATCCATCCATCCATCCGCACACACTAAATGAAAAAATCGCACTTTTTGGCCTCTCGACGAGACCCCATGTAATTTTTGGCAAAATCGTCACGTGCTAAAATTCAACCTAATTGAAAGCTACAATTTGTGACTTTAATTGAGTCCATGGGTTCCGTAGTCTTTACATGAGGACCCTATGAAGTCGCGCTTGCCGCTAGACCGATTACAATACTTTACCCATGCTTCGCATTGAATAAAGTAAAAATGTTTTTTATAGAAATATTTGAAATAACGGATAATAATTTGAAAATTTAAAGATCCTCCTGAAATTTTGAAGTCGATATTTATGAAAATACTCTAAATATTTGAAATTTTAGGGATTTAGGTAATCCACAGCATCCATGGACCGCACGCCACTAACAACTATGTAGATGTAGATAGGTACACGAAACACGATTTAAATAATTATTTTTTGATTGACACCAAAACTGACATATTTATTGAAATTGCAGTATAATTTGCAATATAATTTGCATTATTTTAGTTTCGAGAAATTGTGTATTATTTATATTTAAACATTTAACTGTATCTAAATTTTAAAACTGAACTATTTCGAAGTTATAAATGGAAACGACAGATACATTTTTATTTACAGCTTCGAATAAAAATGTATTTTGTTCTAACTGGATTAAGTGTTAATTAAAAACACATAGCAACAAACTTGTATTGCAAAAAAAATCAGTTTACATTGGAAAATTAAAAATGTAAATTTGTAGTTAATGAGTCTTTAACCATAGGGCTATCTTTACTGCGTACTTGCGGTTTTATCGCAGCAATGATTTTACTCAATTTTTTGATGAGAAAAATATTTTTCAATCATGATTCTTTCTGTCTGTAAATCACTTCTACTACCCAAGCTTGTTCAGGGACGAGAAGCTGTATAAAGTTTGCTCTGGGGTCATGAATATACTATACGATTTTCTATGATTCAACACCCCTACGCGCTTAAATTGAATACTAAGCGAACAAACTCATTCGGCAATTCATTTATCCTATGACTTCTAGAGACTGCAACTCTTCCTCTGACCGTCTTCCCAGCTATATATAACCTTCAGTCTTTGAAGACCCGCATTCACGGATACCTTCGACTTCGACCCAATCCCTATATCTCTTCTTATTTTCACGATGCTGGGTCCACCGCGGACTAAAGACGTTGCACCTTTTTGGTGAAACTTCTTCTTGAATCAATATCATTACAAAAAATAATAAAAATAAAATATGTATATCCAAAATAAGTACTAGTTGGAAAATTCGTACACACACACACATTTATATATATAGTTTTTCTCCCCCACTATCTCAACGAACTTAGAAAAGTTAAAGAATGTAAAAATTTCATAATTTTTTCACGAAAACAGTATTTTCATTACTCCTTGTAGAAATCTCTGATGTATAATTGAAATAAAATAGCCCCCCCTGGCAACTATTTTGAATTTAAGTTTAAGGTTACCTTCAACAACGCTTATCAAAGGGTGAACAAGCTTTAATTATTATCCAATATTAATAACAAATTAAACTGGTATTTTCTTTTTTATTTGAGATTAATAATATCTTTGGTGAACATATTAATTGACTGATACGTCTGTCAAGAAGAGGTTAATAGACCTTTGATCAATCCTCGTAGATGATGAAGGCTATATGGTTTGTGCCGGAGGGGCTCCGGCACATTCAACAAGTCCGCCAGGCTTTTATAAAGGGCGGGAGGTGAGCTCTACATTTTATCAGCGACAGCAATTAATTTGTAAGCACCGCCTATAGCCCCTCCTCGTTCAAATATACTCGTATATCCATCGTTTCTCTTTGGCCACGGTTCAAATGAGTATTCCAAAGCGAGATGTATATTAGTATTATACTGGTGAACAGTATGTTTTTTGGAATTATTCAATTTATCAAAGAAATGTTAATGATAGGATTTTAATTAAAAAAACAATTTTTGTAAAAAAAATAATAAAATTTAAGGAAATTTTATATTAAAAAGTTCATTTATTATTACTAGTTATCAAGGCCATAGCCAAAATTTTTTTGGAGGGGGGTAGTTAATTTGCGGTGGGATAGTTAGTTACCCTCCGAGGGGTAGGGAATATGGATATATTCTTAGTAGTAGAAGACATGACCTCACTTATGTCCAGATTGCTTTTTTTTATCAAAGTATTTTTTCTTTAATTAAATTTAAATTGAACGTTTATTTATAGTAAAATTTCGATTTTCACCTCTTCATTTCAAGGGGGGGGGGGGTAATATATAACCCTCCCCTGTCTACGGCCATGCTAGTCCTGAAGTATAATCACACAGATTTTTTTTTCAGACCCAACAAAAGGGATTATTATTAAATTTTTTCCATTCTGATTCGGATTGTTGATTATTTAATAAAATAAAAAAAGTATGCCTTTTCTCGCAATGAATTTTACCTAAAACTTCAAATGTTTATTAAAATGGCAAATGTTTCGGGAGAATTTCTCTCTTTATCAATGATATTTTAATATAAAATTTGAATTTATTTTTATAAAATCAATTACAAATTCCTTTAATTTCATGAAAATTTTATTTTTGGATCAATCATATTGCTACCGCAGCTGTAGTTAGTTATTCAAGTGTAATCACCTTTCTATTTCTTTTTCTTTTTACTTTACCATACAGGGTATGGTCAAGTATTGTAATCGTGCATGAAAAAAGTGTTTTTTTCCTTCTTTTTTTCAAAATATTTCAAAAACGTCTTAAACAATTTCGAGTGAAAAAATTGAGCGAAACCACGGCATTTCGCTCTACAAAAAAGCTCTAATAAATGAACATCGAAAAAAATATATTTTTCGAGATAATAATTGTTTTGTCAAAATATCTGTTAGTTAGTTAGTCAGTCTGTGCGTTACCAAATTTTTGTGGACGAGCTAGCTCAAAAACTAGTGTGAATACCGAAACCAAATTTCACACATAGTTTTGGTCCATTTAGTTTAAGAGCTGATTAGATATTGGTGCATATCGGCCCAAAATTAATGGGGGTGGAGGGGGGTTAAAAATTAAAAATCTAGGTCGTTTGGGCAAACTCAACCAAATTTTGTATACATAATCAGTAGACCCCTGAAGTCTAAAAATGCAAAATCTAACCGCCCAAAATGGAGGTGGGGGTGGAGGGTCAAAAAATGAAAATCTTGGCCATTGACCAAACTCAACCAAATTTTGTATACATAATCAGTGGGTCCCCAGAAGTCTAAACATGCAAAAACTAATCGCCCAAAATGGGGTGGGGGGGGGGTGGAGTGTTCAAAAAATGAAAATCTTGGCCATTTATCAAACTCAACCAAATTTTGTATACATAATCAGTGTCCCCCTAGGAGTCTAAAAATGCAAAAACAAACCCCCCTCCCCTACATGATTATAAATAATTTTATTAAGTATTAATGTAAGTGAGGGGCCAGGTTGTATGGTAAAGTCAAGTGGATGGCCACATCAGTACACGTCAGCTTATTTAAGAGTATTTTTGAAAAGGAATGTGATTTTGTAAAATGATCTACCTTCTACCGTATAATATTTCTCTTCTCAAAATTGTTAGGTTATGTTCTAAATCTAAATTTTAGAAAATGTTTTCGAAAATAAAATTTTAAAAATAGGAAAGAAACAGATAAATTGTATTAACTACTATCAACTATCTATTTTATTTGTCAAGCTAATCCGAAATTTTCAAAAGGAAATCATTGAGTGTGTCTTCTGCTTGATAAAAATAAAAATATCTTATTCTACTTCAAGTATCATACTTGATTCCGAATGTCGGCGATTAATATGGAGAACTATTCTAATTTTTCCATTTCCATTCTACATATAAAAATTTGGTTAGATTTTAAGTATCTTTTTCTACTATTATTATTTTTACATTTCACTTTTCTTTTTTTTATTCTATTTTCTGATTGAAGGGGGAATTTTAAGATTAACAAATTATGTTCATGATGTTACATAATATTATTATCTTAATTATTAATATAGTGAGTGGAAAAAAAGTGTTTCTGAATTTGTTACCAAATGTATAGTAATTGTAGGATTGAATAAAAAGAAAATTCAATTTTTATATGTTTTGAAGGTGAACATATATTAATCTATATCAGTGGCGTGCGATTCATGGATGCTGTAGATGCGCCGCATCCCTAAAATTTCAAATATTTAGAATATTTTCATAAATTCAGGAGGATCTTTAAATTTTCAAATTATTATCCGTTATTTCAAATATCTCTATAAAAAATATTTTTTGTTTTGAAAAGTATATTGTTTCTCAAAATTAAATAAAATTGTTGCATAGTTTCAAGGGGTAATTAAAATCAATGATTTTTCCGAAAAGAGCGCGAATAGAAGGTTTGACGCCTCTTCCTGGAATATCTTCCAGTCCAAGCATGTCAAAGACAAGTTCAGACGAGTTTTAGTCATATAAAAATTGTTCTCGCTTAGGAACTATTAAAATAGAAATAATACAAAAAGTAATAAATAAAGATGATTCAAGAATCTTTAGAATAATCCATTTCTAATAATCCTCAATACATAAGATCGGAATTAACTAAGAGTGCCAAATCATAGCTTGCGTATGGCAATAGAATTAGGGAGAAATTTAAGATTTTCTTATAGGACAGGCTGATTCATTGTGGAATGTGTTCGATTTCCATATCAGGGACTGTGGACTTGTGAAGTTTAAGACACAAGATTTAATTTCTGACTCCTACCCTCACTCACACAAAGTAGTTCCGTTTGGGGCGAAGGTCCCAAAATATATTAAAAAAATCTAATGTTAAATTTGAAAAATAACTAAAATGATGTTGAATTCGATGAATATTGCAAAAAAAAGTAAAGATTAAAAAAATGAAAGGTAATTTTTTGGACAGCATCCCCTGGTTGGAAAGTCACCAGCCGCTACTGATTGGTATATATAAATGTTTCGATCATTTTGATCTTTATCAGCGCTTTGGCTAATTTTTTTTTCTCAACACATTTAAACTTTTATTGTAATAGCTTTCAACAGAAAAGCCACAATATACATAGGCTGGAAGGCTTGTTCTGTAAATGACAAGTGTTGCAGAAGTATTAATTTATTAAAATATTTAATATATTATTTTAGTGGAATATTATTGTGATTTCGCTGTAAACGTGAGTTCGGAAAATATGATATTTAGTTTATATCTCTAGCATATAAACAATTTGAAAGAAACCAAAATAAACATTCCTTCCTCGTATCTGTTTTTGTTTATAGAAGTCACGACAGTCAAATTTACTTGTTGCCGAGTTAATAACTTTTTTTTTATTATTAACTATCCTTGAAAAATAAAAGTTACAAACTTGATCAATAACCGAGTAATAATAGCCTATACCCTTTAGAACAAATGAAAAATGAAAAGGTGCCGAGAGTGAAAAGAGATAATTGGTCGTCATAAATTTTAGTTTGAATAACATCAGGTTTGGCAGAAACATAAGAATAAATCAATAAAAACAATTCTTTTCAATATATAAATAAAGAGAATTTTTTTAATTAAATTTTGTGATTTGTTGATCGTCCCTCCTCTAAGTCACAAGTTATCACATTTTAGGGAAATACCTCCTGTGTAATGTCCCATCTTTTTCAAATTTAATATAAATAAATAAAAAAATGCTTATGCGGACGATATTGATATCATTGGTCAGAACATCTTGAGTGTTAAGAGAACCTTTGGAAATATGGAAAAGGAAGCTCAAAACATGAGACTTAGGATAAATGAAACAAAAACAAAGTATATGCACATGTCCCGAAGACCGAGAAGAAATCCACAAAACATTCTACTAGGATCCTATGCGTTTGGGGAAGTTAATTTAATTTAAGTATCTGGGAGCTTTGGTCTCAGCACAGGGTACTACCTACGTCAGATGATGTTAGGGCCAGAATCCAAAACGGCTGAAAATGTTTTTACTCCCTCCTCAATCTTCTCGTTTCAAAAGAGCTAAATCGTCCGTGTAAGATACTCTTATACAAAACCATCACCTGCCCCGTTGCCATGTATGGATGCGAGACTTGGCCATTAACAAAGGATGACAAAGAATTTCTTTTGAGATTTGAAAGAAAAATACTCAGAATAATCTTTGGACCAACTTTCGACATGGCGACAGACACATACAAAATTCGGTCCAATTTGGACCTCTATTGCTTATACAACCAACCAGACATTGCCCGGCTCATTAAGGTCAGGCGACTTCAGTGGGCTGGGCATGTGTTGAGATCAGAAGAACATCGCTATATCAAAAAAGTCTGGATGTGAACACCTAATGGAATAAGACCTCTCGGGTGTCCTAGACTCCGTTGGAAAGACAGAGTCGTCCGTGATTTATAAGCCATCGGAGTTTCCACACATATAGAAAATATTGCGTTAGACAGGACCGAATGGAGAGGAATCGTTCGTGCAGCCGAGACCCACCCAGGGTTGTAGTGCTACGGAGTAAGTAAGTAAAATAAAAAAATATTGTTTCTTCGGCTTTTAGGCATTTTCTTAAGCCTATCGGGGGTGTTGAATTGAATAGATCGTATTAGCTCTAAAATTGCCTATTTTTGAGGAGTATTGATTCAAAACAGCAATAGTTGAAATCAAAATATTTAGTTTAATTAATTGAAAAAAAAAACTTCATTTAATATTTCTAATTTACCGCGTGAGAATTCGATTTAAAGTAAAAAAAATTAAAAATACAATTTTTTGAATTTATAGTAAAAGACAAATGCTAATAAGTAGCTTTAAAAATTATTGTAGAAAATCAAGAGGCTGTCAACTACTAGATCCGAGATGTTATTTTTATTATGTCAGTAGGGTTGTGTGAACCTTTCGTGAATATGATGACACGCACTTTCATCTGATTGGCCATCCGCCCGGGCACGAGGTGAATTCTAACCTTGGTCAACTTTTTCAAAGACTTTACCAACCGACATACAACTGGCCCTTAGAGTGTAATGTAATTTATGTATGGTTCAATATAAGAGGAAAAAGTAAAAAGGTTTTTTAAGTTCTTCGCAAATTCTGGTAATTTTTTGTCAGTAAAGGTTTTGTTTTTGAAAGTTGAAATTTCACAGTTAAAGTTTGATGATTCAAAGCATAAAACAAAAAAAAAAAAAAAATGAAAACTGCTTGAGCAAGTAATTTATTTTATTCTTTTTCAAGTTGAAGCAGATACGTACTCCACGGGGAAGGGTGAGCTTGGGGGTGTTTGAACCCCGTCGAAATGGCGATGGTTATTTTCTAACTATATACAATAAATTTATAACAATTTTGAAAATGTCATATTTATATTAAGATATTCTGAAAATCAAACTATTTTTTTTATTAAACCAATTATTTTACATGAATTAATGTATACATTGTATATTAGCTTCGACTCCGGAGATTATTTCTCCACCATCGAGTGTCCTTGATCATCTTTAGTCCTTGTTTTTAGTAAGAGGAAAAAACTAATTAAAGAAAAAAAAACCTCTTTTCCGATAATTATTCCAATACCATATTGCGGAAATTAATCCATCCAATTAATCCTCCTAATCCCCCATCTCAACTGAAAATCAAAATATCTTTACTATTTACGGAAAGAAATATCTTTTAATTTGACAGATCTCAAAATATATCCAAGAGCGCTTTCCATTTTTGGTGATGAAGGCTCGCAGGTGTTTGCTGAAAGGCTTTAGGGGAGAGGAAAATAGGTATCCATGGTGACGGAACGTTTTCCCTAGCACAGCTGTAGGCATAGTTGAACGACATGGCAAAAACATGGTTTACATCGTGGCTTAATTCCAAAGCAATCCAGAATGAGATAAGAGTTTGCCAACCTACCAATTTATAAACATTATTTTAAATAATGTGAACATTTTATTTTTAATCGAAGAAAGAATATACACAAACCAAAGATAATTTCATAAATGTTCCTTTTAAGCGAATTTTCGGGTAGGAATTAAAATTTACTGTAGGTTGGTAAAAATTACTAGTGTGATATTTATTTTTGTTTGTTGGTTCAAAACTAGTGTCTATGAGCTAAACACACATTTTAGCAGATCTTATATGATGTGACTTTTTAAATCTATTTATTTGTTTTATGTAATAGTGTGATTTCAGTGTAAATAATAGAATATAGATCTATAGATTATGGAAAATAGATTATTGGTGAAAATCACGATATATTTTTTTAATAACTAGTTTTTATTTTTGATTAGATCATCTCAGTAGAATAGACACATTTCACTCCCTTAGTTATCCATTTTGTTTAAAGAAGTGGAAACTCCACGTTTATCTGATCGTAAGTGATGAGGGTCAGACGTGACTCAATTCCCAACATGCATATTCTGATGAAAATTAGACATAAAAAATATCTAATCTAAGTGGTAATTTCGGAAACTCGAAATCACCAAAGTTTCAACCCATCCTTATTATTCACTATGCTATTTTTGTCAAGGTTGTCTTAATAGTACTTTTTAATCAAAATCGAATGCATCGTTGAAATGAATTATATATATATATCGATGTTGAAATTGGGATGGAATTATAAGTACCCTACCTATATTAAAAATTCCAGTATGTGAACTCATAATAAAAACGGAGAGCTAGTAAATTCTTTTTGAATGTGCCTTGTCAAGTACATTCGACTTATAGGCATTTATTTTGAGTGAGTTTCTTGTTTAAAATCTCATTAATATGAACACCCTAAAAAGAATAGGTATATTACACAAATCCTATATAACCATTTTCCTTACACAATTAAGAGTGCTATAATATCAAGTAGTAAAATTGTATATAATATTATAATATATACTTACTTTTATTTTTTAAGAAGGCAAGATATTATATCTAAATGAAGGTGAAACGGTTTTAAGTACCCGACAAGAGAGACAGGCACTAGCCTTAGGGTCCCTGGGGTTTCAAATTATTTTGAACTTATACTTTTACATCTAGTGTTCTAATTTTTAGTTTACAATGAATAACATCAGTAAAATTGTATCTATTTAACCCACGAGAGAAAAAAATATTTCAAATTTAAAAGACTGATGACGAAGGTCAAACTTTCGAAACTGTAGTCTCTAACAAATAAATTTTATATTTGTATTTGTTTATTTACTTAAAGCAGAGGAGAACATTATTGATTTATCCTTATATTTTCCATTTTCAATTCTTTAAATTTTTTCAAGTTTTTAAAATTTTTTTCAAAAATTTACCAAATAAAGGATCATGACTTATCACTAGAGACCGAATTTTTATGTAGTATTTGACCGGCTTTAATCTAATCCCTAAAATAATTTACACACACTTCCACACAAACACACCCTCACGAACACTCAATAGCCAAAATGGGCTATAATTCCCGAGGGCCATTAAAAAAAGAATAAATAAAAAATAAAAAATAAAGAAATAATTAAATAATTACAAAGGATCTCAAAAATAAATCTCCACATCCACAGACCTACTGGGGGCGAATTTAAAGGAACTTAAACCCCCTATTTTTACTTTGGAAGAAAAATATTGCAAACTTTTCTTCATTTTCGTGAGAATATAGTATCTGAATAAGTAGTAACTGAATGATAAGAAAAATTAGTGGGTTGTTGTTTTGTAGCTTGTTTACATCCTTTGTAATCTAACATCTTACACTTCGTATCGTTGAGGCCTATTTCAGTTTTCTTCGAATTTAAATTAGTGTCCTCCTGTTTTATTTAATCTTTTTTTTTCATTCTTTCTCCGAAAAATGACTTTTAAAACCTCTGTATTTGGAGCGAAATATGCAATTTTATGCAACACCCTACAAATATGCAATTTTATGCAACCCCTACAAATATGCAGTTTTATGCAATATTACTAAAATATGCAAAAATATGCAGTATAAAATTTAGATGCATGATTCTGATAGATAATTGATCTCCTGGGTCGTACGTGGCGGCATAAAAAATATGCAATTGCATAGGAATCCGGTCTCTACTTATCACTAATGATGCAAAATAACTAATGAGATGTTTTAATATTTTATTTATTTACTTATATAATGACGCTATTTTGTTTCAAGAGAGCATAAGATATTTAACAAATGTATTTTTTTGCTTTGTATCTACCGGACAAGAAGCTTATGCTTATTATGAAAAAAGGATTATATTTCCCTATATAGGAAAACAAAAAACAAAAAAAGATTTAGCACGCACGATAAATCCATGTAGTTTACAAAGCCTGTGCTTCCTTAACAGGCCATCTATTTGTATTTGTCTTTCGAAGCGAAATAAAAACAAACTCGCATTGTAAATGATTGGTCAGTGAAGATAAAAAGGAAATTTATTTGCAAAAGATAAGATGGATTATTTAATTTATTATTATTGAGACCAAACAAAACTACAGTCTGAACAATTACAAAAAAATTGAATTGGAATAAGAAATGTCATGTATTATTTTAGGACAAACTTTGACTTTAATTAAGAGCTGATTTTTATCAATAAAAACAAGTAATTAAATTAGACTGAAGGGCAAGGATAGCCTACAATTTAAGAAGATAATTAGATACAAAATACGGATTATCAAATATTTTCAAACAAACTTAACCATTAGGCGGGCGAGGTATTTGGCTCAACGAAATTGGGCTTAGTCTATCAAAATAATACAAATTAATATCCCTTCAAGAGGTATTTACATAATTATTACTTTACCATACAGGGTATGGTCAAGTATTGTAATCGTGGGTGAAAAAAATGGTTTTTTTTGTTTCTTTTTTCTAAATATCTCAAAAACGGCTGAAACTATTTTGATTCAAAAAATTGAGCGAAACCATAGCATTTTAGTCTACAAAAAAGCTATAATGAGTGTACATCGAAAAAATTATATTTTTCGAGATAATAACTGTTTTGTCAAAATGTCTATTAGTCTGTGCGTTACCAAATTTTTGTGGAGGAGCTAGCTCAAAAACTAGTGTGAATATCAAAACCAAATTTCTCAGGTAGTTTTGGTGCATTGAGATTAAGAGCTGATTAGATTTCGACCCAAAATTAAGGGGGGTTAAAATTTAAAATAATAATATTTTCAAACTAAAAAAAACAAGAAAAATGAAATAAACTATAAAATGAACCTATAATAACGAAAATATTTTTTTTCTGGCGCCAAAATTAAGGAGGGGGGAGCAAAAAATAAAAATCGAGGCCATTTATGCAAACTCAACTTAATTTTGTATACATAATCAGTGGGCCCTCAAACACTAAAAATGCAAAAACAAACCGCCCAAAATGGGGAAGGGGTTGTAGGGTCAAAGAATGAAAATCTAGGCCCCTGTACCAAACTCAACCAGAAGTGTATAGTAAAGTCAAATGGATGGCCACATCAGAATGTGTCAATTTATTTTTGAAGGGTTTTAAATTAGGGCTTACTATTTAACTATTTCAATGGTTTTTTTTCTTTTTTTTTCTTGTTCTTTTGCTCCTAAAACCTCATTTTTTTGCATTAGAAAAATAAAAATAAATTATGAATTTTTTTCTGATCACGGATGTGATCTTAATATCGGAAACTAAAAAATTGCTATAAACCTGAAATTTACGTAAAGCTTGCTGAGTCTTGTAAAAGTTTACATTTTTCCTTCCAATTTAATTTGAAAAATAATTAATGATTTTAATGGTAAAAATATTGTCAACAATATGTTGATCTTATCCATTTATGTAATTTCTAATTGTTTTACCACACAGAGCGTATGATCAAGTATTGAAATTTGTTGAATGGATTGTATAGATTCACTTAAAATAAATTTAATAATAAAAAAATAATAATATAATAAGATTAATCTTTTAGGTTTTGTCTGGGATTTCCAGTTTTATTATTTATTAGGGATTCTCATCAACCAAGATGAAAGAGGATTTTCATTAATGAAACTATAATAATTATCCCCTTGGGGTCAGACTAGAGCATCCAAGTGTAGAACCAAGAATATTTATTCATGATTCATTCATAAGATGGAAACTCTTTTCTTCATCAAATGAGAATTAATTATGCTCACCAGCTCAAGACATCCAACACGTATAGTTCTACTGCTTAATTCACCATAAAGAAAGAACCTTTTCGCGAATTCATCCATCATTATTTATATGATAGAAATAGTTAAGAGTTAAAAAGTTTAGTCGAATTATTTCTTCTTGTAGAATCAATCTTGGAATACCTTTGTCATCCATTAAAAAGTTCGCAACATGTGAGGCATGTAGAAGATGTCTTATTCAGTTCTTTTCTGATTTTGGGATCTTATTATCTTGCCACTGGTTTCTGAAAATGTCTTCTTGAGGTCTGGTGAGATGTCTTTAGAATTATTCTATAAGATATCAATGATTAGTAAGGTGTCTTTAAGATGTCTAGAAGATATCTTGATAGTTTTCTCTGACTCCTGATGATGGCCTCACCCCCGAAATATATCGAATTCAAAACTCAATTTTCTTTTATTTCTTTTTTGTGAAACCTACCTCGCATCTTGCTCAAGTTTTATTATTATATTAAAATGTTTCACCTAGAACCAACACCTAACTCCTTAAAAGTTATCTTGATATTGTCTAGATAGAGAATTGGCCCTAGAATTAACCTATATGATGTTCCGTTCTTGAGTGCAATAAGGACTATCGGAAACCAGTCAAACAGACGTACAGAAATAGAGATTCTCACACAGATAGACCTTTAAGATATTTCTCACTCAGACAATCGGAAAAAAGTATATTTTATAGTGAATTCAATACTCCAACCAGCCCTAGAGGCAAGCAAAATTTGTAATCGGAACACGAAAATGGAATGATAAAGAGATTCAAAATATTCAAATTCCACTGAATTATTTTATAAGAACATATTATCTTAAGAGATACTCGTTTTAATAAATATAAATTACATAATATCAGTACTCTTGTATAATTTATAAGATTATTCAAATAATTGTAATTTGAAACGACCGATATTAAGTTTGTTCTAGATAGTGAACTCTCTGGTTGACTTTCCAACTAGAACTGCTAGATTAAGATAAAAGTTTATCTCCGTTTGAATTAATTAATATGCTTAAATTGGAGTGGAGTAATCAATTTTTCCCAGGCAGCATCCTGTAGCCCTTTTTACAACGTAATTAGCCGCCGGTGTGGCGTCTTGTAGATTCTTGCTGTGTTCTTTCGTAGAAAACGAACCCCGGGTGCAATCAATCTCCCCGCCAAGTGTATTGACCGACCGGCCTCCCGCCCAATGTGGCGCCATATGGTCTTTTTGTTTCTCTGGTCGTTTAACATTCTTAAATAAAACAAATAGACGAACGTTTAAAATTCAATAAGCAACCAGCCTATTTGCTTGGACAGTTTACTTATCATTCGCTTCCACCAATCATCTTTTTTTTTTTAAATTGAAACTTTTTTCTGCCGAGAGTAGAGTAGAATTTTTATGAATTGTAGTAGACAATAAAAGAGTGTGTCTTCTGCTGGAATTATAAATTTTTAATTTAATTTCGTTATAAATAAATTAAAAATGTATAAATTCAGCAGAAGACACACTCTTTTATTGTCTACTACAATCTTTTTTTATGATATTACACCAAGAACGTGCAACCCTTTTGACCGGGAATCGGGAAAAGATGGAGAAGGGGAAGAAATTTCAGAAACAGGGTCGGAGTCAAAGGTACCTGTGGATGTGGGTCCTGAACACTTGAAGTTGTAAGTCGTGGGAAAAACGGTGCCAGTGGGAGGAAACCACTTCCTGTCTATATATATATACTGCATGTTGCAGTAAAAACGGGTTCTTACTATTTAAAATGCGTTTCACTGAATACCTTTGTGCTAACTAGAGTTTACTGATGATGTTTGAGCTTGGTTCAAAGGTCTAGAATCCTAATGTTTGTCCTTCCGCCTCATTTTGGGTTTTATTTTCAAAAAATTTTAAACGAAAATGTCAAAAATTACATCCTCTACAACTTTGCCCATAATTTTTGTCATTTTCGTATAAAATTTTTGGAAAATAAACACCCAAAATAAGGCGGAAGGTAAAGGAAGGAAAAATAAAGATTCTAGACCTTTGAACCAAACTCAACCAACATCAATAAACTCTAGTTGCCACAAAGTATTCAGTGAAACGCGTTTTAACTAGTATGAACCCGTTCTTACTAAAAACGGGTTGAAAATCAACTATTTGTTATAAGAGAAGGTTCAGGGGGTGTTAGTGATGTGCTTTACGTCAAATTCAATCAGTGACATTTCGTGTTTCTTTTTCAAGTGCCATACTCGATTCCGAGCTTCGACGATTACTATGGAGATTATCCTCTCCACTGTAATTTCCATGGAAAAAATTTTCACAGGGGTGGTTTCCCATTGCCTTCCCTCGTGTTTACATTTATTAATAATTATGACATGTATTTTCATTCACTTTGACAGCGGAGATGGTTACATTTGTTTGAAAATCGCATATTTTGTTAAAATGAAGCTTTATGGAGAATTATATAACATATGCGAACGAATGGACCGTTTATTTTGAAAGGGGTGTAAGTTCATTAAAAAAAAATAGATATCACATAATTTGCGATTTAATTTAGTGTAAGCTTTTTAATTATAACTAGTTAATATTTATTATGTCAAAAAATACTAATGCTTTGTTCAAGATAAAATTGAAGAATAAAAGAAATTGCGTAGCGATTGATTATGCTAACCTTTAATTTTCTCGAAATAACAAAAAATGAACTTGCTCAAATGAGGCTTTATGGGAGATTATTGATTTTCCTGGATTAACTTGGGTAAATGGCGCCCGGACTTTTAAATGTTAATTTGCAGTAAGATGTTTTTATAAATATACCTTGAGTCTTTTTTTTTGTTTCATAGACTTTTAAAATTCGGCGATAATTTTTTCCCTTTTAATTTTAGAACCAAAGTGTAAAAATACAAAAGATTAACAACTGCATCACATCAATTGTTAGGTTCTTGTAAAAATATTATGAAAAGATAGATCTTTTATCTCTGTATGGGGGACATTCATGACAACAAGAAATATTGTCGAAAGTGAAGAATGAGATTAGTTACCATTATTTATATTTTTTTTCTATTATTATCAGGGTCTGCAAAATATTTACCCAATCCTTAGTATGAGAAGTTTTTGTTTAGAATATTTGATTCTTCTTGATCTTGAGCGAAGAGTGTCTTGTGTATCTAAACAAGGGGATGTCAAGCAATTAGTGGAGATCCGACCGGCCCTGCCTTGTGTTAGATTTCTGCTACTAAGCCACCTGTATACAACGAGGCTACTTATTTGAATCTCTCTCTATAAAGCGAGAGCTTAGCTCTAGCCTAATTTCACTTTCGAAATTCCTGTTTATAGAACCCACCACTTAACTTTAAACCCAAATTAATCAACAGATAACCAGACAACTAATCTTAATCCATTGGGTACTTTAACACTTTACTTTCACTTAAGTAGTTTTAGGGCTAGTTAAAAAAACGGAACACTTATTCTAAGACTAAGCTACTTTTGGTCCGTCACATTTGTCAGAGATATGTACATAACTTCTAAATTATTAGGAACTTGAAATTTGACAATTAGTTATAGAGTTTGAAGATACGTAATGAGTACATGTGACAAAGCTGAAAAAAATGATTTATGTATAGGATAAAGAGAAGACTATTTTTTCTTTTTTATACCAAGCGTATATTTATTTATACATATCCCCATGCACACAAGCTAGTTTAAAATACTATCATTTCATTTACTAACTATGTGCTTCATTAGTATAGCTTTTTGTCCATTTAATTTTTCCCTCATATGTGAAAATTAGTTTTTAGGGTTCTGTTAAAAAATTAAAAGGGGGTCCATTAGTGTCGCTACAAATTCTGTCTGTCTGTTCGACTGTCAAAACATTTCATCTAGTAAACTAAATAAGATACAAATTTGAAATTTACAAATTATAGTTATCATATGCAGGGCCAGATGCTGGTAGGTCTGAAGGGGGAATGAAAAAAAGGTTTTTTTTTAATGAAAATGATGAGAGAAGGAGTTACACCAAAAAGGTGCAACCCCTAAAGTTGGCCCCTCCATCGTGAAAAGAAGAAGAAAGAAATTTATGGACTGGGCGGGGGTCGAAGGTATCTGTGGATACGGGTCTTAAATAGCTGAAGGTTATAAGTCGCGGGAAAGATAGTGGCATGGAGCGAGTTCCAGTCTCTGGTGTCATAGGGATAAAAGAGTTGGCGAAAGCGCTTGTTCGATTTTTATCCAATTTGACAGCGAAGGGGCGCTGAGCTTTCGAAAACCGAGTGTTTCTCTTAAAGAGGGCTTTAGGGGAGATAATTGATTTCAGCTCGACTGAACAGACATAGTATCTGTAGTACAGGGAAAGGGCAGAAACGTTTCTTCGGTGAGCCAGGGAGTCGATTGAGTTAGTTAGGGTCAGGTCTCCTATCAGTTTAATTGCTCGCTTCTGAATTGCATCCAGTGTGGCAAGAGAATGCTTGGAGGCCCCTCTCCACAGATGAGAGCCATATTCGAGACAGGGGCGAATTTGAGCCTTATACAGTGTAAGAAGTTGACTGGGAGTATAATAGCGTCTAGACCTAAATAGGAGACCAAGCTTGCGTGCTGCAGCTTTAGCAGTGGTTGAGATATGGTCATTCCAAGAAAGGTCAGACCCTAGTGTGACGCCTAGCATTGAAATTTTATCCCTGAATTCCAGTGAGTTTGAATCGAATGATATGTCTGGGAGGTTTCTATCGACGCGTCTAGAAATAAGACAACACTGAGTTTTCACTGCATTAAAGTTAACTAAGTTTTGGGATCCCTTTTTTTTAAGTTTGCATAAGTCTAAGTTAATTGAGGAGGCAATGTCTGCACGGTTTTTATGCGATGCAGGGGGTTTAATATATTATGTATTTTTTTTTATTTTTGCGTTTATTTTATATTTTTTACTATTATATACATACCGAATCGTTATTAAGAATCCTCATCAATGGTTAAACTAGGCAAGCAAGCGCAGTGAATTTTTATATCTATTGAAATATTTATTTTAAATTCATCTGAAAAATTTATTTTAAATTCATCTGAAAAATTTGGTTTAGAAAAACTTCTTTCAAAAAAATATTTATTTATTTTTTTAAAATTAAGTCAACGATTTACTGATCGGATTAAATTTCTTTAAATGGTCAATAGCTATAAAAATCTGAAAGCAACCACCTATATTCACTAAGATAATTTAATTAATTGAAAAGATTTTGTTTGTTATGTGGTTAATTAGCTATAGCAACAAAACTAATTTTTCTATATCCAATCAAAATAGAAAAACAAAAGGATTGATGAAAATTTACATTATACCTTAAGAGACACCGTTAAATAGGTCTTTTAATGTTATATTCAAAGTGTTATAATATTTTGTAATTTTTTAATTTGAATACCCCAGTTCTCACAATCTTCCCTTTGCAAAAGATGAATTTAAAAATCTGAGTAAATTCACAAAATAAATTAGATTACTGTGAGTTCTTTCTACGAAAGCTATTTTGGCAGCTATAAAATAATTACCGTGGATTGTGAAATCCATTTTACATTGAAAAATCTCTTAAAAGTGGAACGTCGGTTTTATAATCTTAATTCTAACGATGAAAATATTCTTATAAAGTATACATCTTTTAGATCATGGATTTGAGAATGCAAATAATTTGCTTTAAAAACACAAAAATAATAACAAAAATGTGAAGAAAAGGCTTGAAAAATACTGCTTATGATTTTATAGATAAAGTTAGAATTTCTTATTAAAATTATCATTCAATTTTAAAGAATTTGATATGCGCGTGTTGTTGCTACCCCTGAGGAATAAACTAGAACGGCTTAAAAGGGTGACTTGTATTTCTATCTTTATCTCCCTTAAGACTAAAAACACTTTAGAGAAAACAAACAATAGCTGATGAAATAGAAAGTACCAACCTTACACGTTTTTTAATTTAATAGATTTTTTTAATATTTACTTGAATAAATTTATAAAAAAATGTAAATTCATAAGCATTTAAGAATCAAATTAAGGTTTTATTATCTAAAATATTTTCTAGATTTACTTAAATGCTTTTTTTTAATGAAAATATTATGTTAAGCCGAGAGTAGCAGAATTCTTGATTCATAAAGAAAATCGTGTGCAGCGCAAGGTCAAATATGCAAATCTCAATATCGAAATATATAAAATAAAAATATATTAAAAAAATTTTTTATAAACACACTTGCTGTAAAATAAAAAATAAATTTTTCTTCAGTATTTAAAAAATTTTTCATACTTTTATGATTAAAAATAATACATAAATGAATTTTGCTGCAGAGAGCAGACGAAATTTCACCGACACGTTCACAAACCCATAAACATCATACAGTAATTTTTATAAATTAAATAATTTCTCTTAAAATATATTTTTTTCATAAAGGGAAACCAATGAGATTGTCTTCTGCTTGATGACATATCTACAATTATTGTACATATATAATTATAAGCAACAATCTCTTTATTTAAATATAATTTTTTTATGATCCCTAAATCTCTATATAAAATGTTTGTGTATTCTTTAACGCTACAATTTCACTTAATTTATTTATCATAACCTCCTCCTTTTTTTGAAGTCGGTTAAAAAAAGTTTTAGGCATCTTTGAGATATTTTTTAAAGAAATGAAGAGAAAACATAATTTTTCTCTCTGTTTGTCCATAGTGCATATAGTAAAGTAAAAACAAAACAAGAATTTATATCAAAAATATTTACAGCTATCAATTAAACTTAACTTATATATTAGTTTTTGTGTTCTATGACATTCTAAAAATACTTTCTTGATCTGAGAAAGAGGATTACTTTGTCGCTATAATAAGATTGCTCTTTATTCAGCTTTGATCACAATGGAGAAATAAAAGCCTAACAAGTCCAAGTCTTTAATTCTGTTTATTCCTGTAAGCGTTGAATAACTTAAATAGCATAAATTTTATTTTATTCCTGTAAGCGTTGAATAACTTAAATAGCATAAATTTTAAGCTGGTAAATTAATTCGGATGCAATGGATAGGAGAATTATCAGATTAATAAATGATCCGATCCATATGGCTTCCATAGTCTCGCTAGCCCATCGAGTAAGCGTTTCCGCGCTTTCCTTATTTTATAGTAACTAGCACGACATGCACTCTGATGAGTTCAAGTAGGTAATTCCCTCTAAAGCTTGCTTTGTTTTTAGCGCACGATTTGCCGATTCCATCTCACCGGGGTTAAATTGGAAAAGACAATAATATTTTTTGAAAAGAAAAAGTTGGTAGGCTGATTTCAAGGGAGAAGTTAGTCATGTGGGGTAAACAACAGTTTACTATTAATTTAATTCTAATTTTTAAATAAAATTCCATATATATATATATATATATATATATATATATATATATATAATTACGCCAAATTTTGGTTGCACATGTTTCAAGCAAAATACCCTCAACAAAATGCCTGTAGATATGTATGTATGTATGTTTCCGTGGTTTCCTCGAAAAGTTGGTCACGATTCTCATAAAAACGGCTGAAGGGATTATTATGAAATTACATATTTGTATCAGATGTCTTCTAAATTATGTTTATAACGTTTTGATATTTTGATATTTTGACCCCAAAAGGGGGTTTGGGGGGCACACGAATGGAAATTATCAAATACCTCCTAAATTATTAACTCTACAGCAAATTTTCTTATAAGGAAAGTTGTAGGGGGTGTGATTTCTGACAACTTTTGTTTGAAAAAATTACCTCCAAAAACCACCATAAAAAGGGGGATGGTGAAAAAAATGTAAATTCTTGGCCTTGGAGCAAACTCAACCAAATTTTGTATATATAATCTGTGGGCCTCTAGAGAGCTAGAAATGCAAAAACTAAGCACCCAAAATGGGGAGGGGGGGGGTAAAAAATTTAAATTCTTGCTATTGGACCAAACTCAAGCATATTTTGTACACATAATCTGTGGGCCACTAGAAGGCTAGACATTCAAAAACTGGGTGCGGGGGTGAGTGGTGTGCAGGGTTTGTGGAATGGGGGGTTCGGGGGGTGGGAGTTCAGAGGGCATAGCAGGGGGTACGTGGTGGGGTTCAGAGGGCGTAACGGAGGGTGGAGTGCGGGCGTCGGTGTGTTAGGGTGGGGCGCGGGTGCATGGTGCGGGGGGGTGTAGTGTCGGGGTGGTTATGTGGGGCTCGGGTGCATGGTGCAGGGGTGAGGGTTGGGTTTGGGGGTGGGGGTCCAGGGGGCATAGCCCCTGGCTAGTAAGAGGGCCGCCGAAGGCGGGTCTTGCAGCTAGAGAAAAAATAAAAAAAGATACCCATCTTTGTGAAAGAATTATTGATCAGTGTAAATAGGTATAATAATTAGATTTATCTAGACATTTTCTACACGTTGATTACCTCCATTATAAAATGTTATTTGAAGAGTTGATCTTTCTTGTTTATGGATTATCAACAGCCAATGTTGCTTTTAATTAATGAAAGGGTTTCCAAACCATGGCACTTGTTGATACATCCAACAACAGACGGTGACGATTAGTGCGGAAAGCAACCAAGGTAAATAAATAGAAGAGGAAAACCCGGCGCGACGGTATAATTAAAATTAAAATAATTATTTATCAATTATTTAAATTTGATTATTTTCATTGTTATTTACCATTCAATGCATTCATTTTCCAATTTCAAAATTGGAATAATAGATTTCAAATCGGTAATGATTAATTTTCAATTGAATTTTATAATTAGATTAAGCTTTTATTTTATTGGGTACGTCCAGGCAGGCAGGCTGAGCCTCACTTTTTTTGTTATTTAATAAATATTTGAGTGAGCGATTATTTCATTAGAATCTAATGGAGAATAATTACTAAAAAGGGGCCGGATAGAATTATCTGTCTAGTCCAGGGTCGACAACTTGCGGCTCTTTCGATGTCAAGATATGGCTCTCCAGTTCCATGATTTCCATGCGCAATGCGCAAATATTAATAATTATATTATTTTATTTGAAAGTAATGGAAGGCAGCCCAGGGGTAGTGAGGAAAGAAAAAATTAACACATATAAAATAAGGTGTAATTTATTGGAATCCTTCCTCCTTTCCTATTCAAACCGACGTTTCGGAGGATTTTTCTCTCCTTCTTCAGGGTTTCAAAGGGTCAATGAATTAAGAAAAGAAAAGAAGGAAAAAAAAATTTTTTTTGTCTTTCTATGCCTTTTGTTACAAATGAAGAAAGTTTTTGAACACTACTGTGGAGAGAAGAAGGAAACATTTTATTTGTTTCATTCATTGACCTCTTTGAAACCTTGAAGAAGGAGGGAAAAATCCTCCGAAACGTCGGTTTGAAAGGAAAAGGAGGAAGGATTCCAATAAATTACACCTTATTTTATATGTGTTAATTTTTTCTTTCCTCACTACCTCTGGGCTGCCTTCCATTACTTTCAATTAAAATTTCTACCAGTCCGTCTCTCTCCAGAGAAAATTTCGTTGCAAAAAAATATTATTTTATTTTCAAAACTCATAAAAAAATATTATACTGCAAAAAAAATATACTGCAAGTAAAGTAAGATGCCAACTAACAAATAAAAATCTAGAGGAGTGCTTGAAACTGAAAATAACAAGTTATGAACCAGATTTAACCAAACTTTCAAAAGGCATGCAAGGCCAATGTTCCCATTGATGTAACTATCGATTATTCAATAATTATAGTTATATTATTTGATTACTAATTTTATTATTCTAGCAGAGCTAGCTAAAATACTTTAATATGTTTTGTGCGAAACATTTGTATGTTTTATATGAATAAATATTATTTCATATTTAAAGCTATTTATTTTAAATCAAAAATCAAATTTATATACCTAATCCTAATCAGATACCATAATATTGAAACAAAAATGTACTAACATTTTTGGCTCTTTAAAAACTGGGAAATTTTGTAAATTTCGACTCAAAAGGTTGCCGACCCCTGGTTTAGCCAATACAAGTCCAGACCTGTTTCATACTATTAGAGATTAATTTTTTATTTTCTATTTTTCTAAGATCGGCTCATTTAAAATTATTAATTCACCGAAACTGCAAACACCGTACCGAGTCTTAAAAATAAAAATGTGCGTCATTCACATAGGATCACGGGGGAAGTAACTTCTTTAGCCGTAGATGTTATTTGTATATAACGGCCAAAAAGTTTATTCCCTTTAAAAAAAATCACACTCCAGACACATATCTGTTAAGCTTAAGGACTTTCCCTAATAAATCGATTTTTTTGCAATCCTTTTAAAAGTTTGAATACACATATTTATAAGTGTCCTTTATACGTAGAAATTTTTTTCAATAGCCCTTGCTGCACTAAATTTGTAAATATTTACCATTGAAATTTGCATATTTAACACGCGAATCCTATCCCGGTTGATGTTAAAGCGACTGTTTCATTAAATAACAATCGTAATTTTCTTGAAATTATTTGGAAAAACTGAGAATTATTAACTGAAGATATAACAAATAGTTTTTTGTTAAAATAATTGTATCAAGCGGTATTCGTTTTGTATGAAAAATGTTGAAAGTTAAGTACTTTTGATGGTTTTCATTTTTTCTCTCATGGCATTGCAAGTGAAAGATGGCAACTTAGCAACATCGCACAAAAATCACTCAATTTTTCCATGTATAAAAAACTTCTGGAGCTTGAACATTTGAGATTTTTAGGTAATTCGCTTAACCTAACTATACTGTTCTCATCTGGAATTTCGCATTGAGCTGTTTCAAGAAGTGTTTTTTTTATTCTTTGTCTTTTAGCGTCGGTAAGAATGCAAGGTTTCCAGATCAGAAAGAGAAACGAGTAGTGAAAATATTTTTGCCTTTCTGCGCATGTGAGAGTAGGGGAAAGAGCGAACTGTATTTGAGCTAAATTAGGGAACGTCCTTAATCTTTATCTAAACTTTTAATTCTTTTTTTGGAGGTGTTAGATATATATTTATGTTAGGTTATTTTTAAATATACTATTAATAATTAATAGAGATTGTTGTGTTGATGCAAGGTGAAACATTTAAAAAAGATAAAAGTAAATAAATATTTCCTGAAATATTAATTTATTATGAGTTAGGTTTTCTAATAAAAAATTATGAGTTAGGTTTACTAATAAAAAATAAAAATTTAAATCTTTTATTATTTAAATTTTTAACGTGAAACAAGGGACCTAGAAAACCTAACTCATAGTAAATGAATATTTCATAAAATATCTATTTACTTTTATCTTTTAATATACACTAATATTATTTTATTTTATTCATTTATATTTTTTTTTATTCAGAATTTTGGACTTAAATATTTTTGTAAAGAAATGAGTATCTATTTGAGAAAGAAAGATTGAATTTTTTCTCAAGGACAAGACCCTCCTACATGCAATATAAACATATCTATTAAAATCTTTGTTAAATGACCTAAATTCATATTGGTTAAATATTTTTATTTTTAGCATAAGTATGCCTCTATAATTTATTTGATAAAGATGTATATTAGAAAAAATTTCTGATTATAATCATAAGATTTATTTAATTTCTATCTTATAACTTTTACTCTCTTTCTTCCTTATGGATGCAAAAGACTCGTTCTTTTCTCCTTCTGCTTCTGGTTGCCTACCCTACAGGTAAAAACCATAGTTTAAAAGAAAACATCAGTTTTTTTTTTTTTGGTGGTGCTCATTATGCCCTATATAATTATGTATCAAACATAGGGGTGATTACAATCAGAAATGGAGATTAATTAGTAACAATTAAAAATATTATTTATATTTTTTATTTGATTTTCAATTAAACTAAATGTTGTACAAACCCCAGTCCAGAGTAAGGACACTATTCACGAAGCCTGAATTGAAAGGTCATAAAAAATTAAAATTATTAAATATTCAATTTCAGAAAATAAAAAAAAAAAGCTAGAATTTAGCACAGTGGATTCTTATTTAAAAGGTAGAACGAATATTACATGGGGATTGATGGAGGGGAGGGATTAAAGTCAAAATAGCTTTCAGAATGTCAGTCATTTTGAAATCTTAGATTTTAAGGGTGTGTCGCCCTCCAGCCAAGCTTACCCAGAAGTGGACAAGCCAGCAATAATACTTGGACATTATATAAAACTCTTTTTAAGAAAAAATCACTATAGTAGTGCTGATATTTATTTTCGAATAAAGAAAATAAATACTTTTTCATTACAGTAGTACAAATTAATAAAGTAAAATCAATGAGGTAGTCCTCTGCTTGATGCAAATAAACATATATATATATCAGTGGCGTGATGTCCATGGATGATGTGGATGGGACGCATCCCTAAAATTTCAAACATTTAGATTATTTTCATAAATATATAAGGTCGACATCAAAATTTCAGGAGGATCTTTAAATTTTCAAATTATTATCCATTATTTCAAATATTTCTATAAAAAACATTTTTTGTTTTGAAAAATATATTGGTTCATGAAATGAAATAAAATTGTTGCATAGTTTCAAGGGGAAATTAAAATAAATGATTTTCCCTAAAAGGGTGTGGGTAGAAGGTTTGAAGTCTCTGCCTGTGAGATATATCTTCCAGTTCAATCATGTCAAAGACAAGTCCAAACGAGTTTCAGTCGAATAAAAATTGTTTTCGCTGAGAAACTATTAAAATAGCAATAATACAAAAAAAAAGGAATAAATAAAGATTATTCGAGAATCTTTGGAATAATCCATTTCTAAAAACATTCAATATATACGAGTAAGATCGGAAATAACTAAGAGTGCCATGGACAAGTCATAGCTTGCTTATAGAAATCGAATTAGGTTAAATTATAGGAGAGGCTGATTCATTGTGGAAGAAGCTCGATTTTCATCTCAGGGACTTTGGAGTTTTAGCCACAAGAATCAATTTCGTTTATCTTTTATTTCTAATTAAAATGTCTTATAATGAAGCTCAAATCTTCGAAATTATACTCTCAAAAAAATAAATTATATATATTATGTTAATTTGCGTTACGCAAAAAATACCTAATTAATTTCTCTTTATGATTCAACAACTCTCTGCTTTAGGTTAAACAAAATATTTTCAATTAAACAAATTAAGATGTATGATGCATTTATTAATTATTTTTTTACTGAGTCGTCTGGTTTTATTTATTTAATATATAGCTACAATAATCTTTTTAACTACATATGTAAATTGATTCGACTATTTGATCTGCCGTAAAATTTTATCTATAGAATAAACTTTGATAGTGCGTGTATAAATTTTGACTCTTTCTCTATTTACATTAGTAGGACATCTTGTTGATTTTATCACACTCCGAATTAATCAAATATTAATCTTTTTCTATCGAGTTGGCTGTCATATTGATCATTTTCATTTCCAATTGATGTAGAACCCCCCCCCCCTCCCTCAAGCTCTCCAATGCTTAACAATCCACTGACCAATTTATCGATTACAACAGGCATATCAATGGCAGAGGGCAAAATGAGAAACGAGAAGGCCATAAGAGAAGAAATAAAAACAAAAAACAAAAAAAGAAAGCTGGCTGAGTCCGTTGTACTCAATTTATTCTTCTTTGCTTAGTTGATGGCCAGCACACTTTTTGAATAGGGGGAGAGATTAATGAGTACGTGAAACTAATCCACCATTTCCTAGGGCGGATTTTTCATCACAAATTTAAAAAAATTACATGAACAAAAACAAAAATATAAAATGATAATAAAAAGTGCGGGTGAAATGAGAATGAATGAGGAAAATAAAGATAGAGAAAAAATGTTTAAAAGAATAATTAGTATGTTAGGACATTTTATATAAAAACATTAAACCCGCTCTAAATATTTAGCGGTGTGAAAGTTAAGGAATAGGGTGATTTAGAAAAATGTTGAAAATTAAATTACTATATTTATAATAATAATAACTGACGAAGTTCTCGATACAATAAGGGAAAAAAAGTTGTTCAAGATTATAACGAAGAGAAGAGAGCTTACGTAGCAGGGAACTTATTTTGTTTAGGAATATAAATGGAATTGGTTCAGACTTCGTTAAAAATTGATTGTTAATAATGTGGTTGTCATTCTTTACTGTGAAATTGTACATATATATTATGTATATAGTGTATGGTCAAGATTTTTTCGAGGATTTGTGCAAGCTGATAGGGTCGACATATTCGTGAGCTGGTGATTTCCACTGATGAAGAGGTGGCGTAGTTCTATCGAAATATCTGGATTAACCACATGAATTAATAAAAAATTATTGGAAAGAAGAAATTGAATTTTATTCATCCTCCTTTAAAAAAATATATATAAACGGAAAATTGCTGAGGGATATTTTAGAGGATAAAAAACGAAAGATACGGAGTACTGGAAGGCCTATACAATTTGCAAAAAATAATTGGACAAAAAAAATGGGAACTTTTTCTAGTTTCGAAATCGTGAAATGGAAAAATCCCTCAGAATATATACAGATTTCTCCAACAGCTCTTGAAAATAACTCCTGAAATAGGTATAGAAACGTCATTCTGATGCTATTTTCTCATTAAAAATGTGCAATCTAAATGATTTTAGCAATATCTTCTCTTTCTATTAGCAATTCAATATTCAAAGTATCAAATCTACAAGCCATAGTAATAAATAATAAACTTATTCCTATATATATACTAAATGTCTTTCTAACCTAAGAGGTTTTTGAAATGACTATAAATGGATGTGTTGCTAAAACAGTTAATTTATTAAATTAAAATATATTTACAAATGAGATTTACAATTAATTAAAATATCTTACCTAAAACAAATCGATTTTTATAGTCAATAATTATATATAGTTTATAATATTAATATAACAATTATACAATAGTGTGTTTTGACATTTTAGAAACATTTTGTCTTGGTAAGGTTATAACATAGGTATTTGAGAATAAACAAATTAATACCAACTTTGGAATAAATCTAAATTGAGTAGAACGCGGGAAATACGAAAGTATTTTACATCTCCCCACCAGAGGGGAATTCGGAGAATTGTCCACTGTTCAATCCGGCTCCATATCGTATGGCAAGAGCTTACTGATATGGTACAACTTTGAATCAGATCTTCGGCATCCATTGTCCACTTCACATATTCTATTTGAAATTCCTCTTAATATTTTATATGAATTTGATCTGATTGGATCTAATTTGCCAAACAATTTCTTTTTTGAATTGAATTTTAGTTTTTTTGTTTGATTTTTTTTCATTTTGTTGTTTTCTTCACTAGGAATGCCAGCTATTTTTTTCTTTTTCTTCTTTTGCTTCTCTTTTGTACTAGTATTAGATTTAATTTCCAATTTCTTAGTTTCTCCTTCACCAGATTCTATTTTAACTTCATTTACTTGAGAATCAGTTTCTTTATCTTGAACTTCTAATTTCAATTTTTCTGATGGATTAATATTTGTTTCAATTGAATCAGAATTTTGTTCGCTTTTTATATTGATTTCTTCTTTGATAAGTAAATGTTTCTTTTTTGATCTTGATCGTTTTTTCTTGGCAGGCAAAGTTTCTGTTTTTTGATCCTTCAATTTTTCTAATGGATTAATATTTGTTTCATTTGGGTGTTTATTATAAACTTCACTATTAATTTTCAATTTTTCAGAATCTTCATTATTTTTAGTTGTATCCATCGGATGATCATCAATTAATAATTGATCTCTTGTATTTTCATTTGATTCAGCTGAATTTTCTTCGATTATTTCATTTTTCTTTCTTCTTGGATTAGATTGTCTTTATTTCTTTCCTTCTTTAATACGTAATCCTTTATGGATCCATTGTCGGCATATACTTGAGAAAGGATTCGCGCCATGCTGTCCAGTCTCCATTTATTGACAATTTTATTAGTGTAGAGCTATACCAATCAATGGCATTATCTTCCAAAAAAAATCGTAACGTTTGAATTTTTCTCTCGTTACAACGCACATGGTGTCTTTCACATTCCTTTTTCAAAGCAATCTATCCATTGAATCGCATTTTTTTCTCGTTAAATTTCTCCAGTGCAAACGATTTCTCGATTTGAGAAATGCTTGTTTCTTTATTATTAAGGTTTAATATCATTGTCTTAAATAATTCAAGTAATTCTTCTCTGTTGTCAACATGAGATGAATTAACTTTTGGAGTTTTATCTACATCTTCCTCCAAATAAATTTCCTCATTGAAAACAAAAGTTCATCATCTTTGGATCAAAATGATACCGGAACAATTTCTGCTGGTAATGCTAAAGTAATATTTCTCGAAACTGACCTTTTTTTATCATACTTTTAGTAGCAGTTTTTTATTGAAGAGAGTTCGAATAGATCCACATGCTTTTCTTGATCCTGTTGATTTTCTGGGAAAATATATGTCGCGTTTCTTCTTTAACACAAACGAATTGTCTTCACTCTTGCTTACCAGTTTAGTTCTTCTTTTTCTTCTTTTTCCAAGTATATTTTGAACTTCTGTGGCTTCCATCTTTTTGTTTTTTCTTTTTTTTTTCGACGAAAAAATCGATTTATAATGTGTCTTTCTAACCTAAGAGGTTTTTGAAATGACTATAAATGGATGTGTTGCTAAAACAGTTAATTTATTAAATTAAAATATATTTACAAAATGAGATTTACAATTAATTAAAATATCTTACCTAAAACAAATCGATTTTTATAGTCAATAATTATATATAGTTTATAATATTAATATAACAATTATACAATAGTGTGTTTTGACATTTTAGAAACATTTTGTCTTGGTAAGGTTATAACATAGGTATTTGAGAATAAACAAATTAATACCAACTTTGGAATAAATCTAAATTGAGTAGAACGCGGGAAATACGAAAGTATTTTACATATATATATATATTAAACCAGCGTTTTTTCAACTTTTGTGCCACTACGAATCACTGAAAAAAATTCACGCTTCACCACTTTTAATTTTTTTAATAGATATAATAATATAGAAATTAAATGTATGTATGAAAATGTAAAATAGAATAAAAACTATTCATTCACTGAATTTTTACTGTTAAGTTACGATAAGAAGTTTTATTTCTTTGTACATATTTATGGTATGAAAATTCAATTTTTTATTACAAAATTATCGCGCCTTCCCAGGGAGGAGCCCCTCCCTGGTTGGAAACAACTGTATTAAACTATTATTAAAAATCTATTTTCTAATTTAATTTTCTTGATATACCTACATATCTTTTAACATTTTCTCATGTCCCGCAATATAGATCGATGGATTTCGGAGAGAGAGGAAATCACCTGATGAAGAGTCCCAATGAAAAAGATTAAACTGTTACATCAGACAAGATTTGAACACAAGAAATTTATATATATATATTTTTTGAGGTTAATAGTTTGCCATAGACCCCAGTAGATGTGACGAATATTTGGATTTTCATCTTTAAATTAGATTCGAATTAGATTATTATTTTCTGTTCATAGATATTCTGAGACTTAATTTGTAATTATTTATACATTATTTCTTTATAAGTAGGATAGTCTCTCTAGCCTTAAGATGGAAGCCGAGGGGTGAACCGCGATTGGAATTAGGTGTACTTTTAGGTGTCTTTGGAATTATTTTTGAATTCATCAGATAATCTATTATCATCTATGGTCTTCTACTTGGAAATGAAAGTGGAAGTGGAAGTAGGTGTACACGATTTTAGGTCGCGGTTCACCCCTCGATGGAAGCCGAAGCAATAATTTTAATGAGATTTTCTCTGACAAAATTTGTAATATATGTGATTTTCGCTGATGAAATTCGCAGATTCGGAAAGACGATCTCATCTCCGTAATATTGAACAATGCATTCTTATTTGAATATGAATTATATTGTTGGTTTATTTTAATTTTAGAATTTAATAATTTGCGAATTTTGCGCCCCCCCTTTGAATGACGCCCAGGGCACGTGCCCTACTTGCCGCGCCCTAAGTACACCACTGTATATATCTGTAATTTATTAAGTACTATATACTATTTTTTATAGACCTTTATCGTGATTTAGAACAAAAATACTTTCAACTGATTTTGAGATATTTTGAAAAAAATTAACAAAAACTCCATTTATTTTCTGCACTACTATTGCATAAATTTGTTTTTTGTGTAGAATAGAAATAAAATTTTATAAATACATATATAAGAGGGGTCACTTGTGTGGTAATTACATGTGGTGTGTTTAATTTGCGCCAGATATTTTTTATGGTCAGAATTATCCGGGCTATTATGTAGACATAAATGTCACCACAAATGAGTAATCCATGCTTTGTTTAGGATTACAGAGAATGTTTTAATAATAATAAATAATATTCAAAAGAGAAACTTAATAATTCATTTTACATGTCCCAGTATTATTTGATAAAGTGCATGTTCGATTAAACGTGAATGAAGTGTAAAAGTTTAAAATATCTTTATCGCATCCTACACAATGCTCGGAATCATCTGTCACGAAACTCTATGATTGATTATACAGTGCGTTCAATAAAGAATCCCAATAGAGAATGAAAGTCAAAACTCCAAGGGTGTTTTTTCTTTTTATTATTCTTTCATTTATTAAATAGAATTTTAGCTAAAAGTTTAGTTAATTGTAGAAAGTAGTTTTCATGAATCATTAATTTCTTACAAAATTAAGTTGGAATTTATTGGCGATATTTTTCTACGCATGGTTAAGAAAGTTTGTGCAGAAAGCATTCACTCGAAAGATTCACACAAGGATGCATTCTAACACAATTATAAACGTCGTTAATTAGTAATAATAATTGGATTAAATACAGATACCTACAGACACAGAGATAAGAAATTAAACTGCAAATTTACAAACGTATAATAAGTAAACTCTTTTGTTTGGATAACAAAAATTAATAAAATATAGCGATCCTTAATAAATAATAATATTACTGCGATTAGAGGGGTTATCTCTCCAATAATATCTAATCTGTTTGCTTCGAGCAATTCTTCAGTTTTCTTAATTGCAATGAATAATTTGAATAAACTGATACCCAATCCACACTCTCCCATTTACTGATTTTTGATGAAAAGTAATATAAATCGGTACTCACGGGAGATAATCTAGTATTGAATTAACTAAAAAAAAAATTATTTTGTTTCACAGTGAAACTACACACCCTTTACTCTATTAATTAACATCATGTTTCACCTAAAACCTACACCACTTTCCATAAGTAAAAAAAAATCTTTTATGTTTGTCTATGGATCGTATATAGGGATTGCAATCCAGTAGTTTTCGATCCCGTGGAATGATTGCTGGATTGGTGCTAATCCCTCGGAATCCCATGTAGGTATTTTACATTTTATGAAATTTAATAACAAATTTGAAAATAATTATAAATGTATTTTAAATAATTAATTCAATTCTCTTTTTGGAAAAATGATCTTAAAAAACAAATAGCATCAATTGTGTTATCTTCCAATCTACTTCTCATAGAACCACATATGTAGCCAGCATCCGAAAACGGTCTTTCTACATCTACATTTGTTGGTTTGAGCATCAATAAATAATTGTGCATCAAAGTCAAGTATTTTCCTTTCACTCCATCAGTTTCGTGCCGTCATTTCTTTTTTTTATACTTTTTCAAAATCATTCTCTTTTCTAGTTCTTCTCTGTTTAGAGAAGTCTTCATTATCTTGCTTTATCTGCATTTATAGTTCCTCTTGTTAAATTAAATTATTTTGAAAAGAGTTTTGGCTGTCATCTGCAGCCGCTACAACTTCTACAAGTTCTACATTTTCGAGGTAATTTTTAATAACTCTGCATAAAACGTTTTCCATTTCTTGACGTATCTTATCCTTTTTAAGCGTCGTGAAGGTATGATCAGAGGTCTTCAAATCTTGATCATATTTTTTTTGGAATTTGGCAAGTAAATCAAAATCCCTGTAATTTCAGTGCGCCTTTCTTTCACTCTTAAATGAAACGCCTCGGACAGTTCAGAACTTAAAACAGTTTCTTGATTCTTCAATTTCTCTAAAATAAATCGAAAATTTTTGTCAGTAATTATTAGCGGAGACTCTCTTCTACATAGGTAATACTTTGAAGCCCAATTTAAAGGGCTGCAAGCTTTTAATTAATTCTTTGATTTTGTAGCATTCTTCATCCGTAAATTTTATGTCAGAGCTTTCTCAATACACACTTTAAGAATGTCCACGACTTTGCGGATTCGCGTGCGGATCGGCAAGCTGGTGCGGGATCCCCCAGGTCTTCAAATGATTCTGGATCCCGTGGGATGTGGGATCCCACTTTGTTAGATTGCAATCCCTAATTGTGTATTTGTCTGGTTTTCGATACCCACAATAACTCAAAAAGAGAAAGTCGTAGAAAATTCGTTCTCGTGCCAAAATGTTTGTATTTTCAATGCAGAAAACTGTTTAGATTTTAGGCCTTCTAGCTTTAGAACTTCTAATTCAAAAATAAAGAAAATACTTTATTCATTGATTTTATTGATACATATGTGTAAAAGAGCTATAGATTCTTTTAAATGTTTCACTTTTTCACGCAATTTTAATTTAGCAATAATCAAGTAGTAGCGTATGAGAAAATATCAACAGGATCTCCGACTATTGTATTGTATACTTTCAACTTTTAGCAACTTTCTAATTATAAATTAAGAAAGAGAAAATAAAAAAAACTAATTTGTTTTTATTTCTAATTTTTGTTTGATTATACTATAGTTAATAACACTCTTATAGAACTGCTGGAAATAGGTTGACAATCAGTAAATCATCAAGAAGTTGGCTGTTTCTAACATTATTCTTTCGAAAGAAGTCATTTATGATCAATAAAACTCCCTGTTCCACCAATGTGACAACAAAAAATAGTTGCTTGAGAGTTGAAAAATATTAGCTTTCTAACCAGCAATCATGTCACCAAAATAGAAATATAAAAGAACAATTATAATACAATCTTCTATGCTACACAGGTTAGAAAATATTCTTTGAATTATATAATGTGAGCCATGAGATTTCTTGATAACATATTATAACATTTTATTATATCTTTTAAAGTTGAAATTAAATGTTTCTCTATTAATATCTAGAATTGAGGAGTTGGGTCAAAATTGGTGTACACGAATCCACCCAGGTGAACAGACAGAGGAACCAAATTAAATAAAAATTTGTAAAAACCTTATAGATTTTATCTGAAGTTTTGAAGATCTAAAATTAATTATGTATTGGAAATTTGTTTCTTGTTGGAAGTCAACTTTTTAGTTTCGCTTATATACATGTAATTCTATCAACTAATTTTCTCATATTCCACTTTTTGTATTATCTATTTAATTAATATGTATGTGCATATTCACACTTCATTAGGATAGTTTATTTTGTTCTAAAAACAAATAATGCTGATAATAGAAGACCAATGAAAAAATCAGTATATGTTAAATACGTTAGTTTTTTCTATTTATGAGGATATGTCTAAAAAAATAATAGACTGACTTCTGGAATTTTATCCAAAACTTTGCTATGATACCACATCCGATTCTTAGTTTAAGTACAGTGGGTGGCCAAATTACTATAGCATACTCATTTGAAAAATTATATCTTTCATACGTTTTTAAGGGTTTAGCTTACTATTAAACTCATAATATTGTTTCAATTGTTATCTTTATAGATTTATTAGCTTAGGACAATACAAATTCAATAATACAAATTTAATTTCAATATTTTGTGAATCCTTCCTTTCGAGCAATCATATTTTGCGACATGCTAGCAATGCATTTTTTGGCTATTTCTTCAAGTGCAGGTGTATCGTGCCATGCTTTAATAATATTTTCTATTAAGTCCTTTTTGCTAGTAATTATTTTATCTTTGCAAATTTCTTTTTTTAGGGCCGCCTTTACATTTTCGATATGTTTCAGTTTTGGCGACTTGCCAGGCCAGTCCAAAAGGGTTATTAGACTAGATTACTACTGATTTTTTGAAAAGTTTGAATAAAATAAATTTACTTACTGATAAAAAAATAATTTGGCCACCCACTGTAACTTCACATTTGTTTCCTTGTGATTTATCTCTTCTCTTTGAGAAATCACTAGCACAAACATAAATAAATTGTGACAGGCAAATGAAGTGTGGAAATGCAAATGTGAATAATTGCCAAAAGAAATGTATAAAAATTGTTGTTGTTATATATTATGTTGTTTTTTCTTTATTATGAATCTCTTTTCTAAGGCCATCTCTTAAATCATTAAAAGTGCTATTTACGTCACGGAAATAGTCTTACAGCGCAGTAATTCAAATAGGGATAGGAGAAATGCGACATGGCACATGAATGCCTTCCGCTTTTCAAATTAATGCTAAAATTTGAAACTTTCTAAATCAATCAAAAATGTCAAAATTTAATAGTTTTAATTAATGATAAATCTCAAAGTCTTAGTCAATGTCTAACTTTAAAATGCTAATCTCGAAAAATAGGAGAAAGGCCGTAAAAGTCTCTGGGGGCACGGCATTGCCCCAGCCAAGTTCGATAAGAGCGGGCAGGCACTTGTCAGACCACCCTTTACCTTTACAGGAAGCAACTCGAAATGTACTTTTAAATCGATTACTTATTCGAATTTGATCAAAGAAGAAATTGTAAATTAATTTTCGCAAAAGGTCATAGATATAAGAATACTCTCGAGCTATCTAAAAAGATCATCATAAAAGATGCGGCGATTAAAAATACAAGCCCTGACAAGTTTAATTCGAATAGAAATTATTCTCAAATTTCTATTCTAGAAATACTCATACTTGGTCTCGAAAGATACTCTTTATATAAGAAAATAAATAAATAATTAATAATAATTAGCACCATAATATATAGTAGAACCTCATTTATCCGGAGTAAATGCGACCAGAGGCAAACTGGATAATCGAAAATCCCAATAATCCGGATATATATGGGTAATAAAAACAAAACAAATCCTCAATTAAGCAAATATGAATTTATTAGGATAAAAAAAACATGTTAATATCAAAACTACATAGTATTGTTTAAAAAAATACATATTTTGTAAAAAAATAATAAATTGAAAGTTTTTTTCCGAGAGTAGCAGAAGTTTTATTAATTGAAGGAGACAGTAAAAGAGTGTGTCTTCTGCTAGAATTATAAATTTTTGATTTATTTATAACGAGACTATAGTTTCAGAGTTTGCTCTTCTTCATCAGCTCTAATACAATTGATTCACATTAATTCCTGTGAATCAATTGTAATAGACTGATGAAGAGGGCAAAACTCTCGAAACTATAGTCTCGTTATAAATAAATTAAAAATTTATAATTCCAGCAGAAGACACACTCTTTTATTGTCTCCTTCATTTCGAAATTACAATATTACATTCTTGCTATCAGAGTTAAAAATTATTATCTATGAAAAAATGTCTACAAATCCGATCCTGATAATCCGGACGTCAGGATAAATGAGGGCCGGATAAACGAGGTTTTTGTATAATATTGTATATACAAAGTATATTCACTGTAAAAACACGAATTCGAATTTCGGGGTCCAATAGTCCCACTTACTGTTAAGTGGAAGTCAAAACAAAAAAACCCTTAGCTACTTAACATGAATAAACTTGGATTCTAATTTCAATAAAAACGCGAGTAAGATTTAATTTTTATAAATAGAGAGAACGAATTCTCTAGTTGAGCTGCTTGAAAACGATCTTGACGGAGAGGCTGAGGGTAGACTCTCCAGGGGGCTCAAGAGACATTCTAAGAGGGTGGGAGCACTGGGGGCAGTCAAGCTTTTGGAACTGAATTGGGAATTGTTCGCGACCTCCGGAAATCTTACTGTTCTCCACTCCTTTGCACTTGAGCTGAATCGTACTTTTGGAGTGGAGCCAAGCAACGACCACCAAATATTTACGTATAAACCTTCTGTTAAAATGCATACACACACACACACACACACGGAGTGACTGGTATAGTCGATCGACTCCGATACGTTCCACAGAGTTAAATTTAAATAAACGATGCAACGTGTTTTCACAAAACTTTACTTGGAAGATGTCTCATATCGGATGATCTTCCCTAGAACTCGGAGTTACTTATAAAAAAATTTATGGGAAGATTTTTTAATAATATATTGACTTTATCCTTAGAAAAACAAACAGGTTTTAAAATTTTATCAATTATATTTAATAGTTCAGAGTGTCAACAGGAGAAGACTTTAAATTTCTAAAGAAATCACAAGAGGTTGTTTTCTAGTAAATCCGAGATGGAATGGATTATATATTCGAAGGGTAATTTTTACTTTATCGGAAATCGAACCCAATTATACTCAATATACTCTTTTCCCAAATGTTAAGTTAATTTACTAACAGTGTACGACTTGAGCTAGAAAGTTGAAACTTGGCCCATTGGTGTAGCTTATCGATTTCAAACTTGTAAGTCCAATTTCAGCTCAATTTAGCTTTCAATAGTTCTCTATTTGACAATTCAATTTTCCTACTGTATTTTTCAATCGGAAGTTTTGAAGCTAGAAAGTCCAAAATCTAATCATTTCGTTTTGAAAATACAAACACCAAAACAAACTTTATACGACTTTCTGTTTGTGAGTTATCGTGGTTATCAGAATTTAAATAGACAAATAGAAATAATAATTCTTGAAAATGATTTTTATCCACGTTTTGAATATTTCCAAAATTACTGGGGAGAAAAAATTAATGAATTCAATACCAAGTGCCTGCCTAATTTACAGAGTAATTTGTATTTGTATTTAAAGAGGTTAAGTCAAAGTAGAATACTGTGTAAATCAGTTTATTTACTTAAAAGTCATCGTCCTTTTTGAATTCTCTTATCAAAAAGCAAAAACATTATAGTATGCATTACGTGAACTAAACATTCCTACATTTATCACCTGTTTAGGTATGTCAAACGGAGTTTAACTTTTTTTATAGTAATTTAGTTCATGTTTCTAAAACATTAGGTGTCAACCAGAGTGGTAAATGTTTTTGTTGTTTTTTACTTGATTTCCTTTGAGATTAGTGTTTAATTATATAAAAAAATCTCAATCGCAGGTGTGCCATAATCCCTCTACTAAATGCAATAATGCGCCACAAATTTATAAGGGCTAAAAACTGTATCCCTAATTAAATAATATTCCCGAGAGGGAATATGAGATTTTAGCCAAAACAAATCTCTTAAAAAGGTCAATCGATAATAGTCCGAATTTAACTGTCATTACAACTAGGGCCCTTGACAACTCTCTCTTCATTTTACTCTCGAAATATCAGATATCAAATTTACATTTAGAATCACTAGACACTGCAGAAAAGTTTTGTTTTATAATTGGCCGAGTATATATAGGAATAGTCACACAAATTAAAGTAAACAATTTGCATAACAATCATTTTTCAATCACTTATCACCCCTTTGCAGTTAAATTGAAACGGATTAAACAAATATCTTTGCCACTTTGCTTATCCCTAGGACTTCTAGAGATAGAAACTCCCCACTTCCATCCGTCCCTAGGTCTATAATATTCAATTCGTCAAAACGCGTTCTACAATTACCTTCGAATCAGATTTCTGCTTTGAATATAATTATCTCTCTATTCTTGGATTCGAAGGTCAATATGGATTATTAAATAGCGATTATTAATTTATGACACCCTTCACAAAATAGGCGAATTAATGAAAAACTGCTAAATGTGTTAATAAATATAGAAGAATCCTTCACAAAATATGAAATTATTCCTTCAAATACCTAAGAAGTCATATTAGGTAAAATAACTAGAACAAAACAGCAATTTAATAAAATTAATTTAATAAAAAATCAAAGAAAGATGAGGTAAATACCTAAAGACCTAAAAGAGAAAAAGTGAAAATCAATTTGAGCCGATTCCAAAATAAAAGATTTAATTTCCTGCCATCGCAAAGAAGACAAAGTTTCTCTAGCAAATTGAATAATCCAGACTGACAGAATCACCAAGACGAATGGAGCTTTAAATGTGGTCTATTCCATCCAAGGAGCGAATTTCTATTTGCCAGACTTTAAATGAGAAAAATACCTCCGACAAGATAAAGTAAAAGTTAAGCGCTGTAACTACAAGAGCATTATTAAATGATCCTCTTTTTGTTTAAATGAAATTATTTATGTTGACTTTAATTGTCTAAAGCAAAATGTTCTAATACTTATTTAAAAAATTATTTTTAAGTAAATTGAAATATATGAAAAAGTGAAGATGAGGCCCCCATTTTTAAAAAATTACAAATTTACATTATACCACTAGCAACAGTTAGCTATAATCTATCTACTGTCAATATATTTTTCTAGTTATTTAATTTTAAAAAACAATAATATTTAAATGAAAAATGATTTTATTATTATTAAATAAATTAAATTCTTAGGGACATTTTTATCTTACGATATACTACTATTAGAGAATAAGGTATAATTAAGTTGGTTAATTTTTAAAAACGACGCCCCTCATCTTCATTTTCTTTATAATGTCAGCTATCCAGTAGAAAAATATACTATTTAACATCCTTAAGTCGGGGGTCGGGTAGGCTAGGGGTTAGCATGCGAGCCTGCTAACCAAGTGAACCGGGGTTCGAATCCGACTCGAGGCATCCGGCTAAAACCTGACTCCGGGGTAGAGACAAATTTTAAAATAATAAATAGTATCGTAAATTGGCTTATGGCTAGAAAGGTCCAAAAGCCAAAAAAACATCCTTAAGTCTAGAATGATTAGTAGGTATATAATTAAAACCAAAAAAATATTTCTAAACGTTGTTTCTGAAATATTTTGGAATTTTTTTTTAATCTTAAATCTAGAAACAAATATAATGACCCCGTTTTTGTTTGTTGATTAATAATTATAAATAGATTCTATTATAATGTGCTTATTTAATGTTAACAATATTTTCTATTTATCTACATCAATCATTTTTGTTTGATAAACAATGTCATTCAATTTAGTAATACTAAATTATAACATGGTAATCATATTATTGTTTAACCTTTCTCTGTAGTTTTGCATTATTACTGTTTTGAAGGACTTTAGATGGTAAATTGTATTCGACATCGCATTCGTTTTATTAATTGCGATTGACGACGGCGTCGCTGCCGTCCAACATCAACTTGGAGAGATGTCCTTAATTTTATTTTTTAAGTCTGCTGTACAAGCGACACGACCTTTAATCGATCCTGAGCGAAACCAGCCTCTGGCGGGCATCTTGCTGGCCATGGGGCTATGCCCCCTGGACTTCAGTATCCCCTCTCCGGTACATCATTGCTATTGTCGAAATCACCACGTCCCCTCGTAATAAAATAATTTATAATCACCCCCCCCCCCGGGCACTCACGGTATTGTCAAGATTAAGGACCGGACAAAATGTTTTTCTAACCCCCGACCCCCTCCCCGTAGCAAAATAGTTTATAATTACCAGCCCCTCGCTACGCCACTGGTATAATAAATAATTCAGTAAATTTTCAATATTGTAGATGATATGTTGAATGGTGACTAGAACAAAAGAAATAAATAGAAATTTATCTTTATATGAATTTTGTAGACACTGCTCAATACATCACCTACAATATTGACATTTTCTGGTTTACAATCCTATCCTTTGCCAAAGGCATGATTTTTAAATAAATTTATTTTATTAATATTAAATTATTATTATTATTTCAGTCCATAATATAGTATGTATTCATTTGAAAATTTATAGTGGGAAACAAGTTTTTTGTGAGATGTTTTTTATTTTTTCACCAACGTTTCGTCGATTTTGCCGACTTCTTCAGGGCTACAAATTGTTTCATTACACATTCGTCTAAAGTACATTTCTTTTATGATGGTCTTCATTGATAAAGAGATAAAAGATATGTACTTTAGGCGAATGTGTAATGTAACGATTTGAAGCCCTGAAGAATTCGACATAGTCGACGAAACGTTGGTGGAAAAATAAAAAACATCACACAAAAACTTTCCCTTGTTTCCCTTTATAAACCTTCAAATTAATATAAAAGAATTATTAAAGAAAACCTAGATTTTATGAATGTCTAATGTAACTATTTGAAGCCCTGAAGAAATCGGCAAAGTCAACGAAACGTTGGTGGAAAATAAAAAACATCACACAAAATACTTGTCCTTGTTTCCCTTTATAAACTTTCAAATTAATACAAAATAATTATTAAAGAAAGCCTAGATTTTACGAATGTCTAATGTAACTATTTGAAGCCCTGAAGAAATCGGCAAAGTCGACGAAACGTTGGTGGAAAAATAAAAAACATCACACAAAAAACTTGCCCTTATTTCCTTTTATGAACTTTCAAATTAATATAAAAGAATTATTAAAGAAAGCCTAGATTTTTCAATAATTTAGGCCGAAAACAACACATAATTTCCAATAGAGAATTTCCGAAACCATACATATAAATACACTTATTTTAAGTAAGGGCCAAATTCTAAGTCAAATTTATTTATTTTTTCTAAGATCCCTCCAGGACTTCTAGTTTCAAATTTTTGTTACATGCTTTTCTTTTAAATTAGGCACTTCGCTGTAAGAAATATAATTATTTTAGAAATACATTTTCTAATTTTTTGTTAAAATTATATTTTGATTTAAGAAAAAGAAATCTAAAATAAATAATTATTAAATTGGTGAAAACGTTTTCAAGTCCCGATATTCTCTTTGAGAATTTCTCGGATAGAGAAAATTAAAGCATGAAAACAGAAACTCATAGCAAAAAGGAGAAACTTATTAAATAAAACTTTTGTGTAAAATTTCAGTAATAACCGTTCAACGTTTCTCATATAATGATTCGATTTTTTTTCTGAAATTACAAACTTAATGGCACCATAACAAAATTTCTATGAGCTTCGTTTCGAAAAATATTGAAATGGATGACTTCAAACTCCGGTCACCCACTGAACCCCGTAAAGAAATAACGACACAAAATATAATGCACGCTTTATCTTTAGACCCGTGTAAGAAAACATGGTATTATAAACTTTAGATTTTATTATACTATTATGTTTCTATTAATATTCTGTTTTGTAATTGAAAGGTTAAGCCTTATAAATAAATTTTGCTTATCTTAAAGAGATTCTGCAGATCTCGACGCATTTATTCGCCATGATCCATGATTTATGTATGCATCCTGTGTTTTCCTATCTAATCAACAAGCCAACTCTTTTTTATTCTGATTATTTTGTTTCTTAGGTTAGTTAAATTGAATTAAATAAAAGTTTTTGAAGACTCAATCGAACTAATTTATAATGTAAATAAATTAAGTTAAAAATGCGTAGAAAATCAGTAAGTGTTAAATCGAAACTTTTGAACGGTTGTAGAAAATAAGCTGAATTTTAACAAAAAATTATATTAATAAGCACCTCTGCACCAAAATTCAATTTTTTAGTTCAAACCGTTAACCGATAAAATTTTTTCTAAATACCGACATTTTAAGAGACGGTACCGAAAAAGTATTTATTTTTGCTCCACTTTCAATATTCAATAGCCAATGTATTTTTAAAAAATAGAATTGTTTGGAAGATCTAAAATTAAATAATTAATGGAACACTGACTAGAAAAAAATTTCGAGCCGGATCAATTCAGTTTCAGAATAAACACTCGAATATGCGAAGAAATTCCCTCTTTATTAATAAAATAGAAAGGGCTCTAATTAGGTGAAAGTCAGCTTACTTAGGGCTTAGTCACCTATAAACTTTTTCAACGTAATGGGGATGTTCAAATCGGAAATAATCATCTCAAACTAAGAACAAACTAACAGATTTAAACTATTTGTCACTCATACCTGTTGCATTAAGGGCAGTTTCGGCTATTCCGGTTAAACTTAGTTAGATTAGAGCTTATACTTGGAGTTAAAAAAAATAGTCGTTAGATAGCGACCAATTTGGCTCTAACTTTTTTTTAATGCAATCGAATGCAAGAAGGGGCGCACCCTATGGATCTCGAAAGACCCTTGCATTACCTAAGAGAAGGGAAAGTTTATTAAGTGAGAGGGTGTAGACGTAGGTGTTTATGCACTCGGGTTTTGAAGGTTTGAAGATTATAATTACTGGGAAAGATGGAGGCTGGAAGAGAGTTCCAGTTTCTTGAAGTAAGGATATACGTATTGGCGAATGAAGTGGTCCGGCACTTTTCTAATTTGACCGCGAAAGAGTGTTGAGAGTCGGCAAAACGCGTGCTACGTACAAAGCATGCTTTGGGGAGAATTATTGATTTTATCTCATCAGAGCACCTTCCGTGATAGTATTTATAGAAAAGGGAAAGGGCAGAGACATTTATTCGATGAGCTAGCGAGTCGAAGGAGTCGGTGAGGGTAGAATCGTCAATTAGTCTGACGGCTCGTTTCTGAATAGCATCCAGGGTAGCAAGGGAATATTTAGAAGCTCCTCTTCTTTAAGCTGAAGAACAAGCTATATCTGACAGCTCGCTGATTTAGTTGGAAGTCAAAGATATCACAGAGTTTGGCTAGAGGTGGGAAAATTCAACAAACTTTCGATCTTTATTTTTTATTAGATCATCTTCAGGAGTATCTAACAGAAAGAGGTCCAAATTTTTATTATGTTGTCTCTTATTCAATAATAATTGAGAATTTCTTTTGTAAAAAGTCCGCAGATAGAGTGATCCTTCTTTGTTATTTTATCTGAAACATCTAAGAAGCTACAAAGATGGAAAAAACTAGTACGGACAAGTTTTAGTAATTTTCTCAGCCTCGATTATTCAAGAATTATCCAGTTGGACAGAAACGATATTCTTTTTAGAGAAAGATAATAATGATTTAGAATTCACTAGAATTCGAAATTCTTTAATTCTTCTCAATATATAATATGATTAACATGACATAACATTATATAAAAAGATTTTATAAATTACTGATATTCTTGCATATGCGCCTATGAGTTATGCAATCCAATATCCCTGCTATAATAGTTTTATTCTATCCTACAGGCGTGACCGTAAACTAAAGGATTTCTCTTTTTCATGCTAACATTTTTATGTGAAATATTCATGAAGGCCTTTAAATACTCAACCCTTATTTGTGAGTAAAAGTTCAATTTTTTTTAACTTTTTACTATTACTACACTATTACTACAATATAATTCTGCTGAGAATGAAATACAATATATTATTGTTACTCCCACTGAAAGAGGAGACAGAGGGGAATTTCGCATTGGATTTCCTTCACTGACTTTTCAGAACTCTGAAGAAGGAGGGAATAGCTTCCGGAACCTCGGTTTATGAATAAAAAGATAATATAAATTATCTTCTTCTTTTTTTGGACTGCCTCATCAATATCCACTCAATTACTATTACTTGTTGTGTTCGATTTTTGATAGGTATCGAGATTATTTTAAAGAGAGTTGTTAATTCATAAAGAGAAATTGATTTAATGAGGTTGTCCGCTGATTGATGCAAATATAGTTTACATAGTTATACCAAATATAAATATGTAAACTTGCATTTCAATTGCCTTAAGGCTAGAGACGAAAAAATCCTTAATTTTTAATGTTTAAATTATATTTTATTCTATAAATTCTTGGATGTGAAAAAAATATTATTTTTTTTTTGTATTCCCAGACGCAAAAGTGCGATTTTCAATCCATGTAACCGGTGGCTATTAAGAATTATTAATATTCAAGTGATCATTACTCAGTAGTAGATCAAACGTTAGAAATATCCGAGGGGCGAACTGCGACCTAATATTCTCTACACCTACTTCCACTTGTACTTCCAAATATTTCCAAGTAAATCCAAATATTTCCAAGTAATTCCAAATATTTTCTAGTACTTCCAAATATTTCCAAGCACTTCCAAATATTTCCAAGTACTTCCAAAATACTTTCAGAGGTGTACACCTACATCCAATCGCGGATCACCCCTCGAAAATATCACTTACACAGTCAGATCTTTCTGAAAAATCTAAGGCTTATTTTCTTTCTCAAATCGTTATTTCTTAGCTGGTTTTACAAGGGCATGGCCGTAGTGAGGAACATCTGACAATCAAGGTTACAGCATTCACTTGCTTCGGCCTTAGGCGAATATGTTGGATCCACACTCGTATTCAGGTGAATGCATCATAAGCTCTCAGCTCATGCATATTATATTGTCATTGTAAATCCTTAAGTGTGCAAAATTTTCATAAAATCAGCAAAATTCGATTGTAAAATTTTGTTCAGACAGATAGAGGACATACTATATTTAAATAAAAGCAAATAAAAACGAACAGTATATTTGAACTTGTGTTTTTCTCATGCTAAAAGTGAAACGAAATAAACTCGTTTTTTTAAGTGAAAGTAAAAAGAGCTTAAAAAGCAGTAAGTGGTGGTAACCAGATTCCCTTTTCTAAACTGACTCCCTTTTTCCGTGCAAATAACCAGCCATCCAGCCATCTTGATATATTGCTTTACAATTTTTCCGCGTTTGACTGCCTTGCCAAGATGAACCGGCTGGCTATCAATTACCGTTTGCGGATCCCCGTCTTCCTTTCTGAAATCCCCGGGGCTTCTTTCGTTCACCCCTTTCGCCCGCCACCTTACAACCCTTTTCATTCTCAAACCATCTTCCCTCGGCTCCTTTGTCTTTAAAAACAGAGCACAATTCAATCTTTCAAGCACGCGAATCCGCCATCGTTCTTCGTCATCAGTTTAATTAACATCCTAACATAAAACAAAGATAGACGCATCTTCAAATTCAACGACTATTCAGATAAAGTTTTTGAATTTTAAGATCAATTTTTTTTTTCTTTATCATATCTCGGCATATTTAAAAAAATGTATTTTATTAAAATTATAATACCAGCTGCGAAGCTCACCCTCATCCCCGGTACGCCACTGGTAATATAATTATAATCACCACCCTCCAGCTTTCTAGTATTTTTGTTTTAAAATTTTAGATTTTAATTTTTTTTATTGTTCTTGAGAACATAGCCCATTTTGGACAGCCATATATATATTTTTTTCAATTATTTAGGGATCAGATTAAAGTCGGATTGCAGCGATTCGGGCCTGAACCCGCGCGAACTTGATTAGAAGGCATGTACGTTTTTCACTCAACATTTTTGAATTTCCCCATATTTATTTAACGCCAAAGCTCAGCCAATCAGAGAGATCACGTCGTCGTCGAGCAAGCCCATTATTATAACAGATATCACCAGATCTTAATATAAATAAACAGATTTTAACTAAATTAAGAATTGTTTATGTTAAAGTTGTAAAGAAAGTGATATTTATACATATAAAATAAATATAAAATTTAGGGGTAGATATTAGGGGTAGTTTACCTTTGGCTGAGTGTAGGTAAGCTATCGAAGCTGCCCCGAGCGATTCCCAACACCAACTAATGCGAAAATGAAAAATGGAAAGAATCCCGTTGCAAGATAAGATTACTAGCCGGCCAATTTTCTCCGAACTCTTTCGATAAAATATTCTTCAAAAAATTTTCAAATGCATTTTTAAGCAATTTAATATTATAATTTATTAATAATGAGAAACTAATTTAATATATAGGGTGTCCCTAACGTTTTAAGAATTAGTAGACAGCGACGATTTGGGAACTAATTTTTTTGTGTTATCTCATCTTTCGATGTACGAATAATTAGAGATTAATTAAGTAGCTGACTGAAGGCGCTATTTACTATAAATATAGAAATTTTATTTCATAATATGATTCTTGAGTCTCGTGTTTCTTCAATTATATTAAATCAGCTGCGAAGCCCGCCTATGGTACTCACTAATATTGTATTGAGGACAGGCCAAAATGTTTTTCTAGACACTACATAGCAACTACTGTAAGAAGGGCAATCAATAGTAGTTTTACCATAATTGAACTTTATTCATACTACATACACCCTAATATTAGTAGAAATCAAAAACCTTTCAATCAAATTGCTTTAGTTAATTGAATATTATGTTTGATCAGCCATAATAAAACACTCGATATCTAACGATTTATATTTTAAATCTAAATGCTTGTGTGTATTGGAGGGCGATTTTAATTACTTTATTTATAATGGTTAAAAAAAGTGAAATTACCATCCAATTATGTACAATATAATAAAATCCAATATGCATATAATAATAATTATAATATTCAACAAGTTCGATAAATTTTAGGTGGTGAATTTGGCAAATAGAATTGATTTTGATATATAAATCAGAGTTATAATCTAGTGAGGTGAACAAATATATATCGTACGTATATGTTTTTTTTATTATAAATCAACATTCAAAGCTTTTTTTAATAAATAATACCTATACATTCTATAAAAAATATTCACGTAATTAATTAAAATTATTATTTCATATTTTGAGTACGAAATCCGGAGCCGTGTTACAAAATAAGCCTAAATTTCTTGGATTATAGATTGAAGTACCAATCAATTCCTGAACAGTGAAATATCCTTGATAAAATAAAATTTGAAATATTCTTTAGATTTCAAGTTAATTTAGTCTAAAACCGACCTAAATTTTCGAAATTTCTCTATTAATATCATAATTTTTAGTTCTGAATCCATTTTCAATAGTTGACAATTGTAGAGGGAATCACTCAAACTTTCGGTTTTTCAATTTCAAAATAAATATACTAGATGAATTCACTGGTTTGTGCAATTTTCCGTGAGATGAGAGATGCGAACATGATATATGATCTGATTTGAGAAAAGCGATAAAGTGATTTATTCTTATTTCATCTATTAAAGCTTGAATTTGTCTTTAGAAAATGGAGAAGAGACGCTAACAGTTTAATAGAAGAATAAATTTTTTTTAGCTATCTGACAGAAATTTTTCTACATCAATAATCTAACCACTAAAGGATTAATTGGAATCTGTTTTGAGGCACGCCAGTCGTGCATGATTCTGGGGTTTCATATCTTATTTGATAACTAACTTTTAAGGAGTTAGGTGTTGGTTCTAGGTGAAACATTTTAATATAATAATAAAACTTGAGCAAGATGCGAGGTAGGTTTCACAAAAAAGAAATAAAACAAAATTGAGTTTTGAATTCGTTATATTTCGGGGGTGAGCCCATCATCAGGAGTCAAAGAAAACAGTTTTCCCCGAAATATAACGAATTCAAAACTCAATTTTGTTTTATTTCTTTTCTGTGAAACCTACCTCGCATCTTGCTCAAGTTTTATTATTTTATTTAATAACGTTTATAGAAAGAGTAATGTAATTAATACTTATATATGGTATGTTAAAGTAAAAATGATTTTTAGCAAGTAGATATTACAAAAATTTTGTTTCACAAAAATCACCAAAGTATTCGTTTTAATGGTTAATTAATTAGAGCAATCATTAAGAAGAAACAACTCTGATTTTAAATATAAAAATATAATATTTTCTCTGTTGATATTATAGCCTACCATTAAGAAAGTTGATCTGTAAGAGAAAAGTAGAATTCGCAGCTCACTTTACTCACCTGAAACAAAAAAAAAATAAAAAATATTAAAAAATGTTTATATTTTTATATTAAAATCTAAGTTATTCCCAAATAAAATCTGATAAGAAACTCATTATTATTAGAACATTTCTTTAAGAATTTATTGGTTTCAACTTTTGAGCTTTAATATTGAATATTGGCTGCTTTCTTTTTGGAGGGGCAAATTAGAGAAAAAATAGCTTTATGAAACCATTTAGAGAAAAAACACGTAAAGACTCGGAGTGTGGGGAGGGATTTTCGAGAGATATTATGGAAATTGAAGTAGAGATAAGTAAAAATGAAGGTGAAGACGTAGATTAGAATATTTCTCACATATAATAAAAAATATCTGATATGAAACATTTAGAATAGAATTGGCATGGGATTGAGTCAAATGAAAGCGAGTAGGTATTTGTATCAAACCAGTCGTAAGATTGACTACTCTAATGAGGATGATGATGATTATGGAAATAAGTATCTTTAATATTTTCCTAAAATCGTTAATTTATCGCTAAATATTTTATCTATAAGAATATAATTTTCATTAGACAAGTTTATATTAACATGGGCATTAGGCATATGCAGGGGTGGCAGTGGTCCTTTGGGCCTCCCCCCTTGGATTTTTGAGGACAGAATTTTAGGTCAAATTTTATTTATTTATTTTTGAAAATTTTCAATGTGACTATTTATTTTCCTGATTCTCGAGCAGTTAGGTGGCTTCCGAAATTTATAGGGGAAGTATTCTCCACTCCTACAAAAATTTAAAAAAATTCAACCTTTCGTTTATTTATTATTAATATTAATATATTTTTTTAATATATTAAAACATGAACGTTTTAATCTTTTCCATATTTGAATTAATTAATAAAATTCATTTCATTAGTATTAAACTCTACAAATAAACACACCGCAATGTTTATTTAATTCATATAAAGTTTTACCAGAGGAAGTTTTCCAAATCAACGAATCGAACACCATACTATAAAAAAGGATCATAAGAGTTATGGGAATTAGCTAATGATTCGAAAGACCATTAATCTGATTAGATCTTCATCTTTAAGGAAGTCGCAAATACTGGCAGAATCGCTTTTAAACTCATCCATCCTGCTGAGATACAAGTCTGTTTTCCATTTAGAACTAAGAAACTTTTTACTACTTTGAAACAAAGTTGATATTCTTTTTTTACTTTCACTTACATTGATTGGCCAACTTTGGCTTGTATAATCGTATACCGGAAATGAGATATAACCATTGCAAATTCATTCTATAAAGAGGGTTGTAATGCCTATTTTAGACAGCACCAATCAATTACGGAGGGATGCAGCAAAGGCACTTGGGATTAAAACGACTGAAATAAGTTCAGAGAACAGTGGGAGACATAGTAACTTTGATTCAATAATTAACTGCCTCAGAAGTATCTTTGAAATATTTTCATTTTTATATTGAAAGTGTAAATAGTACAAGAGTCCCGAAAATTCAATTTTGTATTTTCATTAGAAATCCAGGTTTTAAGGTCCACTAAATGTATATCAATAATTTTGAAATTATTTATGGTTAAAAAAGTATCTGATCTCTAAAAGTGTATATCAAAATTTCTTCATTAAATGCAGTGATCACTGTCGGGAGTAAAAAAAAAATAGATCAATAAGAACCATGGCCGAAAAATTTAACACTTGCTAATAAGTTTACATTATACATTATAGTGTACGTTTATTTGTTTTTTCTGAGATACTTTAAAATAATTGGTTTTGAAAATTCAAGCAAAACAATTTTTTTGTTTAAAATCACAAAATCTTTTCATCTCATCAATATTTTTTCATTAGAAAAGAATTCAAGGATTAAATTTTGGTTATTTTAGTATTTAAAGTATATATTCATGGAAATAAAGGGGAGAAAGCTTGGACTAAAAAAATAATTTTAAATTCCATGCTGACAAAACATTTTGGCAATGCTGCTTAAAAGAGAGATTTATGCGACACTTTGTTTTAAGAGACTCTCAGAAGGCCGTAACTATGTGATTCTTTTAAAAGTGAGAGGGCTGGGGGGGGGAGTTCGTTGATTTTCTTTTCTTACTTGAAATTACTAAATATATAAGTGAAGATAAAGAGCTAGAATTACTTTAAATGATACTGTTGAAAAAAGTAATTCGGATGAAGATGAAGTTTTCTTCAAAGCAACTGTCTAAAATTGCTGTAGAAACAGTTTTTGTTCTTATAAAAGCAAAGGAGTTCTTTGCGAAGAAATAAAATAAGAGTCCTCAACGGTAATCAAAGAAAATGGATGTTGAAGAAATGCATAAAAGCTCAAATAAAAAGTTCCCTCTTGTAAATAAATACTGAGCAAACTGTTAGGGTTAACATCCTTGACGTCGATAGAGGGGGAATATTATCAAGAAATGTGATGGCTATAGTTATGGACAAGAAATAAGATATATATGGCTTGAAACAAGATCAGGCATTTTCGGAAAAACTATACGTTTGAAATGAATTCCTGACCTCAAATACATGTAACTCCAGAGACTAAAACATTAATTAGCTATGCTTAGTAAAATATACAACTTCTTTTGCGACGTTCTGAAACAACCCAATGGAAATTGTACGTTTTTGGGCATTGCGCCCAACATACTCAAAATAAGATGACAATTGAGAGAACTATAGGTATTAATAAATTTTTGACATTCGATTGGTCAAATCAATGGAAATCATAAATAAATCGTCAGAATCAATCTGTTCAGTGACAAATGATAAGCTAAGCGGATGGATCGTTAGCGTTACAGGTTTCTGTCATTAAACAAATACCGCCTCAGGGATTATGAAAATGATTTATTCAAAATGGAGGACCTTTTCTGTTATCTGCCCCGCTTCTTTTCTGTCCTTGTTCTAAATACAGATGGTACATAGTTAACACATATAGTACATCTGTTGTATCGTTAGCAACGTTCAATTCAAGAAACTTCAGTAAAATCACTGGGACTAATATTGGATAAACTCAAAAATTTAATTACATATATTTTTTTTTTGCTTATTCTTGATTAAAAATGACTGAAACGTCAGTAAAATTTCAACAAAATATAATTATTATATGAAAAGCTATCGGACATGTGAGCTAAAATTTGACACACAAGTTTTCTTATATTAAATATGTTAAAAGTTTTAGCTTTATAGCTCAAAATGTTCAAATAACATAAACAACTCAAGTTTGAGTAAACAACTCAACTTGAGTTGTTTATCAAAAAAGAATTTAGTCTTTTTGATTTTAAGTCGATTCTTCCACATTATCAGTAGAGGTTGCCATTAATAGCCAAAACATCAAAAATGGAATGCAATAAGGTTATTCCGCTAGTATTAGATAAGAATCGATCGTTATTTTTGATTTTAAGCCGATTCCTCCATGTCTTCAGCAATGGTTACCAATAATAATCGAAACGTCAAAAACCTAATGTAGAATTGTTATTCCTCATGTATTAGATGAGAATCGATCACTATTTTTGATTTTAACTCGATTCCCCCATGTCTTCAGCAATGGTTACCAATAAAAACCGAAACGTCAAAAATCCAATATAGAATGGTTATCCCTCAAGTACTAGATGAGAATCAATCGCTATTTTTATACCAATAAAAACCGAAACGTCAAAAATTCAATATAGAATGGTTATTACTCAAGTACTAAATCAGAATCTATCACTATTTTTGATTTTAAGTCGATTCCTCTATGTCTTCAGCAAAGGTAAATGATAAAAAACAATTCAGTTGCTATGGTTACTTATAAAATTTCCTCCCAAATGTTTATCATTTCACAGCGAGAAGCCTAACCATTCTTACTTAAGCAAGTTTAAATGAGCTATATTACCGATCAAATGAATAAATTATAAAGTTTTTTTAAATTTTTGGTAAAATAAGAAATTTAAAAAAGTATTATTTTACTCTAGAGTAAAGTACTTTAAAATATACTTTTACTAAAAACTTTATTTAACCTTTTTTGTTGTCCCCAAGATATTTAATTAGGATATTAAATTTCATCAAAATTCGTTAAGTCAATTTCAAGATATTTAAAAAAAACTAAAAAAGTACTGCAATAAAGTACTAATGTTTGTGGGCCGATATGTACCAAAAACTAATCATCGCTTCATTTTGTTAAAAGAATGGTAGGTTTTAAATTTCATTTTAATCGGTGCAAAGATGTGGAAAAAATCGTGGACGAAAAAAACGATAACATACAGACATCCCACGCAAAAAAATGGCACTTTTCGGCCTCTCGACGAGACCCCAGGTAATTTTTGGCAAAATCGTCACGTGCTAAAATTCAACCTAATTGAATACTATAATTTGTGACCTTATTTGAGTCCATGGGTTCCGTAGTCTTTACCTGAAGACTCTTTGAAGTCCCGCTTGGCGCGAGAGCGATTACAATACTTTACCCATGCTTCGCATTGGATAAAGTAAAAAATTAAATGCAAAAAATAAAATAATAATAACTTAAAAATCAAATAAAATACACTAAAAGGTATAAAATTATTATCTAATTTAGTTACAACTAAACGAGGAAATATTAGCATGAAATCACTTTTTGAAGTCGGTGCCATGAATCGCACTCGACGGACCTTACTTAGTACGTTTGGCGGGTACGCTCGCTTATATATGTAGTTTGTTTGGTACCGACTTCAAAAAGTGATTTCATGTTAATATTCCGTCGTTTAGATGCAACTTAATTAGATAATAATTTTATATCTTTTAGTGTATTTTATTTTATTTTTAAGTTATTATTATTTTATTTGTTGCATTTAATTTTTTTGAAGTCGGTTTTATTTTTTTTTTTATAAAAAATATTTTTATTAAATACTTTTTTTTAATTGAATGATATTATTCGTAAAATATAATCGCAAATTGTGGCAGCAAATAATAGAAAAAGTCAAAATGGAAATATGTATTAATAATTTATTTCACTTGTTTTTATTTGAAGTTTGAATAACACAACAACATAACATGACAACAATAATTATTCATACAGAATTATTATTAGTATTTATTATAGCTGAATATTAATATTAATTATATTAATATTTCATACAAAATGTAAAGTTTAAGTATACTAGACAAAAAAGATTCTCGTTTATTTATCAAAGTGGCATTTATTTTCCTAAGTATTTTACATTTTCTCATTTGAATCATTAAATCTTGAATGTTAAAAATGCAAAAAGGTTGTCGGCTCTTTAAATTTAGCCAGTGACATTGAAGCAGAATTGAATGAAATCGTGGAATTCACGCTTAATGAAAAAAAACGTGCTTGAGGATTTTTACTTGAATAAACAGAGGCCAAAAGCATCAAGATGATTTGCCACCAGCATTCTGAAAAGCAGCCATTTCATTATGAACGTTGAATTAATGAATTAACTTTTTCTCTGAAAGCAGTCACCCGCCTAACTAAAAAAAATTGAACAAAAAGTGAAACTGATTTAATAATTTTAAGAGATAAATTTCTTGATCTGATATTAATTTTGATTTAATATTTTCTTACCTAGAGTCAAAAGGCCGTTCCCAGAATAATAGAAAGTACCTGGAGGCACCGAGCGATGCTCGGTAACTTCTTCCTTCAGTTAAAACCTTTATTTTAATATTATTTTTAATTTAAAATTCTGATAAAAAGGTCGATTTTTATTTGAGAGCCGTTTTCAAATTAAAAAAAATACAAATATATATAGTATTCGCCCACTGTACCCCCTCGCCCTACCCCCGGATCCCCCACCACTGCACCCCACCTCCTGCACCTGTTTTGATTCAACCAAATGATTCATTTTTATTCATCCAATTGTTAATAAATAAAACCTATCAAAATGTGTTGTTTTTTCAGAAAATTGAGACCTGCTTATGCGAAATATATTTTTAAATAAATTCTTGATTATTTTTTATTCTATTAAATAAATAAAGTTCTTTATAAAAACAATTATAAAACGTTTATTAATATTTCTAACGTTTATGGAGAACAAAATATGTTAAAATCCACAATCACAATACTTCTTCAAGGCCTTTTAGAACAATGAATTAAAGCAACCCATTGTCTGCCTGGGTACAAAAGGAGAAGAGTAACCTTTTTTAAAACCCTAAGAATGGGATTTGTCTACCTGAGAATAATTAATTTGATTACGAAAAACAATTTTTTGTCGAAGATGAGACCGTGACAGATCGAATTGTCACCCCAAAAACCCCTTAACCAGTGAATTTCATCAGTCAGAGTCGTTTTCAAAATATAACCAAGATACAAATATTATATAAAAATAAATATACAATTTTTGTTCGTTTAATAAGACTAGATTAAAATTAAAAAAATAGTCTTTAATTGTGTGAAACAGGTCTGAACTTGTATTTAACATCCTTGCAGCTCTTAAAGAAGAGAGCTTATTCTGCCGGAGCTCTTATTAGTCATTTTCTTCAATTAGATTCTAATCAAAGAATCGCTCACCCGGACATTTATAGTATATAACAAAAAAATGAAAACTTATTTTCGCTAGAGGTGCTCTTATAAGTAATTAATAATAAGATTAAATATAAAATAAATTGTTCATATATGCTTATATTATTTACTTGAATTATAATAATTCTTTAAAATCATTCAGTTATAAAGTTTTCTGCATTTTTGAACAAGAAGTTCTGAGACGTTAGCAAACTCAAAATCTAATCAATTCTCCGCATTGAAAATACGTATATTTTAGCATAAAAAAAAACTTTCTAGGACTTTTTGTTCTTATGGTATCGTAGGTATCTGTATCAAGGCACGGAGACACAGACAGAAAAAAATCATGCTTTAAAATAACATTTTTAAACACATTAAACAAAAAAATTTTGAAAATGTTTTCTTTTATTTTTATAATGATACTGATACAAGAAGTTGCACCGAAATGGTTCAACCTCTGTAGTCCGCGGTGAACCCTTTTATCTTGGGAATAAGAAGAGATTTAGGAATTGGGTCGGAGTTGAAGGTGTTCGTGGATGGGTGTCTTAAAAGATTGAAGGTTATATGTTGCTGGGAAGACGGTCGGGGAAGAGAGTTCCAGTCTCTAGATGTCATAGGGATAAACGAGTTGGAGAATGCGTTCGTTCGGTTAGTATTCAATTTAAGCGCGTAGGGGTGTTGGGTCTTAGAAAATCGTGTATTTCGCGCGAATAAAGCCTTTGGAGGGATTATTGATTTTATCTCTTCAGAACAATATCCATGGTAGTATCTATAAAAAAGAGAAAGGGAGGAGACAGATCTACGATGGACTAGGGAGTCAAGACTGTCAGTTAAAATCGGATCTCCTATCAGTCTGATAGCCCGTCTCTGAATTGCATCTAAGGTATTAAGAGAATGCTTGAATTCAATACTAGGCTCACTCAGCAGGCATATTTAGCCTGCCTGCTGGGCCTACTGAATAATTTATTTATTTATTTATTGCTCTGAGGCAGATGCCTCATAAAGCAGATACAACAACTAATTTGATACACTAGCAATAATATAAGTACAACAGCAGATATAACAATAATATGATACATTAAGCTTTATATACGATTAAGTACAGACAGAACAATATAATTTAACATAAGTAGGTACTGAATTTTGGTTAACACTTCCCAATTCAAAGGACAACCCCGAGTCCGCACTGGCAGGCAAATCGATTAGTGACATGTAATCCCCATTTTCATTTGAGAATAAGTTCTAGGGAGTGGAATTCTGTCAACACCTCTTGACAATCTTCAGGCCTCAACAGTGCAGAGACACCTACGAATCCACTCTTAGGGCCGGTTGTATGTCGCAAAGTAAATGCTTTTTACCACTAATAAACGGTAGATGGTAAATGGAGCCACTGGGATGGCCAATCAGATGACAGGCACTTTCATCTACCGTTTATTAGTGGTAAAAAGCATTTACTTTGCGACATACAACCGGCCCTTAATCTTGAACACTCTCTCCTCTATCTTCGGTAATGCAAGATAATATCTCTACCTAATTGCAATACTTCACATCTACATTTTTTTAGATATTGTAATTTTAATTCCTTTATTGAACCTTTTCTTCACCCGAATCAGTAATTTTTTAAATTTAGCTCGAAGGGATGCAATGCCACTAGAAGTGCAAGTCGGACCACATACCAAAAATTCGATAGGTTATATCTTTCAAAATAATTTCAATATCAAATTCAGTTTCTTATTTGCTGCGGATAAGGAGAGAATTAATTAATTTAATATTTTTTTTTTAGAATTGAAATTGAGCTGGTACAGAAATCACCTAAAAAAAGCATTTTAGGTTTATCTCAAAGCGCCATTTTAAATCAAAATAAATTAAAAAAAATTAAGCATTAATCTACTTGTAGAAATCTTTACAGAGATAACCTCACATCCATTGATAAAAAATATATTTTATTTTTGAATTCATATAAAATTCGACGCTACCCAAAATAATAATTCGTTTAAGCGATTTTTGAATTCGGGAAGAATGAATACATGTAAGTAACTAGTAAATTTCAAGTTTGTTTCTTATCTAGTTACTAACTTTATTGAATAATTTTGTCGTAAACAGCTCATTATCTACAAGTGTTCAAAAAGTTTTTATTTTTTTATTTATTTATTTTTTTGGGGGGGGGGGGATATTTTCAGCAAGTTGGATGCTAAAGAGCATATAAAATCTGATCAGATTTTTTTGGAAATAGAAAGATTTGAACACTAAAAAGAACTTTGTTAAGAATAGGAAGATAGCGAAATTCAGACAGATAAACAGAAAAAATATTTTTGATCATCTGTATTTGTGAGCCACAAGTACTCAAGCTAGGTGGTCCAACATCTAATAAACTCTTTCTTTTGAAAGAAATAAAGATCTTGGAAGCAAAACAAACATTTTACGACTTTTTGTTCGTGAGTATATGATATATACAGAAAAAAATGATGTTTGAACAAAATTTTCTCCACGTTTCAAAGTTTCTAAACACGAATTTAGTAAGTAAAAATAATAATTGAAAAATTTTAAATCGGATCATATTTTATATTCGGCCGGCAGTTTGACTGCATACTGAATAAAAATAATAAATTCGAGCGTAAAAATGAAAAATAGTAACAGTTTTGTAATATTTTTTTATTCTGAATCTCTATGCCAAGGCCAATACCCCTGCATCTCTACGAGTGATATTTTTGTCAGAAATAACTTCATCCAACAGCGGTTCAGAGTTATTTATAAATCATAATCATGATGACAAAACTGAACTTTTATTATTTTATTAGTATTTTTTTGTTTAATTGATGAAAATTCCGTAGATTTTATACGATGACAAACTAGGAAAGCTATATTTTTTTCTTTTCAGTTGGTGAATCTAATCTCTTATCAAAAAATAATTACATTTTTTTTAACTATATTTTTTGTCTCTGAATTCATTGACCAAAGTTTAGGAATCTCTAAACTATCTATTACTCACAAATGCAGTTGGCTCAGGCCCATTTTTTCAGTTTTACTGATAGATATAAATATGATTTTTCAAGTTCATTTCCTTGGAGATCGTAATTTATTAAAAAAAAATAATTGTGCAAGAGATTTTTAGCTTATATGTAACATAGAACAAAATAAAGAATTAGTAAACGACGTAGATAGGCATTTTTCAATCTTTTTACTAGCCAGATCTCGAATACAATTTGCTGACCCATTTTATGAACATTTGCACATTTGGAGTATCTTTTTTGTTAGCATCCAATATTACAAATATTTTGATGAATTCGATAGAGATGAAATTATTATTTTTTAGTTACTAAAATTCATTTAGCCAGACCCTATGTAGGTAGTATGATATTTTGTTTAAGTGTTAGTAGCGCTAGTACATGAGCCGGATTTTAGCTGGTCAAACTTTTGCAATGAGCGAGGCTTGAACTCAGGCCTTCCGGCTCTAACTAGTGAGCATACTGAATAGTGCAAAAGTATTAAATTTTTCCTCCACCTTAAAATAGTTTAAATTTGTGGCTCTTTATATCAGGGTTCGGCAAACAACGGCAAATACGGCTCTCCGCCTGTTTTTAATCCGCCCCGCAAAGTAATATCGTTTTTTACATGATAAATTAAAAATAAATAATATTCATATTGTAACGAAAAAAAGTCTTCAGTCTCCTGGTTTATTTAATTATCTATCTAATATCACTTTGAAACAATATAATTTTACGACACTCACTTGTTTGGCATGTAAAAATAAAGTCATTAGAAATTATTTTTATAAAGGATTTTTTTCATTTCTTAGCTAATTATGTATCCATTTTTTCAGAAATTAAATTATTCATGTGGTCACCTTTTTCCCCATATACCTAATAACTATGTGGTATTTTTATTTATATACGAATATTTGCTTAAAATACTGCAGCTATATATCATAATAAAATTTTGGGTAAATACATCTAATATAGTAGATTGTTTTTACAATTTCAAAAAATAATTTGTTTGGATTAGAAGTTTATTATTCCTTGGTTTAGAAAAACAATCTTTGTGGCACAGAGTTTAATCCTTCGTAATTCTATTCCACAAGAAACAAAGTCCAACTGGACGAAAAGTAATCCCTTATTGTTTATCGATGAAGTTAATAGATTTAAGCTTCAAACAAACGAAGCTCAATAAACTCTTAAAATATTGAAATATTCTGAAGAAAATTATTGTACTTTGTTCTAGATGAGAATCTTATAAAATTTAATTCTTTAACTTTCGCTGATTTGAATTTAATCTTATAGGGTGGCCGTTCGACAGGCAATCAAACCGAGTTATTAGAAAAAAGTGACTCAATTTATTTATTAATGTTTATGGGAATTATATTGAACGTTTTGGGAGTAAATCGTGGAGTCTAAGTTCAGGCCTCAGTCAATAGAATAAAAATTTAAATGGACCGGATCCAGCTTTTAACACTAATATTACTAACATATAATAAATAATCATACTGCATGCCAACTGGCTAAATGGGATTATAGTATGAACGACTAAAAAAATAAAAAATTGCGGACAAGAAGATCTTGAAATCTGATTCAAATTTGAGATTAAATTTGTAAAAATCAGAAAATATTTAATGAAAATTTCACTAAAAAAATAAAAAGCAAATAAGTGAATTAAGTCTTAAAAAGACACTAAGAGAATTGAAAAGAAATTTGAATAATTTAACTCGAAATTTGGTTGATTTTCCTTCCATTGGGTGGATTCTATAAAACACATTCAAATCAAACACAATTATAAAAAAAAAAATTTCGCCCAAAGGGATGAAAATATTCGCATGGATGGTTGTTGCGTGGGTGACCGTGACCCGAAGAGACGCCGACTAATAGGCGTCCCTCGGGATTCAATTGGCCTGATCAGGGGGAGAGAGGGGGATTGCCCGGTCAAAGTCTATTTTTTTGATTTTCGGTAAGGGTGGGGAGAGTCGACAAATCGACAAGTCTTAACCTGTATTTGATAGGTCTTGACCTGTATTTGAGGCGGTGACGTCACTCTTATAAAAATATAATTAAATAATTTAACATAAATAAATGGGCATATCTGGTTTGCCCGCTGCTCATCAAGTGCCCTGTTAAAAATTTCTTATATAAGTAATTTTACTATAAAAAAAATGGGAAGTCCGGCCTCAAAAGTTTTTAGTAATTTACAAAATATTTTTTACTTTCACATATATATTCTCTATATAAGGGGCCCCTAAACTTTTTAGAGATAGGGCTACATGTGAGCATTGAAAACTATGGGGAGGGGGGCGGATATAACATACGGAAATTATATTTTGAAGGAGAGAATAAATAAACTGCAACGGATCGTTGCTAAACTTTATCCAAATTCATTTGAAATATTAATATAATTATTCCTTTATTATTAATCAGATATCACTTGCTATTTGCAGTTCATGTTAACTTTAATTCAAAAATAATGGTCGATTCTCATTTAACAGTCGAGGAATGACCATTCTACATTAGATTTTTGACGCTTCGATTATTATTGGTAACCATTGCTGAAGACATGGAGGAATTGACTTAAAATCAAATATAACGATCGATTCTTATCTAATACAAGAGAAATAACCTTATTGCATTCCATTTTTGATGTTTTGACTATTAATGGCAACCTCTACTAAAAATGGGGAAGACTTAAAATGAAAACGACTAAATTCTTTTTTGGTAAACAACTCAAGCTTGCGCGGTTGCTATGGTTACTTATAAAATTTCCACCCAAATTTTTAGCATTTCACAGAGAGAAGCCTATCCATTCTTACTTAAGTTAGGCTATATTAAAACGACCAAATGAATAAATTTTAAAGAATTTAAAAAATAAAAAAAGTACTCTAGAGTAAAGTACTTTAAAATACAATTTTACTAAAAACTTTATTTAACCTTTTTTGTGGTGCCCAAGGTACTCAATTAGGATATTAAATTTCATCAAAATTGGTTAAGTCATTTTCAAGATATTTAGAAAAAACTAAAAAAGTACTAAAATAAAGTACTAATGTTTGTAGACCGATATGTACCAAAAGCTAATCAGCGCTTCATTTTGTTAAAATAATACTAGGTTTTCAATTTCAATTAAATCAGTGCAACGGTGTGGAAAAAATCGTGGACGAAAAAAACGATAACATACATACATCCATCCATCCCCACGCACTTCCAAAAAAATGGCACTTTTTGCCCTCCCGACGAGATCCCAGGTAATTTTTGGCAAAACCGTCACGTGCTAAAATTCAATTTCATTGAATACTTTAATTTGTGACCTTGATTGTGTCCACGGGTTCCGTAGTCTTTACCTGAGGACCCTTTGAAGTCGCGCTTGCCGCGAGACCGATTACAATACTTTCCCCATGCTTCGCATTGGATAAAGTAAAAACTGTGTCTTCTGCTGGAATTATAAATTTTATTTTTAACTAGACTACTCTCTAAAACTGAATCAGTGGATATCCACTGAATAACAGTGGCTATTCACTTATCGAAACAGTCACAATCATACCACTGCTAATCAGTGGATAGTCACTGAATGTATTAGTGGATTTTTAAAATTCACTGATTCATTAGTGGCTATGCCGTCAGAACAACCTCTGTTTGAATCAGTGAAAATTAAAAACCACTGTTGAATCTGTTGAATTTAATACAAATGATTGATTTTTCAGTGACGTATATGATCGCTAGAGAAAGCAGCTGAAATTCCACTGATTCATTTTAAGAGAGTATAGTTTCGAGCAGTGGCGTAGCCAGAAAATCTTGATGGGGGGGGGGGGGGGGGGTCAATCCAAAAAGCAAAATATTTGTTGGGGATTTGTTTTATTAAAACAAATAGTCCAGTTAAAAAACTGCAATTTTTCCTTCATAAAATGAAAACCACTCATCCCAGAAACTTGATTCCTGTCTCATTCTCTAGGAAAGTTTGTTGACTTGAACGTTTACTTGGACCACTTTTTGATAAAACTCTTAGATTTATAGATATCCAGCATTTTTCATGACACTTTTGAGGATTCGGATCATATCCTGTCATGAAAAATGCTAGATATCTATAAATCTAAAAGTTTTACCAAAAAAGTGGTCCAAGTAAACGTTCAAGTAAACAAAATTTTCTAGAGAATGAGATAAAAATCAAATTTCTATGATGAATGATTTTCATTTTCAAAAATGTGGTCCAAGTAAACGTTCAAGTCAATAAAATTTCCTAGAGAACGAGATAGAAATCAAGTTTCAAGGATGAGTGGTTTTCTCTTTATGAAGGAAAACTGCAATTTTTTGCGAAAAATTGCAGTTTTTTAAAACTTCAACCTCATTGCGCTACGGGTTACCATTATCCAATTAAGATGAAACTTTGTTTGAATTGAATCAAAGGTCTTTGTCGAAAACGTGCTCTTTCAAAGTCAAAATGGGAAAAAATCGAAAAATGTAAGTTTTGGGGATTTGAGGAAACAGAAAAACTACGCCAATTTTCAACTAGCGCTTGAGCCCGAAAGGGTGGTCGGAGAAAAAATTTATAATTCCATCAGAAGACACACTCTTTTATTGTCTCCTTCAACTTTCGGCAAAAAACTTTCAAGGAAATTATATTAATAATACGTAATTATATGACATTAATATTTAATATAGTGAATATGTGTGAATCAATTCTGTATTAGCCACGGGCTGGATGAAAAAGACTGGCCCGCGGACCGTAGTTTGGGGACCTTTGATCTATATCATGTAATTATATAGGAAATAATGTGGAGTATTGCGATCGCCTGCTTGGGTCCTGACACTTTGAGAGCTTCTATCTTCAAGGTGAAAAAAGGTAATTTCACTTTGTGATTTCTAAGAGGAAGGAATGCTCTTAATAGTTTGACACCGGATTTAGAACAAATAACTAGAACTAGATATTGTGGTCTCTAGAGGCCAAAAGAAGCCAAAAATCTATTGGTCCGTGCGTCCGCATGTATCGTATGTACCCCCTGCGTTTCGCAACAATAAGACACAGAGGTACCAAATTCGAAACTTAGGCTAGAAGGAGAATATCAAGCTTTTGGTTGAAATCGGAACAATGGAAGTTGACATTTACATTAAAGATTTTTCTTTTTTTTTTTTATTTATTTTCTTAAAAACGGCTCAAATGATTTTTTTAAATTGGTGTACTTATCAAGTCTCATAAGTTATTAGTCGTGTATAAATTTTAATCCGATTGAAATAAACGAAAGGGGTGTAAATTAGGAGTGTCGCGATGATTTCAAATAAGGGAGAAACTAATGTGAAAGTCGTGTGGTGACCACACCAGTTGATTTTAAATATAATTTTATTCTCTATTAATTCTTGGCATCAATGAAATTTGCCTCATTGTCATAGCATTTAAGTGAGCAAAATTTTAAAAACATAAACTAGATATAAAGGGGTCAAAATTTCATTACAAAATTCCACTCAAACAGACAAACATACAGCAACCATGTTAAATAAAAGCATGCAATAATGGCCGTAACGTGTCAGTTAGTTTGACTTTACAGTTAAAGTCAAGTTCAAGAGAACATGCAGGCCTTAAGATAGACACTTCTTTGGTTTGAAATTTCGCAAATTCAAAAACCTCATACAGAATTTGGTTGATAAATTTCTTTAAATCCCATCTATTTTTCATTAATGAATTCATATATATTTCAAATTATTCCGAATAGAAGATAATATTTCTTTTAATAGGAATGTTTTAATCAAATTAAAAGATTAATTGAATAACTTTCCCTGAAAACTGGAAATCACTTAGCACTCTTTAATTGCCCGCTCGGATGATGATTTAATTATTGAAAAGTAATGTTCAGAGGATTGTTATTTTGATGAATTGAAGAGATAAAAAAATATTTAAAATAAAATTATCTGAGGCGGGGTAGAAAATAAAAAAATTTAAAATTCAAATTAGTAATGAATAATGATTTCGTTTTAGAAGATTTAAATATGTTTTTCGCTCTCTAGATATTTATCAATGATCAGAGTTGAAAAAAGAAGAAAATAAAATTATATATGAAAAATATTCATGAAATTAATTTGAATAGACAGAGTTTGAAACAGAATCAGAAGACCATCGCTTATTCCCAAGTAAATAAATATTTATTGTTCTGTCTATGTATGTATGCATAATGAAAAAAAATTAAAAAGAGTAAATATAACAAATCTATATTTTCTTCGTATGAGCTTTATTTCATAAATACTTAAAAATCAATCAAAATAAGTTTTTTTAATATAAAATCTGAACTAATACTTTAGTTTTGTTAAGGGATATTTGTGTAGGTTCTATTTAAATAAAGTAGGTAAAGAAAATTAAAAAAAAATCTAAATAAAATTTTTTAAATATTCTTTAATACTTTAATAGCAAAAAAGTTGTATATTTTACTAAGCATAGCTAATTAATGATCATGTGCTTAATAATCATAAATAAGCTAGGAGAAAACAGTCTAGCCAGAAAAGGAGCATCCACCCTTTCACTGGCTAGGAACTTTCCTACAGTGTTTTGAATAATGACACTCCATCCAAGAAGAACTGAAGAAAAATATAACCAGAAAAATCACCAAAAGCATTTGGAAAAATTGCTAAAATTTATTTTTGGAAAATTCAGATGACAACTAAAGGTCAAGTTTGTATTTATCAAAACTGGGTATAGTTAGAGCCTCTCCGGGTTTCCGTGAGATATCTCCGGGCTCCGGGTTTAATTATTATTTCTCCGGGTTGTGTAAGTAAAATTGAATTTATACAGAATTATATGCAGACTGTCGAATGTATCTCGCGTACCGTGTACGGAATAGGAATTTCTTCTTATTTCCTTGTTTTTATTTTATACGTAAATTGTTTTTTATTATTTATATGAATAGTAACGATTCTGTGATCATTAGAATTGTATTCAATTTGTAGGAATGTGAGTTTTGAATTTGATAATTTATACAAATAAAAAATTGCATATGTGTGTTTTTGGGTTTTTTTTAATCATCGTCTCAGGCCGTGACTTAGTTCTGAGATGACAACCCTAGGAATAGTATAGAGTTCAATTACCGTAAATATATAAATATTTGTGCATTTTATTTTTTCTAGTACACGGCGCGAAGAAAGGATTAAAATTCAGGGGTGGGGGGATCTTGGAGGAACGAAGGGTCATTTATTTCCCTCAATCTACATGACCTTCATCTGATTTTTTAATAATAACTTTTTTTTTCAATGTCAAGCAAGAACGAATTTGATATCTCAAGTTTTTGAAATTAGGTATAAGATGCAAAACTCTCGGTATTTACTTAACCAGCTTATTCTTTCATATGTCTTTATTTTCTGCAATAAAATAATTTTAAGAATCCGCATGAGGCAAATAAAAAGTAATACAATTATTCCGAGAACAATTTAATTAATAAATAATATTTTAATTAACAAACAATGAGAGAGATGTTTTCTTTGAAGGGTTGTTTGGCTAAATTGATGATTTGAAAAGTTTAATTAATTTTCAATTTTCAATTCACTTTGGGGAAGTTTAACTCCGAAAAAACCTTTCAAATCAATTTAAAACATATTACTTGATCTGTAGCTATAATGCTATAAATAAAGATTGACTCACAGACACACATCAATATTTCAATACAATCAGTTAACTTTTATTTTTCACTCTAAATTTGTAGCTACTTTCACTGTTTACTAAAAGAATTTTTATATCAGAGGCCAAACAATTTATAGTCAAGATTTAGTATATATTTCCAATAAAAATCTCTTCTCGATCTACTATTTTAAAATTACTTATACTATCGTATAACAAAACAAACCATTTTTCTCAATATTCAATTATTGAATCGAATGACTACTAATTATCATTTTGGGTGAGTTTGAAAGAGCATGTTTTGATAAATGATTATAAATTCCATTAAACAGTTGCCTATCTATGGTATAATCAATAGCCATTAATATTTTAAACTATAATTACGACCACTCTATTTGTTTTCACAATTAATCTATTTGAGAAGCAAAAGAGATAGTATAAATCAGAATATGAGTGGAATTTTTTAACATATAATTCCACTTTACTTTAATTTTCATATCGATTAAAAATGGCAAATCTTAAAACCAATGGTCACCTTACAACTGTACAATCCTCGCCCTTCTCTGTATTAAGACTCTTAATTACATAAATTAAATCTTTAAAAAAGTGGATAATTTTTTCAGGACTTACTATTTGGTAGTAGTTTGCAATAAGCAGATCAGAAGGTCACAATTCAGAATATTCAACATTACATTTCAACTTGGTTCTAATAAGCTGCACTTTAATGCCAAGTTTCAGCTTCTGTCTAGCTCTAATCGTTGGCTGACAAAAAATTGGTCTCCACAATTTACGGGGGACATAGTCCCTTACTCAAAATAGTAGGTATATTGAAATACAAGATCGTAAAGTTAATATTTTGCCTCACACTTTCAAATATATGACAAATGTTTTTATTTTATTCATATAACAGGGGTGCCTATCCCCTCTAAACTCATGACTCACTCCCCCCCCCCGTTTCATGAAAAGTAACCTTTGTTATCAACTTTTTAGCATAATATAATGCTAATTTTGCAACAATTTTCAACCCCCTCCCCTCAAAGCCACACTCTGCGTCTTATCCCCCTCCATGTGTGAATCCGTGCATAAAATAGTATGAAAACTATTGTAATCGTGCATCCGGTAGTTTTGTCTAAAACGGCTAAGCTATTTTATTAAGCTTTAAGGCCTATAAAAAATTCTTACGCCCGATTTTCACCAACCAAACTTTAACTAAGATAACAATTAAATTAAACCATCTTTTAAGAAAAATTGTATTTCATCAATGATGCTTTTCACGTAAGTTTTAAGCTAGATTTTATTTTTTCAATGATTTGTCTTAAAAAATGGTTTAAAGTTAATTTAAGTTCTAACTTAGTTTAAGTTTGGTTGGCTAAATAGGGCGTTATCGGTATGGTAGACAAGAAAAAATTAAATTTTAAGATTAAATTGAAAGTTTCTTTTTGCCGAGAGTGGCAGAATTTTTATAAATTAAAGGAGATCTGTGAATCAATTGCAATAGACTTATGAAGAGGGCAAAGCCGTCGAAACTATAGTCTCGTAATAAATAAATTAAAAAATGTATTATTCCATCAGAAGACATATTCTTTTATTGTCTCCTTTAATATATTTTAAGGAATAATTATTTTTACAAAATGTCGTTAAGTAAGTGAATTGTCAAATTTTGTATATACTCTTATTTAAAAACCAATAAGGATATCAAATTGAAATTTCACAATTTGAAGTTTTATTTGAGTCATTATTTATTGGCTCTAAGACAAGCTTGAGTCCCAGCCTATTTATTCATCCTTAAACAGACTTCTAAGTTTTTGGTTACGATTAAAATTCGATGTAAATAGTATTTTCAAACCCATAGGTCACTAAAGTTCGAAATATTATTTCTTCTCATGCTACTAGCTTTTAGATTAAATAAAGAATAACAGGGTGCAAAGTAATATGCAGTGAAATCCGTTTTAGAAAAATTAATGAAGATTATTTTTTTATCTGATTTACTTTTTCAAATCCTTCATTCCCCCATGTGCTACCAGCGTACTTAATGGAATTTGATATTCTCTCTATTCAAGACGTTATCAACATTTTTTTCCATCCACTGCCACTTAAAATGCCACCGTTTATCTGCCACAAACAAACCCTGTGCAAACGCTAAGTTAACTTCAGAGGGGATGGTGAAGTGAGGGTGCGAGATGGGATGTTGCGGGTAGGGGGCGGGGGAATCCCACAAGAAAACTTTTCCTAATGTAAAAGCTTGTATCCAGACAAGAGAATTTTTTTTTTAACTAAAATTCTTATTTGCGACCAAAAGTGTTGTCAGCCAAAGTGGTTGCAATTTGCATGTTTTTTCCAGTTCAACAATCGGCGAAGACGAAGTTTCTGAAGATGTTTTACGAAATACGCAAATCTTGCTACTCTATCAAAATCTACATATATATATATATCAAAGTGAAAAAATACTAGGGTATAAAAACTTTGGGAAAAAAAAATTTCAAATGTATATTGCATTACCATATTTGCAAAAGATAAAACTGAAAGTAAAAATAGAAAGACAAATTCTAAATTGAATAAACCGGATGAAAATATAATTTTAAATTAAATATAAAAGAAAACTTGACAGAATTAAAATGGATTAGCATCAGCAATATTTTTTTTTTAAGATGAAGGGGTAAAATTAATTAATTGCGATTTGTTGGCAATGTTTTAAAACATATTCGCTCTTAAGTAAATGAAAAAAAGAAAAAATACACATATATAAGCCCTCTCTCATATTTTTTATTCCATGACAAAAATAAATATTCCAACGGTTCACAAGCTTTTAGCTATTATTTCTTTTTATGATATTCTACCTGCGCATTTCTAATAAATATTGAAAAATGAAAGTAAATTTTTCGTTTGCACTGATAAAAAAGAACTATTATTTTTTAACTTTTAGAAAAATGATGCTCTTTGTTATATCTTTCACATGATTTATTCATAATCATCTATTTTAATAACATGTGCCTAAACAATGTACAGATATTAAGAAAAGTGCAGACTGATTACATCCGAAGCTCATAAACATAACTACCGAAGGCTCAATTGTTTAGCTTCCGAGTCAGTCTGTATACAAATCACAATTGAAGTGAGATTTGTCTAGAATATCACTAAGAATTTTTGTTTTGCATTATCCAATGCGAAGCATGGGTAAAGTACTGTATTGTAATCGGTCTCGCCGGCAAGCTCGCTTTAAGGATCTTCAGGTAAAGACGACGGAACCCACGGCCTCAATCAAAGTCATAAATTATAGTATTCATTTTAGGTTGAATTTTAGAACGTGACGCTTTCAAAAATTACATGGGTCTAAAATTAAATTAAAAAAGTGCGAATTTTTTCATTTAGTCTGTGGATGGATGGATGGATGTCTGGATTCCTTTTTGTCGACGAGGTTTTCTGAGAGCTTTCAACCAGCCAAATGAAATCAAAAACCTACCATCACTTTAACAAAATTAAAAGAAGCTTGAATTAGTTTTTGGT